>JAWNLD010000490.1:8585000-9137500 GCA_035041545.1 Drosophila colorata | reverse complement strand
TATTTATTTATTTTTTTAAAATGGGATTATATATTAAATATACTTTTAAATAATACAAATTTAAGTTAAATATTCTACAGCTAAAAGTTTATAAATCATAACCATTTTTGTTAGAAAAATAGTTTAAAATTTGTTTTCAATTTTTTTTTCAGACTCAATATGCTTTGTAATTTAATATATAAAACTCGCCCATAAAACACTCAATATTAAAACTCAATGAATTGTTAATTCAAAATTGAGCACAGGGTATTAAGTATTTGAGCAATATACAGAAGCTGTTTTCTAGTTGCTTTGTTTATTTTTTTTTTGCTCCACGGCTTTGCAGTAGAGAGCGTGTGTGTGTTTGTGTATGTGTGCAGTAGATAATTACGCTCAAGGACGGTTTCTTATTGTAGTTGTTGTTGCTGCTGCTTCTATGGCGGCTTAGCAAATAGAGCCAAAAAATTGCGATGTGACGTCTTGAAGTTATCGTGATTTGTCGTGAAATGTAAACTTATTGGATAATGGAACTCTTAGCATACACATAAAAAGTATTTAAACAAGTAAGATGGCTGTAGTCGGGTACCCCCGACCAGGTGATACCCTGAACCCAGCGGCGAGCTGTCGTTACATTTTGGGTTTTTTTGATATGGGGGTGCATGGGGGGAGGTATCCAAAATCTGAAATATTCATAATCTGTGTATCCTTTACGCACATAGTAAACTAAATTTGATGGCTGTAGCTCTTATAGTCTCCGAGATATGCCAAGAAAACCAAGTCTTAAAATCGATTTTTATCGATAATAATGAAACAGAGAAAGATATCGAAAAAAAATGATAAACTTGTACTGCGTATGGATTAGGAGAATCTATAGTCGAAAAGTTTGGGTCTCTAGCTTTTGTAGTTTCCGAGATGGCTGCGTTCAAACAGACGGACGGACGGACAGACGGACATGGCTACATCGACTCAGCTCGACGTCCTGATGAAGAATATATATATACTTTATGGGGTCGGAGATGCTTCCTTCTGCTGGTTACATACATTTGCACAAAACCATTATACCCTTTTTACCCATTTTCAATGGGTTCAGGGAATAAAAACTACCAATTGGTTCAAATTAAGTTTAAAACTTTTGCTAACTTTTTCAAAACTTCTATGCTAATGTATAAAATAAAAACAATATATATTTTAAAGAGTGAGAGTGAAATAAAGAGAATAAAGCTAAGAAAGCAAGAAGTCAGTTTCATTTATTATTTAGATATAACTTTATGTACACTCAAAAAACCAAGTACAATTTTTGAATAAGGTACATAACACTAATTATCAGGATTGGAAGTGTAAAGTTTGTTAGATAACTATTGTGTTTATGTATTTTGAAATTTTAAAGTTTTTTTTAGGTTAAGAATATTCTTTTGTTGTCTTAAAATAAATTTAAATCATTTAAAACTTATGCTTAATTACAAATCATAAATAAGATTCATTTCATTTCATGATGTTGAGTCTACAAATTTTAGAAAAATTGTTGTTTTTATATTTTATTTAAATTTGCGATCAATCGTTTGACAATAAACAAATCAATTAATGCTTAAAAATACATTACAGGATTGTTTGTGTTCCAGTGAGCTCAAACAATAAATATTACTAAATTTATGTTCGTTTTTTTTTTTAAATTCAGGACTACAAATGAATTCTTAAAGTTCAAAATGTAATTGTATACTGTAAACTTTTGGCTGATTTCCGTTTGTTCGTTTTGCAGAGCATTTGCATACAAAGTGTTAAAAGGTAAATCCACTTAGAAACGAGTTTCACAAATGCATTTGCATGTGTGTGCATTTTGTATTCGATGCGAACTTGTTTTATGGGCGCACCATTCAAAACGGCTTAAACAGGACTCGTGAATATTTGGCGTACATTGTAAAAATTGCAATTCGGTTAGCAGATATGTAAATAAGTTAGTTACATTGTTGGTTCCAGTTCAACAGTTCTTCCTTGCAGTTCACAATGTGTGTTGTGCTCATTACCAGACCGAAGCCCCGAGCAGCTGAACACTTTTTAGAGCATGTGTGCAGTCGTGTGTATTTTAAGATGTAACGTTAAGTAATTTTTGGGCCTAATTGAACATCAGCTGATGACTGTTGGGCTTAAAGTTTATTTGTGTGTGTGTGTGTGTGTGTGTGTGTGCATGTGATTACCTTTTTGATATTTTAATAGTATATGGGCTCCTTAATAATTTGTTACTTCTTGCATTTATAATTCATAACTGGTTAAAGTAGAGACTTGTCTAGACTTTTGTGTTCCCTGCGGTTATTAAAAAGTGAAATATAAGCTGAATATATAGGGCTGATGACCCTAAAACTGTTACTAAACGTAGCTTAAATATTTCAATATTTGAATCTATAGAATTTACATAGATCGTAGACTTTGTTTCTAAAATTTGATGGCTGTGTGGAACATAGAAATAGATAAATGTATTGGGCCGGGTTAAAATATATTCACACTCACCTGTTGCGTGTCTATGGTCCAGTTAATTTCCGAAGCTAGGAACTGCGGTCAAGCAGACAGACAATAGAGCTACTTATTATTGTAAACACAATTGGTTAACTGAGAACACGTTAGTGTTAAGTATTATATCCAGATCGCTGCACGTGATTTCCACCAAGTGGTCGCAAATTAAATCTGAAATCGCAAACTGGGATTTTGAGTGCGCTGAAATATCAAATGGCGCGTAAGATTTTAAGTGTTCGCAGTCGTTTTTGTGGCAATAAATAAGCCAACAATTAGTAATTAATTATCCGCAACAATTGCAGAGGCGATAAATTCATTTGCCCGTTAAGTGCTATCGGCCATAAATGTCATTTTATCTCGATATTATTTGTACATACATTATAATTAAAGAATATATGTACATTTGTTTTTTGTGCTTATTTTTGTGCCTGTGCTGATTATTTGTCAGTTGATTGCTTTCAATATGCAGCTGACTGACAAGTGACAATTGTGAGCTGTTTGATTTGTTATGCAGCAACAATAACAACAAACAATAAACAATTGGCAACTGCAAACGTTTTGGCATTAATCAATGGCATCGGCTAAGTGTCAAAAAGTCACTATGTGAACGCCCTGTTATCCTTGTGGCTGAAGAGCTTAACAAATGAGCCACACACACACTTTTATACACACCCTCACACACCCATACATTCTCCTGGTTGCAATACGTATGATTGATTATGCGATATATTGGCTGCTTCTTCTTCTACTTCGCCGCATTCTTCGTCTTTACCCAGTTCCATTCCATTCAACATTTTATTTTCACCATGGAGCGCTGAAATTTTAATGAGGTTTTGATGCGAAATACACGTTAAGCTGTTTGCCGCATTATTTATGTTAAATACGTTGAATATTTAAATGTCCCATGCAGCACACTTGTTTAAGCCAAATTGCGCATAGCATGACTAAAAGCAACGCACTCAACAATTTTATCAACAAGCAATTGGTCCCGAAGGGCTCTATCTCATTGAAGTTGAAACTGATCAAATTAGCCAATAATCCAAAGGCCAAGTGGGTTAGATGGCAACGGAAACACAATAAAAACAATTAAATAAAAAATCAAACTTTCAAAAAATAAAATCGCGTTCAATTCATGCAGTATTAAGGCCAATTGGTTCTAACCCGGAATTCAAATTTTATATTAACAGCCCAAATCGAAATTGACAAAATTAGTTTGGCTTACTTTCAGTTATAGTCTGATTTTTAAAGCGGCATTACCGAGTGTGCTTGATGGAAGATATGTTCAAAATTCCACAACAAAGATTTACACATTTTCATATGCACACGAAGACACGAGAAAATATTTATTAAAAATCTATTTTTATAATTAATTTTTGCAACGTTTTCTGTAATAACTTCTGTGTTTCTGAGCCGATCGTGATGAAACTTTTTGCAAAAGATTCTTTCAGCGGTTTTTTTTTTATTTTTTTTTTTGAAATCGACGCGTTCATCAGACAGACCAACGGACGGACAGACGGACATGGCTAGATCGACTCGGCTATTGCTTCTGACCAAGAATATACATATATACTTCATGGGGTGGGAGATGCCGCCTTCTGCCTGTTACATACATTTGCACACAGCCCGTATACCCTATATACCCATTTTCAATGGGTTCGGGGTAAAAAATTTGCAGATTTCCGGAGAGAGTGCGAAGAAGAGAGAGAGAGAAAGAGAGATAGATGTAGAGAGAGAGAGAGAGAGAGAGAGAGAAAGAGAGAGAGAGAGAGAGAGAGAGAGAGAGAAAGAGAGAGTGAGATGGAAAGAGAGAGAGAGATGTAAAGAGAGAGAGAGAGAGAGAGAGAGAGATGTAAAGAGAGAGAGAGAGAGAGAGAGAGAGAGAGATGTAAAGAGAGAGAGAGAGAGAGAGAGAGAGAGAGAGAGATGTAAAGAGAGAGAGATGTAAAGAGAGAGAGATGGAAAGAGAGAGAGAGAGAGAAAGATAGATGTAGAGAGAGAGAGAGAGAGATGGAAAGAGAGAGAGAGAGATGGAAAGAGAGAGAGAGAGAGAGAGAGAGAGAGAAAGAGAGAGTGAGATGGAAAGAGAGAGAGAGATGTAAAGAGAGAGAGAGAGAGAGATGTAAAGAGAGAGAGAGAGAGGGAAAGAGAGAGTGAGACAGAAAGAGAGATGGGAAGAGAGAGAGGCAGAGATGGAGAGAGAGAGAGGGAGAGAGAGTGAGATGGAAAGAGAGAGAGAGATGTAAAGAGAGAGAGAGAGAGAGAGAGAGAGATGTAAAGAGAGAGAGAGAGGGAAAGAGAGAGGGAGACAGAAAGAGAGATGGGAAGAGAGAGAGAGAGGCAGAGATGGAGAGAAAGAGAGGAGAGAGAGAGAGATGGAAAGAGAGATAGAGAGAGATTGGGAAGAGAGAGAGAGAGAGAGAGAGTGGAAAAGACAGTTAATAAAATCCAATGCAAAAAAAAAATGATAGAGAGATAATGCACTATATAACACTCTAAACACTTAACTGAAAATAATGCCAAAATATATAAACCTTACCTGAACTCTTGAAAATCACATAGAAGGGCGTTTTTGCATTTGACCAGTAAATCTTCTATCGGCTCAGAAACATAAACTTATAAGAAAAATTTGCAGATTTCCGGAGAGAGGGGGAGAGTGAGGGAGAGAGAGAGGGGGAAGGAGAAAGAGAGAGAGAGAGAGAGATGGGGGGGGGGGAGGGGGAGAGCGAGAATTTAAAAAGTCGGTCCATAAAACCGAACACAAAAAAATTATTCAGAGATAATGCACTATATAAACACTTAACTAAAAATAAAACAAAAATATGGAAACCTTACCAGAACTCTTGAAAATCGAATAGAAGGGCATTGTTGCAACTGACCAGACTCTGAAACATAAAGTAAGACGGCTCTAGTCGAGAGTGCCCGACTAGAACCCTGCGGCGTTCTGTCGTTACATACATTTCAACCCCCTTGCCTTCTTACATACATAAACAAAATCGCACACACACCCACACACGCAGCAAGCTGCGCACTTTACTCAACGGCTGCGTTTGGCCCCCAATATGACAATGAATTCTTGAATAACTTCTAAACTAAGAGTTCGATCGTTCTGAAATTATCAGCAGTTAACAAGAGCATTCAAATCTATGTATAAACTAAATCGCCAGTCTGTAGTACTTGAATTGCGGGTGGGTGGGGGAAGGTATCCAAAATCCGAAATATTCATAATATGCGGAGCGAGTTATCGATCAATTGAAATAAACTTGATCTGCGTATGATATACACGAGCTTAAAAAGTATAATTTCAGCTCTCTAGCTCTTGGAGTCACTCAGATCGACGCGTTCAGACAGACGGACGGACAGACAGACGGACCTTTTATCCATTTCCATTGGGTTCAGGGCATAAAAACAAAATTGGCATTTGTTTAGTGTGTTGTGCATCCATTATTTTCATGACTTCATCCAGTTAAAATATCTCGTGATTGCTGTATTTTACATAAAGTGTGTAAAATATGACCAAAATGACAACCGTAATTCAGGATCATTGCATATATAGTTCTTTCTACTCCAACGCGTATCCTATAAAGTTTGTCGGCGTTCGCGTTTGCGAGCTAATTGTCCTTCTCTTTGGATATGGAAATGAAAATGGTTTCGGATTTGCATTTTGTGTGTACCGCAATAATATTCAAACTTTTGCGTTGGGCAATCTATAACTTGGTGCATCTGTATGCATGTGTGTATGTGTGTGTGTGGAATACGTGTATGCGTAGATTTATGTGACTTTCAATTGTTCATGCATGCAAGGGGGACAGAAAAGTTGTACGAGCAATTTTCGTTGTGCCAATTAAGCGATTTTTGTTGGTTGAACTGATGGTTTGGCCATTTCCGTTCTTCAATTGTCCGACTGCATTCATAATAAAACAATTCCATTAAAATATACATTATTATGAACAGTGGAATGCCTCCAAACGGGGCTATAAACCGCACCTAATGCATTAGATACTGCAAACAAAATCAATATGAGCATAAAGACATATCTAAAATATCTGATGTATGCCAAAAAATATAATATATTGACTTGATACATCCGCTTTTGACTTCAGAAAAAAGCATCAGCTTATCTCGAGACATGACAACATCCATGACATCCTGATAAAAGTTGATATATGGGGACAAAATGTCCAAATTATGAAAAATATGAAATGTCCAAAATATGAAATGAGCATATGATTTATTGGAATGCCTAAAATTGTTTTTTAATTCGAATTATTAAATCAATTTTGATTTGGAAATTTTTCACTTCGCAATTTTGTCCATTTGGTGACTTTAAAATAATGGCGAAATCTATTTCAGTTGCATTTTTAGGAAAAATATAGCATATGTGTAATTAATGAAAGTTTTGAACACATATTTGAATTGATAAATTTCAGAACAATTGCCTTTGAAGTATCTTGTATACCAATAGAATATTAATAGTCAAAGCATAATATTATGCGTATTAATATATTAAGCCATATTAATATTAATTGCTTAAATATTAAATTAAATTCTTTATGTAAAGTGATAAATATAAAAATAAATAAATATTTTGTTAGTTGTCAATTGCAAAATGTATATGTCCTTGCAAGGAATTAGTTTTTTGAAAAAAGTTGTCAGTAGTTTTTTCTCTTTTAGTATATTTTATTTATATTAATTTTTTGCTTAGCTAATCAATCGACGTAGCGCATCGGATTTGATTCTCTTGGTAAATCAAAGCCCGTTTCAGCTGCCACTTATTTTGCTTGCGATTTTCGTACATATTTGACGTTGGCTCCCAAGGTGCCAGATTGTAGAGTAGCTCTGAGTGCAGACAACACAATGCCAGAAATTAGCCAATGCTTGGTCGGGGCAATCGGGCGCCATTGGCCACATTGTGATTGCCATTGCTCGACGTTGTTTACATTCTGTACTTTCCATTTGGCTTTCGATTTTCAAAATTGTGCTAACATTTGCATATTTTGCGGATTGCCCCAGATAATCAGCGAGATGCGAGTTTGCAGTTGCCAGTTGCAAGTTGAGAGTGAGTTGTGGGCGGCCAGCGTCGAGGTCCACAATGCAAAGTGCCAAGTGCAACAGTTGAGACAATTGCGACTGCTGGCTGCCACCAAATGGAATCAAGCTGAGTGCCTTGAAAGCGTGGGCCCGGTCGTGGCATGGCATGCTGATGCCGCTGATGATGCTGCAGCAGCAGCAACAACTTGTGGACTCGTCCATATTTACTTTAATGGCTTTGCAAACAACTGTCAACGGCAGCCGTGCGGCACACTCGCACACACACAACCTGAGGGGCGCCGACAAAGCGGCATGAAGTTGTCTCGGCTTCGCATAAAGTTGGGCCGCGTATCGTGTTTCCTTCTTCCAGACATGGCCACCAACTACTCAACAGGATGTGTTCAAAAATTTACAATTTTCAAAAACAAAACAAAAAAAACCGTGCTGGCAAAATCTGACTCGTGTCGTGTGTTCAACTTTGACACGTGTCCATCTCTAGGGACATTGTCATGTCGCGGCGCGTACCCGAAATGCGCAAAATATGAAGACCGTAAGTGCAGGCAATGAAATTACCTTGCGTTGATGTAATAGCAAAAGGGGAGAGCGGGTTTTTAGAGTATTATAAAATGGCTCTGTGTGCATGCTGTGTGCCTCTGACCATGAGGCTCAAGCACAAGCAACTGCGAGTTTCTGACGTAGTTCGTTGCTAAAATTTGTTACTTTAGTGGAGCTAATTCCACCTACGCCACACGCTCCTGTCGCGCTTTTTCGCACCACATTTTCCACCGCTTTTCGCTGCCGTGCGAGTTTCATTATAAACTTGTTTTTTTTTTTGGGTTTCTGCGTGTGTCGAATGTCAAACAATTTTATGAGCGACAAGTTTTTGAATAACCTTTGAGCAAAAGTTTGAGATTTTCATTACACACACATTCACTCATACATATATGTTATAAACACATATATGTAGAAAATAGTATCTATTTGCCAGCACATTGAACGGGGGACTTCAAAAAACTTTTTTTTTCGTAGACAGCATATTATAAAAAATGGATTGACTTATTTCTCAGACAGGTCATTGTTTCTGCAGTAATGCAACATGTGTGTAATGTTGTATGCTGTTTTTGTTTTTCTGAAGCTTTTTAATTAAGTTTGTAAGAATTATTATAAACATATTTAAATTGAACAAGGCAATTAGGCCAAGTAGAGTGCTCGACTCTGTCATGTTCTCGTAATTAGTTTAAACGTGAAGAGTCCGCGAACACAATAGGTTGAACCCATTTCAAATAGGTGGAAAGGTAGAAAGGTGCGCATGTATTTGATGCATAGAGTTAAATATCTCTGATTTTATATACCACAAATTGTATGGGCTATTTATTAAAACTATTCTTCATCTAGCTTTTATTATGTCTGTGATCATCGAACGTTTCAACTCATGATATCAATATTTGGACTGCAAACCCAAAAAAGCAAAGTCGTTGGTTCGGTTCACAGTTCGTACCAGTGTTTCGCATTTAAGATCGGTTCATGAACCTGGTTTTTCTCATTCATAATATCAGGCTTGTGTTCGAGCCTGGGTTCGGCCCCTGTTTTTTTTTATCTTTTATCATCACAAACAAAATAAGCTGATATAAAAAAAAGCTATTTTTTTTAAATGAAAAAAAAAGTATTTTTTTAAATATTGTGTATAATCAAAATCTCTTGTTTTTTAAATTAGGGTTTGGCTTTGGTTCGGCTGTCTTGCTTTGGCTTGGGGTTCGGTTTAAAACACGTTCCGTGTTCCGGTTTGCAGCCTTGATCAATATAATATAAATATTTCATTTATTTATTTAAAACCAAATTCTTGATCGCGTTCTACCTTGAAATGACATTTGACATGGATCTATGAAAATAAGTTGGCAATCAAGAAATTTTGAGTCTTAGTGTGGTTTTTAATATTTTATTTGAAATATGTATGTATATGTATATATATGTATTTCTTTTTAAACGATTTTGAAATGCTGAATATAGATGTTTGTATGTTTGTACTGTAATATATTTGTTTACTACTCAATGACTTTCGTAACATATTAATTAAGAATAAAACAGAGTGTTTAAAAATTCGTAAAACCCCTTCCACTACATTTATTAATTTATTTCTTTTTTAATCTCACGTGAGAATTTCGACCCTTTTATGGGGATCGCGACTCTTAAATGAAAAACATTTAAAATTTGCGTGGTTTTTGTTTAATCTTGGGGCCTGAAAATTAAAATCGCAGCTGTGCAATTGTTGGGCCAAATTGAATGCAAACTGTGGGCCCAAAAGGTGCCCAATGCTAATGCCAAATGTTAATGAGATGCGCAAATTAGGGGCGACCACAAAGAGCAGCAGAAGTGGGCGTGGTTAGGCCAAAGAGTAAATACATAAGGATGTACGCGGTATGGAAAAGGCAGCACAAAGGCGCAAAGGGCGCAAAGTGAAGCTCGAACAACTCTTAGCTGCAACTTCCAAACAGCTTAAAAAAAGGCAGCAACAAAAGTAAAATGAAAATAAAGAAAAAAAGATAACAACAAAAACAATAACAAGTAGAGAAAGAGTATTTTTCTCATTTGGGCAGCATGTTGTTGACGCAACCCAGCTGAAAATATTGGCATGCCATTGGCATGTGCTTCGGCATGGCCAACAAACAGGTTATGTTTCCACCGAGTGTTGAAGGCTTTCACATAACACTCGGTGGAGCATTCATGTGGTAGCTGCAAGCAGGGGCATTATACAATCTTTTTAGTGTATTTGATTTATGATTTTATTATTATTATTATTATCATCATTATTATGATGTACTCGCGCTCTTTGCGGCTGCCACGGGGTCGCAATTTATGGCAAGTCGGTGTGGCAAAATGGATGCTGGGATGGGTGTGCTCACTGCTTACCTGTTGGCGGCTGCCACTGCTGCGATTTCAATTATTTTTCGCACATTGTTGACTTTGCTCGCAACGTACGCAAATTGAAAGTTGCGATAAATAATATAATAAGTTCAGAGCGACTTGGGCATACACTGAAATGAAATTTTGAATCGAATTATCGAAATAGCATGTTAGCAAAAATGTTTATTTTAATTTTTTTTTTACTTTTGCATAATATATTTTTAGCCATGCGCAATAAATTAAGTGTAGCAGCATAATATTATAATTTTTTTTTTTAATTTTTAAAAATTGCATCGAGAATAATTTAAATTAATAATAAATAAATATAATAGTGGATCCCAAATATATATAAATATAAATTAATAATAAATAATACTTGTATTTGCTTATAATAAGAGCGCAATGAATATGCCACAAAACTCAATAAGCTCGATTTTACTCTCTGTGCACAGAGTATACAAATAAATCTGAAATGTAAACTTAAGTTCTTCAGCCATTGGTTAAGTTCTACGATCTGTTGTCGTTAGATTTAGACGCTCTAAGCCAACTATTCAATTTGATTGACTCATTTGCCCAGACTGAGCATTGAAGTGAAGTTGTGTTCCATTCAATGTTCATCTTCTGCCACATTCAAGCGTCCGCTTCATTTGTCAATTAACAACAACAACAGCAGCAAGCGTTTCTCTGTCAGGTTGAATGCACTGCAGGCAGCATGAATCGCGAATCCTTAAGGATGTGCGCTAATGCCGAGCAAAAAGTGCAAGTGCACACCTACCCCCCTGCCCCAACCCTCCGCCCCTTCATATTGCATACCCTCTGCGCCTTAACTTGTATTTATTTCATTTCATTTATTTCGCGCGTGTGGCTGCCAAGCCGGAAATACAATTCGCTGTTGTTGCTGTTCGTTGTTCTTTGTTGCTGTTTGTTGTTGTTGTGTGTTGTTGTTGTTTGTTGCTGGTGTTGTTGTTGGGGCAACACTTGAGCACAAATCCCATTGTCCATGCCAAGTTGCCAGCTAGTCGAGCGCAGTGTTGCAAAACTTGCCATCTTTCCGTTTGTCTCAATGCAGCCGCCGCACATGATGCACATTTGCCCAGTCCCAGTCCCAGTCCCAGTTCCAGTTCCGCATTTGAAAGTCCGCCCCCTTCCCGCCCCAATTTTGCAAAGTGCGCGTATCCTTGGCGGGCGCCCACTTAAGTATGCTAAGATTTCCGCTGCGCTGGCGTTGCTTTATTCCACCAACAAGAACAACAACAGAAACAATAATAAGAAATAAATATAAATAATGAAATACAAAGTCATTTCTCGCTGACAATGGTATCTCTGTCTGTGTGTGTGTGAGTGTGTGTGTGTGTGACAGCAATCATAAATATATATATATACATAAATATATATATAAGCAACAACAGACATTTTTTTCTGCTGCTAGCTTATTATCAAGACAATGATAACAGAAGCACTCGGCGGCAATCAAAGAAAAGTGGAAAACTGAAACCAAATCAGCCACAATACGCAGCAACAAAAAATGTGGTGTTTGTGATTCGGGGTGCCACAATTAACAGATGCCTACGAAATTGCGACTCTGTCACAAATCGTGACTTGTGAATCATTTGGGATTTTGCGGCAAAGTCTGGCAGTGAAAATAGGCGACTGGAAGCTGCCCTGTACACGTTTGGCCATTGGTAGGCTGTGTTGCTTACAGTGTGTTTTCAGTGCAGGCGATTGCCTTCCTCTGCGATTTTCACGAATTTAAGTAATTCTACCGATTAAGAAGATTTTAATAGTTCTTTTGAATGAGGGCGTGCGAGCGAGTGGGCTAGTGCAATTATGAGAATTGTAAGAATTGTGAGAATTGTAAGTGAGAGAGACATAAAGAGAGAGACAGAGAGAGGGAGAGAATGAGAAAGAGAGAGAGAGACGGAGATAGACAGAAAGCGAGAGAGAGTGAGAGAGAGAGTGAGAGAGAGAGAGAGAGAGAGAGCGAGAGAGCGAGAGAGAGAGAGAGAGAGAGAGAGAGAGAGAGAGAGAGAGAGTGATAGGGAGTGAGAGAGAGTGAGAGAGAATGAGAGAGAGAGTGAGAGAGAGAGTGAGAGAGAGAGAGAGAGAGAGAGAGAGAGAGAGAGAGAGAGAGAGAGAGAGAGAGAGAGAGAGAGAGAGAGAGAGAGAGAGAGAGAGAGAGAGAGAGAGAGAGAGAGCGAGAGAGAGAGAGAGAGACAGTTAGAGAGAGATAGTTAAAGAGAGAGAGAAAGAACAAGAGAGAGCGGAAAAATCTAATAAGACATATTAAACAAACAGAGGAGCCGTAAAATTTATATCGGATCGTCTGTGACAGCAAAATGGTATTTATATATGAGTAAGAATAATATAAAAATAATGTGTATGTTGCTCGAGTTCAGTTTTTTCTTTTGGAAGGAATGTGGCAAAATTCGAACATAACTGTAACTTAACTTGGAATAATGGATGTTCAATGTCTGCAGGGAATATAAACAAAAATCAAATATATTTCGAAGCATTGAGAGCACTAAAACTTAAGCGTTTGACATAATGTGCCCCTTATGCTAGCCCTGAATACTGGATATGTATAAGTAAAAGTAAAATACAATTTTATATTTCTTGTAATCCTAAAATAACAGACAACGTAAATGCAATAGTCTCAGTTTAAATGTTTATTTCAAGTCTCTTGCTGCCCGCCCAGTTGGCAATTGTTGTTCATCTCTGGAGTGAAGACATTATGCACAGATACACACACACACACACACACACACACATACACACGGAGACACACTATATCTGACGCTCCGAACCCATACACATGCTTGGCACGCACACACATGCAAATGCTGTGGATAATAGACACTTGGCTTGAATGACAACAAGAATTACGGACGTCCTCGGGCTCCTGCATAGACAAGCATGTTCATCATTGGCATTTCGGTTGCGGCCCGATGGAAAATCAAAGCTAAAGCCGCAAACCGACGACTCTGGTTTAGTAAAGTGCCTGCTACCACGCCTACCACATATCCACTGGGAATATTTTCAGAGAACGGGCAGAAAATAGGGCAAAATACGAAATACTATATAACACGCACAAAAAAAAGAAAACAATTTGAAAAAGAAAACAATAGTGCTCTAGAAGACACCCTGTAATCAGCTCAGAGCTGCCTTATTGGGGCGGGCAAGCCCACAAATTTGGCAGGTTGATCTTAAGATCTGGCAAACAATATTAGCCACGCCCACACAAATCAAAAAAATTCTATTGATTTGAGGCTATTGAGTTGTAATTATACTTTAGCGAGTATTGCGCAGTCGGGTATACCCGACTGCAACGTTCTACTTTTTTTATATTTTAAAGGGATAACAAAACTGAAGTATTCTATATAAGTGTCAAATTTAGTGTCAGAGCACTTGGCTATAAGCAATATAATTTCTGC
The DNA here is from genome assembly GCA_035041545.1 of Drosophila colorata. NCBI lineage: Eukaryota > Metazoa > Arthropoda > Insecta > Diptera > Drosophilidae > Drosophila > Drosophila colorata. The sequence continues at coordinate 9,123,656 of JAWNLD010000490.1, read as the reverse complement.
GCTGTGCTCAATAAACATTGGATCAAATATCGATATTTATCGATTTGGCTTATTGTAGAGAGTTACAAAAAAAAATTAAATAAACCAGTTAAGCTGAGTATTTTGTGTGTGCAGCAGTAATATTCGCTGAGATCGACAGAGATAGACGGACAGACAGACAGATATGGCTTGATCGACTTGACCATTTGCACAGAAAATATATCAGTTTTTACGCATTACATTCCTACATAAGTACAGGGTATGGAAAATCGTTAAAGACCAGCGCCACAAACTCTGTTAAAAAAAAGAACTTCTGTATAATTGAAGAAGGCTTTGTGGCAAACGGGCACCGTGGGGGACAGAGTGCTGCGTTCAGCATTCAAATGGACTAATCACTTATGCAAACGCAGCCACGCAGAGGAAACTGGCTACAAACGAGCGGCCGCAGGACACGCTCGGTTTGAGTTTTTCTGTTTTGGCGACGGGGTCAACAATTGCTCATTGATTGATGTACATGCGAAACAAAGGACAAAGAATGAATGAACACGCAGCAGGGGGCATGTTGCATGCAGCAGGGCAGTTGCAAATAAGTGCACTAAAAACATGAAATGTTTTCATGAAAACCAAAGCCAATTGTCAAATTTACATGTTTTTTATCCAAGCAAACTACATACAATATGTATATATAATAAAAACAAATCTATGGTTAAAGAGTAATAAATTTGTGGCCATATAATTATGATATGTAGGATTTTCAATATAAGTTATCCGCATACTTATACTATTTTTCTGGTCATTGTGATAAAAGTTTAACTTTTCTATATTTTTATGTCATCTATAAATCAAAACTACGCAGTTCTTATATATATTGATTATATAATAATTAATTAATAATTGGTTTTTAATGTGATAATATATATTGTAATAATGCTGCAATACTATTGACAGTTGATTCAAACTTCAATTGTAAAAATTTGTTGTCAAAAATGTTATGTTTTAAATATGTAATTAATAATACTTAAATCTTATTTGTAAAACAGACACATTTAACCAATTTATTTTCTTTCCTTCTACTCAGTGAAATTATATTTGCAAAAATCCTACTTGCAGACATTCCATGAATAAATACTTACAGATTAAGAAATATCGATTATGATAATCAGAGAGCACACCTTCGATTTATTAGATATCGCAATCGGTAGTATACGAAAGATTTTCATAACGAATCAATCAAATCGAATTTTAAATGAACATGTATTCAAAAAAGGCGGCGGTCAAACGATAATTCGGATATATCCGTTTTCGACATTTTATGTCGAACTGTATTTCATAGAATTTTGAGAAAATAATAACTGTCGCTTAATTTGTGGCAGCAAACCCACTTTTCTGAAAACATTCTCGATACATTCTTGACAAACGGTTTATAAGTTGATTGGTTTTCGAGCACTTGAATATATTGAAAAACAATTGGGAATGTTCATGTCTATAAATTAAATTAAGTACGAATCATTCTTGATTTAGAAATCTTAAAGATTGAGTATTTTTTGCGTAGATTAAAAACAATACTTGGAATTAAATACAAAACATTGATGACAACAAATTTTTTAAAAAAAGAGCTATGAATAGAAAATTCTTGTTTTTTCATTGAATATATATTACCCGATTATGATGTGTGCCATTTATTGGTATACACAAGTTTATTTGAGAGCGCAAAGAAGTAGATGCAATTTCATTCCGTCAAGCAGAGTTACTTTACTTAATTTTTAGCTTACCTTGGTTGTGTTCTGCCAAACTAGAGCAGCTGGCTGCCAAAAGGACAGCGGCGGGCCGCTCAGTGTGGTTGGGCGGATAAGAGTCCTAGTCGCTGGCGATCCACCAATAGAGTGCTAGAGTGCGCGGGGGACTTGTGTTAAATTGAGCCGCTACCACGTTGGGACGCGCTGCAACTGCCAAAGGACACGGGCGACAACGGCGCCCGTCACTTGGAGCTGAAGTGGAATGACGGATGCCGTGCGGCACTTGCAATACGATGCATGCACCACTTGGACGAGGTGCAACACGGCAGCCAGGCAGCCAGCCAGCCAGCCAGGCAGGCAGGCAGTCAGAATGGCAGCTGGTATTGCCGCTAGCTGTGGCAGAAAAGTTGAAACTGCCATGGCCACGGCGGCAGATACCAAGTTGCCCAGTTTCCCAGTTTCCCAGCTCGACTTTGCTTGTGAATAAATAAAATGGCGCAAATTAAATTTGAAATTGTTGCCGAGACGCCGCACGGGGGCGTGCCACAATGTTAAGCGAAATGCGACTGCGAATTGTAGCTGGCAACTGTTTTACTTCTTTATTTCTTCGCGGCCCACGAGTCGTATACGCGATGCAAATAGTCAGAATGCATTTGCGATGTCTGCAGATGTTAACTGCGATTATTGCCAATCACAACACGAACAAGTTAATGGACTCCCTACTTGCGAGTCCCTTTCTCTGTCTCCGTCACGCTTTTTCACTTTCTCCCTCTCTCTGCTTTTATTCTTCACATTATCAGCAGAGCATTCTTTTTCAAGAAGCAGCGGCCGCCGATAAGCAAAAGCTGACTGCCAAGCGCCGAAGGACATTCATTAGAGCTTGTAAAGCAGACAGCAGGCGGCAGGCATCATACACACAAGCACACACAATTATGTGCGCATACCTACACACAAACATATATACGGATATATATTTATAAATTTAATTTTTTTTTTGTTATGCCGTACGAGAAGCGGCAACAGCAGCAGTAAATTTCTCACATAATTTTGCGTTCCTTTTGTATTTTGCTGTCTTCTTATTTTTGTTTTGCATATTGTTTGCAGGGTATGCCGACTTGGCCTTTAAGTATGTGGCAATGCAATACCACAAACTATATAAGAAATTGTGGCCATAGCTTGCCTTCACGAGAGTTAGCTATAAGATTTTAATTTTAAGCTACCTTTATGTACATAAATAAATATAAGAAACTACAAAGTTGACAGTCGAAAAGTATATTTTTGAATTTAAATAAATGCAAGTCATTGAAAATAGTAAATATTTATTAAGGTATAAGTAGAATTTTTTACTCTCACTACTATTCTTATTCTCTTGAAATAATTTTTTTTATCTCATTCCCTTGCTCTCGTTCTCTCCCTCTCTCTGGGTTTTTCTATCATAAATGTGCTGTGAGATTTATGTTATAATAATTCAACTCTGGTTGCAGGGTATTATGTGAGTCGAGCACTCTTTTTTGCTGTTATTGTTTAAGCATCATTTACTTGGCCAGTTGGCCTGACACTTTGACTTGGGGCTGCCATTTGGCTTTGCTTGACTGGGCTTGAAATGAAAAGGCAGCCAAGTCGATGGGTTAAGAGTCCTGCGATGGTTAAAGCCAACTTCCATATGCACTGTTCGACTTGCGCTCACCACTTTGCCTCCGTTTTTATTTGAGACAGCCTTTTTGGCCCGTCTCTGTGCGTTGCTTGGCTCTGGCCTGTTTAGTTATCAAGGTCACGCACCATTGAGCGTTATGCTCCAATCAACGTTCAGCTGCACTTGATGTGTGTACGATGTGATGACAGCCATGAGAATATTTTGCTTATGTCGTTTGACATTTCATAAACTCTCATAAAAGTTCAAGTCTTTTATTACTCCTATTGTGTGCGCCAGTGTGAGTGTGTGTGTGTGTGTGTGTGTGTGTGTCTGTGTGCATTTTATTGTCACATACTTGGCTAACGAGCGAACACGGCTCAATCCGCATCTAATCTTGCAGGTCAACGTGCGAGCAGCGGCTACAGGCCAAGAGACGAATTCTTCACGATGCAGACCAACGTGCAAATTGATTCCAAGAACCTACGCAACACCGATGACAATTTTCGCTCACGCAGCCATCACATCACCATCGAGGTAAGTGCCACCAGCAACAACAACAGCAATAACAGTTGACTGCCACTTGTGGCAGCAGCAATTTCCATGCCGTTGCAACTGTGTGTTTACGTTTACCCACGCTGGCCCAGACTGCCTTGCCAGCAGGCATAGCTGCAGATATGCCCCTCAAAGTAGCAATAACTACGGCCAACACAATAACAGCAATAACAACAACTTAAACAAAACCACAACTAGATTTGGTTAGGTCTCGCATATTAATTACACTTGTAAGTTTTGTGTCCATCCAATGCTTTGCTTACAAATTGAATGTTGATTATTGCCTTTTCTTTGTAGAGGGTAGATGGTAAGCAGGGTAAGTGGGGGTGAGGGTTGTTTCGGGGGTACTTATGAGTAATGTTTGTGGCAGAGGTTGTAGCTAAAATATGTCAGCTGGCTTAATTAATTGGAAGCTAGTTGGGCAAGCAAAGAAATTTCTGCTGCATCCTTAATTATTTATGATGGCATACACGACGTATGATTAATTTTAAATTTACAACTCAAACACACACACACACGCCCACACACACAACTAGCAGCGTATGCTGCGTATGCAAATCACAAAGAAAATGAGCATTTTAGAGGAATTGCAGTCGCACATGCTCCCGACTAAGGATATATATGTCAGATCTGAATCAACTTCGGCGATAATTAGGCACCTTAATCGCAATAATAATATCATAAAGTTAACCTAAACTTAAGTATTCAGAGTTCGCTCAGTTGACATTGATAAAAAATAATGTTAAAAAGTGTTGAAAATAAAAATATGTACTATAGTTCACACCTTGCTTCTGCACACTTATCCATAGAAATTCCAAATGGAACAATTCAATTAATTATATATGTATAAATAGTTTAAATAATTTTTATTTTAATCTAAGATATATTTAAAAAAAAATATGGTTCAGCTAAGGGTAAGGTTCGGCCGTTTTTCGTCTTAAAAATCGAATTCAATACAAATCAACACAGCTCGAAGTAAATGAGAAATTGGCTGCCTTGGTTATAATATAATTTAAGATTTTAAATAATTATAACCCTACTGTGGACAACAGACTACGTTAGTCACAAAACATCACGAAGTATGCAAAAGGCGGCTAGCAATATATGCAGAAGAAGAATTAAAAATCTAGCAAATATGGATTTGAAAATTTTACATGTCAAAATAAAATTTCGCAATTCTAAATTAAAATTTTTTTTTTAAATAAGTAAGTATTAGAAAAAAATCAATAAAAATGTATTTTCAAATATGAATGCAGAGTCAATCTAGATATCAAACCTTGAAAGAAATAGTCAACATCATGAAAATCGGTTCAGTTTTGACAATGTTATGGGAATTTGAAATTTGGGAATTATGAATTCTGGACCTTCACGTGTCTAAATTTATGCAGCCTTGATTTTAGAAAGGCATACTACAATTACTTTAAAAATTATGAAATGTTTATTTTATGTTGAAGAAAACAAACCGATCCTTTAAAAAATCGTGGAACATCTATGTGTATTATATGCATCTTATGCAATTTAATACTATCAAACAAAAAGTATTGCGAATAGCAAACGATTCAAAAATAACTTTGGATTAATCTTAATAAAACTTAAAAAGCACAATTCGTTGAATGCAAAATATTGTTTGCTGGGTTATACACTGAAAGCTCACTAGCGTAGAACATGCATTGAGCTTTGTGCAGACAGCCGTCCGCTGAGAGTCACAAGAGTAGGCAATGTTTTTATGAATAATTTGAAATGCAGCTAAGTATCGATGCATACTAGGTACTGTGTGGAAACGAGTACTTTTCTAAAGTGTATTTTGCACTTTTAAAAGACATTTCTAAAAGTCAACATTTTCAATAATGCCAAGCTATTAAAATGCCAAGACCAGAGCGCACGCAACAAGTGTTTGAACGCTCTTTCGCAGACAAAGTGTTAGCGCCGCTTTGCAGCTGGTGCACAGGCGCACCATACGCTGCGAGAGCTTTAAAGCTTCGGCGAAGCTTTCCAAACTGTGTCTGCAGTGGGGCACAGCATCAGTCAGCTGCGCTGCTAAAAGTTGAGGCGAAAATCGCCGATGAGAACCATCTGATTTTTGTTGTGTCCCTGCGCTCTGCTTTTCTCAATGAATGACACCCTCGGCCGCTGCCGCTGCCGCTGCCGCTGCCCTGGTCCAGGACGTGGGTGCGTTGTCGGTGTTCATCAGTCGACAGCGTCGTCGTCAGTCGCTGGCAACATTTTGGCGCGTGTTGACATGCAAAAGATTTTCGGTTAACGCGACGCGCGACGCTTTTACCGTTAAACGCTTTAAGTTCTTGCTGTTATTCGCTTGTTGTTCGCATCAAATCAAATAGTAACAATCAAACAACAGTTATAACTGCGCTTTTTTTTTGCTCGGGTTTTGTATTTTGTGCTTTTTATTATTGTTGTAATTTCTATTGTTGTTATGTTGTTTGTTGCCAGTCGAGCCGACGAAAGCAGGCAAAGGCAGGGCGAAAAGTAATTAAAAGAAATCTGCTTTCATATTTTATTTTTTGTTTGTTTTTAATGTGGTCTACTCGTAAAAGACATCCGTAAAAATTGGCGGCTATTTCCTTTGTTTTCCAAGTGCCAGTGTGAGTGTGTGAGTCTGTCTGTGTGTGTGTGTGTGTGTGTGTGTGTGTGTGTGTTTGCGTGTGCCGGCATTTTGTTTGGCGCGTAAAATGGCGTCTGTTATCAGCGAAGTGTTGCAAGCTGCTTATCAGTTGCACAGGCCACTAAATCATTCGCTCCACACACAATAAACATGTTGGTGTTGTTATATTGCATTGCCCCCGACGGAGACTCGTGCACACACACACACAAGCACACACGCACAACAATGCGAAGCACACAAGATACTTGTCTGCATAAACGGAATACATAAATATCAAAATATGCGAGCGAGTGTGGTATGTGTGTGTGTGTGTGTGTGTGTTGTTGTTGTTGTTGCTGTGCTAGTATGACTGTCATTTATTGTTTACATTGTCGCAGCAATGAACAACAATGGCAACAATGGCGCGACAATGACGAGCCTTTAAAATCTGTGACCGGAAACGGAAATACATGTAATTGCATTTTTAATGCGTACAATTGTTGGCTTAAATGCGTTTTTAATTTGTAATTTTTCAGTGACTCCCACACACACAAATAGTTTAAGATATTACGTATTTACACATTTGACGAAAATTAGACATTTTTGTTATTTTTATTAAGTTCTTTCCTTGTAATTGGCAGTTTCCAGCACACAATCACATATCCAGATATATTTCATTTTTGGAAATTTCTGTGTTATTTATCAATTGAAATTAATTATAGAAAAATATGCATTTTGCAAAACTTTCGTTGTGGTCGACAATTCTATTATTTAATCTAATCCTGAGCTTAAGGTTAAATGTGCCTTGGGTGTTTACACAATTTATTTGAAGAGTTTTTGTACACTTTTAGAAAAATCCGAGAATTCTCTACTTAAAATCAACAATATTGGGCACAAATCATTTTGTAATAAACGTTGTACCTCCAAGGACTTAAGCCTTTTAATTGAATGCAATACTAACATTCGATAATGCAATGAATAACGAACATTTAGAAACATTCAAGAACAAAATGGTCGAATTTAAAAGCCTCTGATTCTTGGATTCGTAACGTGTAGTTTTGTCAATTTTGTAATTATGCGGAATATATTTGTATTGTATTTCTATCAAAAAGTAAATATTATTTAATGTTTTATTATAAATTCACGTTTACTTTCTGAAAAACGAACGTGAAAGTTAAATAAGAAAAACGTTAAATATCTGGAAAAGAAAACATGGTTCAGTTTGTATGAGTTTATTAATAGGTGCTGTCTGTTTATATTGTTCAATGAAAAATTAAAAATTGGTAATTGGTAATTGGTGATTGGCCAACTCGTAGAATCGAGCTGCGGACCGCGTCATGACTTTGACCGTGAACCGTAAAGGTCAAGCACTAGCAGCTTGTTGCATGCAACTGCGGCAGCTACGAGCATAGAGATGAGAAATGAAGATGCAAAAACGCAAACCAAAGCCAATCAAGACTCTGCCCCAAAGGCAATTGAAATGCCGCATAGCTACGGCCTGAGAATGGGAGCAAGAGGTGTCTATGTCCGTTCTATCTGAATACATCTTGCATGCGAAACGGACCAACTGCCAATTTGCAGCAAAAGATTTGAATGCGGCCTCGGGTCGCAAATGCAAGCGAAAATAGGGGCTCTCCCGCTGCCAGCTGCCTCAACAGTAGCTCGAGTGGACGCCAAGTGGGCATGGCAAAAACTGGGCCTGCAACTCAATTGAATTGGCCATAGAAATAAGTTTGGCCAATTGTGCATTTGGCTGCTTTGTGCCAGCTGCATTCAGTTGAACTTGTGCTTAGCCAGTGTCCTGGCGCCGTTGTTGCTGTTGTGGAGTCCTTATCTTTGGTGTTTGGGAAGTGCCAGCTTGCCAAGACCGTGCTCAATGTACTCCTTGTCCATGTAGAAGTCCTCCTCTTCGGACTTAAATTTCCTCAACCGTATTGCCAGCCAAACGCCAAAAATGAAGACCATTACCTGAGGCAGTGAATCAGCTAAGATAAGAGCGCTTGCGATGCCAGCTGTTAGCCCACCTGAACGGTAATCAGCAGGCACAGCAACACGTCTGCGACCCCATCCTCGAACTTGTAAATATCGTTGCTGGACTTCCGGGAGCGTGCGTTCTCTGCGATCAGCACGCAGCGATAACAAATCGAGCCAACATCGATCAAGGTGAACAACAATATGCCTATAGAGTACTGCGTGTACAGACCAGGGCTGAGATCACACAGGGGCAGGTCCCAAACTTATCGAACTCACTATGCAACACTTACGAGGAACACGCCGCACACACTGTCGAAAATGAGGGCTACAAAGCCAAATAACGCCCACATTGTCATGCCCAAGCCGAGCAATGTGCGCAACAATAAAAACCAAAAATACTCAGCTTTCTCTTGATAGAGCAACAGGGTTCCGTTTGTTGAGAACTTCAGTTCGCCATCGATCTGATGATGTTGGAAACATTAGCGCTTCTGTCAGCGGTTAGGGTATTCGAAGCATATTCGCTTACCGCCACGATCAGTGTTAGGATGACAACGAGCAACAGGAGCTTTTGCGTTGGAAACCTCGTGCACATTTCTTCGAAACACGAAAACAAACAACACCAAAAGAACGCAAGGCAATTTAAAATTTTTTTAAATTCTGACAATTTTGTAACTTTGACAATTTGATGAATTTGTTTATCAACTCGGCGAAGTTACATAATAATGTATATATATATATATATATATATATATATATATATATACACATATATACATACATATATACAGATATATATTTTTTGACGCTTTCACGTAACTTGAGAGATGACCTTTTATTGCAGTCACCGTTCCAAAATGTTATCGCAAATCATGGTTTTATTTGTCTTTGGTTTTCGTGCCACTGTCAAATTGTTAACCATTAAAATGAATTCTTGACTAAAAAAATCAATGTCTGCAAGTTTTAATTTTGTTATATATATATACACGATATATACGATTCACGGTTCTATTTAACAGTTTTGAAAACAATTTAGCTTATTTCATTTACATTTATTTATTTTTTTTTATCGATATTACAAAATCATAAATTTATAGAGTTAAATTAAAATATATATTAAAATATTAAGGAGAACCCGGCGATTATTTTCCAACTATTGTTCATAAGGTCGCGATAGACCTTGCAAAACAAAAAAAAAAAATTAAAAAATAAAATAAATTAAAATATTTAATTTGAAAAAATAAGTTTCGATTCAGGTTTAGGTTCGTCTGTTTCTTGGATAACTAATTCCATTCACAGTTTGCTTTATAGTGAAAAGATAAAAGTTCCGGTCTTGAAAATGATGCCAGCTAACAATTAAGATTTGAGTTTTTAAAATCAAAATACAATTTTGATGCCAAATCAATGTTCAATTAAAATTTCATTTCGAGTGTCAAATAGTTTTCAACCGAGCAATGTATAAATCAATATAGATAAAAACAAATGTTAAGCAATTCGATTTGTGTGAAATTTGTTAAATTAACATTTACAATTCTATTGCTTTCAAGTTAAGTCTGTATCTTTTGGATTCGTGAGCTCAGTTGTAAATAGTTTTTGGCATTGGAAATGCATAAATATAGTTAGGGGCTATCTCGTAATTGAACACCCTCAAGTTAAAAGAGTCATCTTGTTGCCGTTGATATCATGATTGCGCCTTGCCCTTGCCTCTATTTGCTCGATATTGCCCTCCTAACTATCCGGCCAAGTTAAATTGGACATAAGCATTTAAGCGAATAGCGCGTTCACCGCAAAATACAAAGGAAAATCAAAAGAGATTGTTTTAAATGGCTTCACCCCGACTGCCCAATTGGGGCGTTTAGTGGCAGCTGCGTTGTTGTTCTCATGTCGGGTCACTGACTGGCGAGGGGTTGGCGGGGAGGTGTTTGTATTGCGGGTGTTGCCATTGTTGCTGCTTTCGCTATTTTAGGCCACTCAGCTTGATTATCATATTACATTTGGCTTTTTATGAGCTTCGCTTTTGGCTACATCAAAATTTGTATATACCTCCTTTGGCTGAAAGAAATCCCAAAAGCAGTTTAAGGCTGTGTATTAAAAGCCAAAGCGTTTGCCAATTTGCAAGTTTCTATGGAACTTTAGTTGATTTGTTTGCATTGGACTTGACACACGCACACACACACACACACATACGCACACACACACACAACGTCGTCGGCCTGGTGAAAGTAGCTCAGGGAATTTGAAATGTAGACGGTTTACCTACCAAGGCTTCTGCTTGGCTGCCCACAACTGCAAATCGAGTTAAAGTTGCAAATTGGGCAAGCCCAAGTCGCACACACACAAACACACACACACTAGTGTATTTCATAGTGTTTGCCCAGCTAAAAGATAGTCCACTCGATGGCCAAGTTTGTGTTGTTTTCTCGCCTAAAAATAAACGGTCAACGACAAGGACCCAAAATAATGTGTGTGTGTGTGTGTCAGCCTGTGTGTGTTTATGTAATTATGTAAGCCACTTTAGGGAGCTCAGTTTTAATGCAGTTAAAAGTTGTCACCACCTTTAGGTATAATCATGTTGATTTAAACGCTTCTCGCAGCTGACAGCAGCCAAAGGAGAACAATGTCATAGTTAATAACAAACACGAAACACATCAAAAGCACACACACACACACACACACACACACGAAGCGTGCCGCCATATGGCAGGGCAGGCCAACGCCCAACAATGTGCACACACGCACACACACACACGCACCCACACACGAGTCCGCTCACAACTTTTCACAGGCAATAAAACATTTGCAGCACAATTTCGTAGCACACTTTTTGGCTGGGGGACGCAAAGTACAGTACTGCATGTTAACACTCTGATAGAACCGTGTTAGCCCCAAGATTCACACAGTTTCAATTAACCGCATACAACTCTTTTGGCCGACACACACCAACTCTTGGTCAACTTGGCTGCGTGCCAGGCCAGCGTTCAGCGTTCAGCGCCCGAAATTCGAGTAATATCCAGTGAGCAGCCATGAAAATTGAGCCCTATGCCCATGTGCTGTGGGTTGCCAGCGTACTGAAATTGAAGATCAAGCTAAATTGAGATATGGCAGTTGTGTCGGGGATATGGGACTACTAGGACTTTCTGATGCAAAAATATCCATACACATAAAGTAAGGCATCAAACCTGCCATTAAATTGGTTTTTTGGGACCTGGTCAAAAATATCTTCATTAAACCGGTTAAAAACGGGTTTTAGCCCAAGAATTTGAGTTAACGGAATACGAAGTTTATGGAAATTGGGGTTTACCCGTTTTATAAGACGTTCTTGAATCGATTATTATCGATTACTATTGGTTAAAATGAAGTCATGGGTCGCAGTGCCGAAGTTTTCTGGTCTGTTTAAAAACTTGGTTTATAAAAGTTCAAGTTTAAAAACAAAGCCTTAAAAAGTTTCAGATTGCTTATTAATAATGTTCTGGTGAACTGTTGCAAAAAACTTATAGCTTACAACGAAAAAGAATGGTTAATTCTCAAAGTTTTATTCAGCACGGTCTTAAAAGCAAATTATATATGGGCTCTGTTTTATTTATTTATTTTATTTATTATTAACAGTCAAAAAAGCGAGACTTACATATGAATAAATATTAAGAGGTAAAAGGTCCATTGAACCGGTTCAAAAGCGTTTGAGCCTAACATATAATACAATTCTATTTTTGGCTGAATTAATGTTCATAAATCTAGAAAGATTGCTTTTCAATAAATTCAAGTTTTTCAGGCAAATGAACAAAAGTTAATTTCATCAATTAAAAAGCAGTTTTATATTTATGTATTTAATTTCTAACTAGCTCAAACAAGTAATCCTTCAATATGCATTTATGTGCATATATTCGGCTTAGCCAATGCTCACTGTGGCTATCAATTGCTTGGGGAGCTCCTGTTGGTGTTGCCATGCCTCATGCCACAGCCGAACCCCCCGCTGAGCTGCCCCATGCAACGCATATGAAAAGTTGTGGTCATCTATTTGTCTCCAGTGTGGCCAAGTCGGACGGGTCCCATTGTCTGCCGCTGTCCATTGTTGTCTCGCCGCTGCTGGCCAACCGGACCGTCTGGCTACCTTGGCTGGCCGTTGCAAGGGCAGCTGGTGGCATCAGCAGCTGCCCCGCGATGCCGCCCTTTGCCAGTGTAAACAATTTAATTTGCTTAGTTGGCGTAATATTCGCCATCAATAAAAAGTAGCGCACAAAACTTTGGGGGCCCCAGCGACAAGAAGGTCTTGACATGCCATCCAGCCGCATGTGTGTATGTGTGTGTGTGTGTGTGAGTGTGTGTGTAAGTGCCGCAAACAATGACTATCGATAACAGTCAGGCCCATCTTGGCCTTGTATTGTATAATTCATTGCCGTTGTTGTTGCTGTTTCTGGCTGCTCTGCAATTGAGTGGCAAAGCCCACTTGAAATAAATCCAAGCAACACCACACTCACACACACACACACACACCCTGCACACACATTGCCAGCACAGACTGTGTAGGCCAACATTAAATTGTTATGGACAACGCCTTTGTGTCGTCTTTGTAGAGCGCTCCCCTCGCCCCCCTCGGCCATCGCTCAGTACCGCACTTGTTGACCGAATTGTAATTGTTAATCTCCTGCATTGATTTTCCACTCGGCGCCTTTGTTTGATATTTAAGCCAGTTACTCTTCGGCGAATAATCGAATTAACGCTCAGCCATTGACTGATGTAGTGGCCTCAGCCACGAATGCGGCTTCATCTGTGGCTCAGAGCGGGGCACCGTCCTGGCAACGTTTCTCAATTAATTGCAACGATTGTCAGATGCTGCTCAACGTTGCGTATGATTAACACAGCAACAACAACGACAACAGCAGCAAGCACAACAATCATTTCAGCCATATATATCAGCAGGAATTCACACTTGGCGAAAAGTCTTAAATAAAATACAATTCTTGGCAAGGCGATTGTTAATTTTATAAATTGAGATTAAAATTCACAATCAAGAAAGTTTTTTTATAATTCCGCATATTCCTTAATAGTCTACTTAGCTAAAGAAATTTGAATTTAAGTATTTATTTTTTTGTCGAACTTTTTTATTTTAATTTTTTTATGTGCACACAAGTACCGTAAATACATACGTGTGCTGATTTCCTGAAAGGCTTTTAAGGCCGCGTTTGTCATCAAGTGGGCTGACATCAGAGCCAACAGCTTCATGAATAACTTATGAACCCACGCATGCCTATCTGGACAGCAGTTTAAATGATGGATCTTTTTTGGATGATTTGCACCTAATTGAGAACATTTTCCATTTTGTGTGAGCCAAAAGTAGACTGAATTTTAGCACGGTGTTCGGCTTTCCAGCGCGCAAATTGGTTTGTATTTTTTTATTAATGGCCAAGGGAATATATAAGTCGGTACGATTATCTGAAATATGGAGAACTGTCTCTCTGTCACAGCACAAATACTATTTATTTTCTCACACGCACTCTGCCCCTGAAGAGCAATAAATTTAACTAGCTTTCTCTTACTCCAATTTTCACTCTCACTCTCATTCTCTTATTGTTACGCTCACTTAATTGTCAATCTTGTTGTAAATTTCGCCTTTCTATGCGATTTTCATAAGTACAAGTAAGGTTCGCTGATTATGTTGATTTTTTATTTTTTATTATTAGTTTAAAAGTATACTTAAAGTTTCATCTCCTTTAAATTTATTAAGAAAACAAATGTTGTGTCTAAATTTAGCACCATTAGACCTTTTAGATCTTTTTTTCTGGCTACTGTCCCAGAACATACCCTAGTTGTGCTGGCCATGTGGCAGCGCACATTTATGATTATTCAAGCCCATTTAAATTAACTGCTAAATCTTTGATGGCTTGCCCACAGCTCCGGGATATATATTTTTGTGTGTTCGAGTCTTTTCGGTTGGCTTGATTAAGCTGAGAAGGTATCGTGGGTGTTACATATTTATAAGGACTGAGTTTTTGAAATATGCACATTTCGCTTTGGCAAGCTTATCATGAATCATTTGCCCAATTCATGAATAACAAGCAATTATGCGGGTCGATACCGAGAGTAGCTAAGGCGCCAAGGAATGCAAATCACCTGTGTGTGGGTGTATATGTGTCGGAGTATGTGTGTGTGTGTGTGTGTGTGTGGTTGTGTGGGTGTGCGGCAGACAGCTGTCAGGTGAGCAGCTGGGATGGATTTATGCATCGTATATCGCATTCGGGTCTTAACCCAGGTCCTGCTCAATTTCACCTGGTCAGAAGCAACGGCCGCAGTCTTTTGCGAAAAACTTGTGAATTAAGCCCCAAAAAAAATTAGGCCATACAGATGCATCCCATCCCTTTCCGCCAATTTCAGAAGACGCTGCCTGACTTCAAAGTGAAAGCGAAGCTTCTAGTTTCAACTTTTTGCCTTTGTCAGAAGTTGCTTAATTATGTGTGCACGGCTTCCTTCTTCCAGATGGTGCGATGTTGTCGGGTGTGTGCGGTGTGTGGGGTGTGTGTGGGGGGGGGGGGGGTGTCACCCAATAATTCATGCTAAACGCACGCCCCGCTCTTTAAGCAATTCCATTTAATTTTCATTAGCAAAAGCCGCAAATTGGTAGCAACAGCCAAAGAAAGTTTGCCCCAACATTTTTCATTAATATTAAAATATTCAAATTAAGAAAAAGCGTCAGCGAGTCAAGTCAGGCAGCAGGTAGGGCGGGGCGGGAACGGGGCGGAGCGCCAAAAATGTCTTGTATATTTGCATTATGCCCGCCTAAAAAGCATACAAGTGTGAAGCAAGGCATGTTCGTGGTCACACCCCGTTGCCACTCTGAAATTGTGGAAATTTAAAATTCATAGATTGTTTTTGCGCCATTTTTCGGGCAAATAAATGCAATTATTAGTATTTCGCGTTGAATATTTCAATTAGGGCCGTTACCAAAATACGCGTAAAAGCCTTTTAAGGGCGGCTCGCTTTCCCCTGAGACGGCCACGCCAGCTTCCTTTTCACTGTCAGCAAATTGGCCAAGCTTAGGCAGCGGCTTTAGTGTCGATTTTAATTAAGCGGCATCGTCCGCACACAACCGCCCCCCTGCTTCCGTCTTAACCCCCATTCCACAGCCAATATGGCCCCTAACCAGTGCGACAGCTACTGAGATTGGTAATACCGAATCGGGCCTCGTGCTAAAATCTTAGCGACCCTGGCCATAAATCAAATAAACGCCAACTAAGCCGAATAAGTAAAAAAACAATATCAGGCGCAAATAAAACGAGCAATTTATACTCTATCCGCTAAAGGTGCATGCGAATGGGAAAATTGTAAATATAACATAATAAAAGTAAAGTAAAGTACTTTTACGTATATGCTAAAAGTTATATAATTAATAAAATAAATTAATAAATTAAATAATTTATTAAAAAACAGCTATAAAATAGAAAGTTCGAAAGAAATTAAATAAATAAATTAATAATAATTTAATAATCACTTATAATTAGTAAAATATTATTTTAATTTAATAATCACTTTAATTAATAAATTATTATTACTTTTTTCTTAGTTGACATTTCATAATCGTATTTTTATTTCATATATGGTATTTTCAACTTATATAGTAGCTATCATAAAATTTAAAAAGTTTTATGCATACCTTTTAGCATGTCTAGTTTAGTTATTTTTCTCTTTGATTTTTGTTTTAATTATTTGCATATTATGATTTTATGTAAGGTATTTTATTTTTAGAGATTTAGTTTAATTAAATTTTTGTATATGCTTTTTTTTGTTTTGTAGATTTCTGATTATTTATTTCTGATTTCTGATAAAAAGTTAACTTTTAAAAAGTAATTAAATACGATTTCTTTTGACAATTTCATCTAATTTATCTAATTAGCATCAGGTTTTATTGTCACTCCGTTAACATAGAAATAATATATCTCACTCAACTCATGAGATCGCTAATATGCCCGCTGCGTGTTGTCTTCTGATACGCGCCGTGGACTGAGTGGCGGGTGGGCGTGTTGTGGGCGGTGTTCCGTTTTGGGGGCATGTCTAGGTTCACGGTCAGAGCACATGATAAAAATTGACACCAATGGCCGGACGGGGCTACTACTTGGGCATACGAGTATATAAGTATATATAAATGTGTGTATGTGTATGTGTGTGTGTGAGAGTATTGTGTACGGCAACTTCTACTGCTGGGGCAGTAAAAAGGCCTCGCCTGCGTTTTGGCCAGTAATAAAAATGTCATTGCATTAGTGCGAATGTGCGTAAGTGTGTGTGTGTGTGTGTGCGTGTGTGTGTGAGTATAATAAAAGTTTAGTATGTGTCACATTGTGTGCTATATCCTGATGCTGATGCTGGTTGTTGCTTATATTGTGGCACTTCTTGTTCTTGTTATTATTGTTGTTGCTGTCGTCGTTGACCCCCCACATGCATTAGCCTAGGCCGGAAGTTGACACTTTACAGCATTGTGCCTTTGGCCATTTGCAAGGCTTTAGACCATGGCAATATTTTGCCATTTGCCATGCAGATGATGGCCCTCTGTTGTTGCCAATTGCTATTAGTAGTTAGCCACGGTTCGTGCGTTTCTTGCCAGGCTTCACTGTACAACGCAACGATTACGCGTATTTGCTCGTCCTTCGTCTGTCCGACGATTCTGTCTGTCTAGCTGTCTGTCAGCGACATTTGCCTTGATTGATTCGATTTGACTTAATTCACGCATATTAATCATACGCCCCGTGGCAAGCCAAAGGAAACCCGAATCAAAGCAGACGCTAAAAAAACAAAAACAGCAAAGCAACTTTCCGACATTCAAAGCATTTACTAAGCCAGCAAAACAGTCCTCGAGGCTGCTGAAAAAGTAATTATGCATAAAATATGCAAAGTTGAGGCGGGCTGGTGGGCGCTGATAGCGCCTGGCAGAGGCGGCTCCTTCGAGTTGAAACTGGAACTCAAATTGGGACACGTAGTAGGCCTAATGAGTACTAAGTACTGGCTGCCTCTTGCCAGCAACCAGTCACCAGCAACCAGTTGCCAGTTGCCAGTTGCCAGATGCGAGTTGCTAGTTGCCGCTTGGCGTAATTTATTGATTACGTGTCATATCACTCATACGCTCCGTTATGCGCCGTTCGGCTTCGCTTCGATTGAAATGTAACGCAAGTGAAACGTGCTGAGACAGCGTCACAGTCAGCAAGGGAGAGAGGGGGAGGGGGGTGGCGGTCCCGGGGGAGTAGAATCAGCTAACGGGGGCGAAACTTGCGCAAATAATTAAGTGCGCTTAAGTGATTTGGCCGATAGAGACACAATAAAAGAGCGCGCGAGCGAGAGAGACCGAGCGAGAGAAAGGGCAAAGAGACAGCTGCACAGAGATAGATGATGACGATGACGATGACGATGCCAGCGGCACAAGTCACTCATCAATTTCGTTTCACATAACATATATACTAAATATATATGTGACACTGTGTGTGCGTGGGTGTGGCTGTGTGCCTTTCAGCTCAGACCGATGACCCCCTCGAGGCAAAGCTGTTTGAAGTTCGTCTGACTTTTTGGCTTTCGCTTCGCACTCATTGATTGCAGTTCTATTAAAACTCGTCATATTTATTTATTGAAATTGAGAAATGAATGCGTGCTATCTGAAATCGAAATGGAAATAAATACCCTTGCAGCCGTATGAAGGATGCGCGCTATAGTTAACTGAGTTTGCACACAAAAATAGATTTTTGAGCGATTGTTCCTCTATAAGGCAATATTATATAGTTTTTCGAAGTAGATAGAGTCACAATTGCCAAGTTTGGTTCCGATATGTTAAAAAGCAACAAAGGATTTTTTACTATTTTTCTATTTTTTCAATCGATTATTCCTATATCAGATATATGCCATAGTGGTCCGATATTAATAATATTTTTCAAATATTTTGCAAATACTCAATTGCCAAGATTGGCTCCGATATCTTGAAAAACCAAAATGTTGTTCTTGGGAGCAACATGCAATGGTGGTCCGATATGTATGATATCTGATATATATATATATATATATATATATATATATATATATATATATTTATATATATAATATGTGTACCGTCTGCCACAAAAGACAAACTTTTCATTTCACTCACATCCCAATGCAATTAAATTGATGTTATTATATGATAGTATTATATAATCGTATATCTTAGAAGTTTTTGTGAAAATGCCACAGTTGTGATTTAATGCAAATTGTACTCCAAAAATTGTTGTATGCAATACATTGTGTAATTGGAATCACATGCAGGAACTCCCGCAGGGATGCCAGTTATACAATTGTCGAGATTGCCCATACAAGTGTAAAAAATCGAAAATCAATTCGAAGCAAAAGATACTAAGTGCATTGAATTCTGTTTGAAAACGCTGCGACTGGTGGCCGCAACCCGAGAGTTGCGAGCGCTTACAATTGCGGTTTGCCCGGGGCCTGTCTGTGGTTGGGTTTTGGGGCCCATTTGCTGTCTTTGATCAAAATGTGGAATTTTCGGGTTTTGTTGGCTCAACAAATTTGCACGAGATGTTCAAACAATTGCCAAACTGAGTCCGAGATTCGAATCTGATTGTGTGTCTGAGTCGGAGACTTGCCTTGAGCCCCAGTGAACGAATGCCAGCAGCTGAGCACGCGGGGAAGACAGCGGGATGGTGGCCGACAGGAATGAGTGTAGATGTGTTTTTGTGGCTAGTTGGCGCTTTGTTTGACTGCCCCCCAGGCTCATCAACAAATTGCAGCACTTTTGTTATAGCGCATAAATCCCAATGGCCTGCAGCCTGCAGGTAGCTAACCGGGTAGCCAGACCCAGCTGAGCAAGGGCAATGGCAATGGCAATGGCAATGGCAATGGCAAGGGCAACTTTCCAGCTGTCCTGCCGAAACATTGGCAGCAGCAAGGACTTTCCTTTGTTGGCAGCTTCTTTGGAGAAGGTCGCTTGTAAGTTACCCTTGCCTGCCAGGGATGGGCGGGATGAGAGCATATGGTGGCTAGGGGTCGCCTGGCTGCCCTGAAGGTCAGCGCAGCAATTAATGTTGCAGTTACCACAGATACCCACACACAAAAATACACACACACACACACACACTCAGTTGCCAGTACATGTCCACAACTAGGTATTAAAAATGCATTTCTCATATGGCAGCCGGGCGCAAATAAATATGAATAACTCAGAAGCGCATTTTAATTAACTGGCCACAATTGTTCGACCTTGTCCCTGTCCCTGCCACTCGAAACTATTGCTGACTGTTCACTTTCGCAATCGTTTTTCATTTCGCTCTCGTCGCTCACTGTAACCTGGATATCCCAGGTGTATTCAATTAAAAGCCCCGAATCGCGTTCTCTGTGTGACATTCGAGCTGAAAATCTGCGGAAATGAAACTCAATTTGCGAGCAGTAATTTGTGTGAATTAAACAACACTCGATGCTGAAAGTAGGCGTAACTCTCAATTAAAAAAGCTTTTACTCGCGGCTTCGCGCCTTGTTAATATACAAATTCATTTAATTGGCGTGGGATTTGAGATCCTGATTTATCAGCTTCAATATGTGGGCCACGCATACTCCTACTGTAATATTGTCAAATCACACATATTTTTATTAATATTATTATTTAAAGTATAGGCTAACTATGGGATTCGAAGCTGGATTTACGTCCCTAAATGTCTGAGCATTTAGGCAACTCATCTGGCGAGGACTGCGAAATCACACATACATATATATTTTGGCATCGCAGTCAAAAGTTTTCCATACAAACTTTGACCCCCACTTGGAGATCAAATTTTCCAAACTTTAAATTCTCACATATACAGCTTATTTCAGCTGTATAACCCGCGTAGCTCAGGCTGTACGTCAATCATCACTATGTCAGTTATAAATAGTTGCATATATGTATATAGATATCAACCCACAAATTGCAGAAATTAAAAAGAAATTCTCTGTAAATTTATTTCATATCTTGCACGCTTTTTGGCTTGCTGTATGTTGCCTTTACGAGTCAATTTTTACATTTTGAGTAATAATTTTGGGTTCATAACTTTCGTTCGGCTTAATTGTAAATAAAGCTTGTGCGCATACTTCTTGCAGACACTTAAAATATGCTCGAATACTTTGCAACAAATTTGGCACCATCAAAAATTCGTCGATAAAAAAGTTGTAAATTTGAAAAAAGCGCACAAAAGCACAACAATAGCAATATTTCAATCAGTGCATGCTAGCCCCCGTCGCCCCCTCTCTCCCTATCTTTCCAGGGCGTTTCCATTGTGCGAGTATAAATTTAGCCAAAATTGGAAAAGTGCTCGTAATTATGAGCTGTGGCCAAAGACTTAGGAAACATTCGACAACTTTGGCACTTAAAGTGCTTCTGTCGTCGCTCTTGTATTTGTTGCCGTTGTTGATTATTGCAATTTAATTAGAAAAACAAAGTGGAAAATTTTGCTTTAGCACAGCGACTCAACGTGGGCATGCCCACTGGCCTTGTGGTGGGCGGGGGGTGGTGGGTTGAGGATTTTGGAACTAACGAAGCGTGCCACGATTGCCGTTGGCTTCTCGCGGCGTGGCTTTTGTGTGTAAGCAAGTTCGAATGCGAGTGGAAATGGGCGGGCGCGGGCAGGCAGGGCCTGGCGGAAATGAGGTGCGGCCGTTTTGGAGACAAAGCCGGCGGGCAACAAAGACCAACAATAACAACAACAACAATGGCAATAACGGGCGATACTCGTTACAACTGCGGCTGGCTGTCAAACAACTGGTAGCTAATGGTTTTTCCTTTTTTTTTTGTTTTTTTGTTTTTTTATTTTTTTGGCTTGGTGCGTCCCCGGCCTGGGACCTCAAGTCCATGTCAATTATTTGCATTTCGGTTTCGTTTTGATGTGGCAACGCCAACTGCTGCTGGTGCCAGATGGACGCCAAGGATGCCATTCTGGCAGTTAAAACTGCTTCGATTGCGGGTCGAGGGGAAGGCAGCGGGCAACGGGCAGAGGGCAGAGGGCAGCGGGCAGGGCGGCGAACGTTGCTGTGTCGTAGCACTTGCCTGGGCATTGAGGCGCTCATGCATAATTTCCGTGAAGCTCTCGAGCTGGTTCTGGCCACAGCCATTTGGCTGCCTTTTTTAGCATCCCACAAACTTTTTGCCCTGTAGCATGTGCTAAAAAAAAATAGTCCAGCTACGCGACTATGAAAAATCCTGTGTTCAAATTATGTAACAAACCCCGACATTGTACGGTTTCGTACGACATGTGTTATGCATGTCTCTCATATTATATCTCTCTCCTCTAGTTGCATTGCATTATATGGGGTTCTATTTGGAATTCGATAAGGTCATATCATAAATATAACATCATATAATATAACATCATCACTGATTAACCTACACATAGAGAACAAAACCAAGAATTGGTACAGGTTTTGTCAAGATCCAACTACGGTGAAAGTTTTTTCTACGTATGAACAGAATTCTTTCTTTTAGAACGTTTTTAACATCGCAAAATTCGTGAATTTAAGAGAACCCTTCACTTATTATAGCAACAAATTTTGCAGTGTATATTTTGCACTTAATTCAAGAACGTTGCTTCTTCATTATAAAATCAAGAATTATTTCTTTTAAATTGAAGAACTAAACGGTGTTAATTCTATTCCGGTTGTACTTGATCTTAAAACAGATTTTTCTTTCAAGTGCATATATAGTATATCTTCATATAACATATACAACAAATCAAATATAATATTTTTTAAAGCCCCGGGTTAATTAATCCTTTTGTAAAGCTGGAAATAAAAATATGAATATCGTAAATTACCATAAAAAGCATCACTCCCATAGGATGCAAATATACAAAGATTAGTACAAATTACACAGTTTTGTGTATCAATAAAAACAAATTATTGAAGCATTATAAAAATACATATTATATTTGTGAATTGTTATAGCTTTTTTTGGCTTTACTTTAAAGGACTAGCTTTTAATGACTTTGCTTCATTTAATTTTATTTCCAAGATACGTCCTTATATACCCCACACTTGGCTAAGTGCTGAGCATAAAATAAAATGCTGCAAGTGGCAGGCAAGCGAGTAGCTGGAGTTGCAACTGGAAGGTCGCAACATGTGTAAAACGGAGGCCAAGCTATATGAGTTGCACAATTATGCAACGCATTGTTGGCGTTTTGGGGCCTCTGATTTGCATATTTATGCTGAACCGAGTATTATGCATATTACACATGCGCCGTGTGTGCCAGCAATGTGCGTTATGAATATTGCGTATTAAAATGCAAATTAAAGACAAATTAGCACGTCCTTAAAGTGGGCGTAAGCCGTCGAGCAAGTGCTCGTGCCTTCACATTCCCTAAACATACATATACATACACACACATATATTTGACATGTGTCGCCATATATTAACGGCGATGTCATCGAAGTGCGCCTCCGAGCGTCTCCCTTAGGTGTTGTCGCTGCTGATTAGCTGTCACAGTCTGGCCCCCCTAAGGGCGCCAGCTTCGCGCACTTGACCGCAATCATTCAATTTCAATTCGATTTTCTGGCCAATTCGTTGCAAACAACCTAAAGCAATTATGCCAATCATCTGACAAAAATATACTCATATTTATAATTTGCCATGAGTAAGGGGTGGTGGGCGTGGTGTCAACAACAGCACACATTTCATTTTTTGTACTTATTTTCTTGTTGTTGTTGCTTTTACTTAACTTTTACTGTATTTATGCACTTTGCGACACCAAAAACGAACGACTTTCATTTTAATTTATTTGGCACTTTGTAAACTTTAGTTCAGCTCAGTTTGATGGCCAAAATTTCATATTTATTAGGTCTTCAAAGCACACAAATGCAGACATACACATGATAATGTACTGTATTATTACAAGGTCCATCATTTATTATATTGCATTTAATGGCGCAACTTTATTAATAAGATTTATTGTAAGTAACAAAATAGATAACATACGCCATAAAAATATAAGAAATAATAATTATAAAATATTGCAATATATGTAAATTCACAATTGAATTTAAAATATTGCAAAGTTATAATTAAAATCTGTTGGTGGCATTTTTTTAGATTTAAATGAGTTTATATAACTTTTTTCGTTATTTTTTGATTATATGGAAAATAAAATTTTATTGATCAAAAAAAAAATTCGTGTCTGCAATGCTCAATTAAAAACATTTTTTAAATCCACATCCAAATCGATTGCAGAAACGTGCAACTGAAAGTGTTTATTTAATTTCAACTTTATAATTCATTTTCAATCACTTTTAAATGTATGCATAAATATATATCGTGTATATAAAATATTAAAAAAAAATTATTTCCCACAGTCATTTCCTTTGTCAAATAAAGACATAATTACTTGATATGTAGACTTCAGTCTGTCAACTCCCAGTTAAAGTTGATAAGCACTTGGACATACCCATTTTAAAATCGTGGTCTTGCTGTAATTGGCTCTACCTGTTGAATATGTGAACAGCAAACGGTAGTTGTAGTGTTGAGTTTGACTTGACTTGACTTGCCAACAAAGTTCATATCAATAAATTGCAACACAGCGGTTTGTACTGCAGTTTTAATTAAAATAAGACTCTCTTTGGTATGTGTAATAATATCATTGTTATTTTTATCACACTGTTACCTTTGATGGCACATCAAATTTCAAATGACACTTGAAAACACGTATGTATGTGTATATTAGTCTCAGCACTCATGCATACATACACATACATATAATATATGATTGTGTAAAGACAATTTGGCTGGGTGCTCGTTGCCACCTGGGCAGGGCCGTGCCACGTTTATGTGGCGTGTTGCCGCGTTCTCTGACTGCTCGTAAAGCGCGTGTAATACCGTTAATACCAATTTCAGCGCTTACAAATTGCGCATACGACGCGTGTGGCATTGCAAGGCAGGGCAGAACAGGACAGGGTATGGCATGGCATGGCATGGCATGGCATGGCACGGCATGACATTGCCCCCGCACCAACAACAGCTACAATCGTTACAAATTTTTGCTTAGGAAATGAAAATTTCAATATGTCAGCGACAGCAGCCACGTGTTTGAGCCATGCTCATGCTTGGCCACACCCCTCAAACACAGTCCCACACCCCAATAGAAACTCACAGGCACCTACGAAAACAACTTCAAACATTCTCCACTCCTCCGCGACCTGTCAGCTGTCATATGTCTTCCGGTGTTTATTGACAGACGTGGCTGTCAGTCGCGCTCAGGGGCCGATAGATGCATAACTTTTCCAGCTGCTAACTTTAATTAGCATGCGGCTTATTGGAATTGTACTTGAAATGTCATCTCTTAACATCATTTGAAGCGCAATGACAGCTTAGGGGCATACCCAGCCCAGTCGAAGGTAACGCACAGTTTCTGCGGTTTCAGAGAATACTGCTTGAAGTCTATTCTCTGAGTATTTAAAGTAAAACTGATGTTCCTACAAAATAGAAACAAATTAATACATTAATAATATCGGTCGATAAATGCAAGTAACTAAGCTCGTTTTATGGCGGAAATGCATTTTTTTTTATAACATAATTTTTTCTGAGCCTTCAGCAACAGTCCAAGGCGCATCTTAAAGTCGAGAAACCTGTTAACCTGATTTGCTTGTTGGCATCTTGCATGCAGCACACGTTCGAGGGTCAGCCCTTGTGCCAATTAGAAGTACAACTAGTGGCTGCACTTTTGATTGGCGTTGACTTCAATTAGTAAATCAATTAAAAGTTCCGCAAGCCTGGATATTAATATATATTCGCACGTATATTTGCAAGTTGGGGAGAATCAGGTCTTAGTACAGTCATGTATATGGCATATTTGCAAAGGGCTCGAATTTCAATTGTATTTGCAGTTTTGCAGATACAAAGTACAGCGACTGAGCAACAAGTGAAAAATAAAAATAATAATAAAAATTAAAATAATAATAAAAATAATAATAATAATAATAACAATAATAAATATTGCAAAACACAACGAGTACAATAACAACGCGCGGGTTTTACAACATTAACAACCAGTTCAAGATACGAAATATACACACAAACAAAATATATATATTATACACCTACACATAAAGCGGCTTCGTCAAAATGTCGGTCGACTTAAGCGCGCAACAGGAGCCGACCATTTCCGTAATAACCACGGTGCCGGTGGCACAAAATGGCGGCGAAATGGACGCCCTGCTGCTGGGACGCATCGGGGTAAGTACCAAGAGAAACAGCAACATGCAACAGAATTGAAATAATACAAACATGCTTACAACAACAACAACAAATACAAATACCTATTTTACTTATAACTCACAACTAAACTTATCTAAGTAGCAAAGTGCGTGACGTCTAGATCAAAATATATATACATATATATGCAACATCTTCATATCTTTTAAATATATATATAAAAATATATCTTTTCATATATATATATATATGTATATATTTATATATATCTATATATACTTACGACTTGCTTATATCTATAGAAAAAAGCGCACAACTTTCATTGGCGTGCATATTAGCTAGACAAATATTTGACTTGGCTTTCGTTTTTCTCCTTCTTGTTCGTCTTCTTCTTTAGTTGTGTTCTGTAATTTTCTCATCCATTTCACACTCAACTCTAGTATTTTTCTATGGCAAATACTGGCTGCAGAACCTGCTCGGCATTTAGTGCGCATATTTCTCGCTTTTCTTCCATTTCCATTACCATACAAATTTCTACTACCACTGTTTTGGTTCTCTCAAATTTTACTCGTACTTAGTTTTAACTGAAAGTAGTTGCAACTATTTCCTCAACGCTTACTGCCAGCAGCCATAGTTAGCTGCTGACCAGCTGGATTATATACTTATGATCCCACTTGGTACTATAACTGATTACTTTAACTACTCTTAACTAACCAATTGCCTTTCGCGTAGCTTTCACAACTTCTTCTTTAGCCCAGCGTAAGTATCGTAGTGAATAATGAATGATAAGCCGTTTAAATATTCAATTATTCAATATCCGCACAGTAAGACACGCCCACTACTGAATATAAGGTATAATATAAATTAATCAACTATCGTATTTCAATTTAGTTGCGTTCAAACCTCGCTTGCGTTTAGTTCTCATCGGCCTCGTGGCAATTAACAAAGCCTTCGAAGTTTCTTTTTGCTCCGAACCGAAAATTATTTGAATCATTATTGCATATACGTTGCTGGGAACCCTGCTAATTACGTTTAAATTGCAAAATGGTCTTAAGCCTTCACAACTATGTCGATGACGTCAATGAGCAAAAGGTAATGAGTTAATGGATACATACATTTGTATAAGTGGCGCAAGTACGTTTTCCGCAAAATCCTTTTCAAGTATTTGAATGTGGATGTTTTGAAAACGTTTCAAATCGAATGCGTAATTCAACGAAGAGGCATTTATTTTTACCAGGCCATTTCTATAGATCAACAAGATGCGTTTTCTATATATTAATTTATTGTATACTCTTTTCACAAATTAAAAAAGAGTATATTGGATTTATACAAAGACCCTCTCTCTGAAGCCAGGCACTTGAAATTTGGGTATGTAAACTGATAAGAAAACTGAAAAATCTTTATTCAACCGCTTTTTTTAAAGCTAGTTTTAACTAATTTGGCAGGTAGCCTAGTGATAAACTGTTTTGAAGATCGAGCCAATATTATTTCCGCATTGGAAAATTGAATATATATTTCCTTAAGTATATCTTGGTAGTTAAAAGAGTTGAAAGGAGATAATATCGGTGTTTAGGTTTTCGTATATTATTGGAGGAACGACCTTGACTTATTTTATTTTTTCAATAAGACAATATCCTGAAAACTCATTTAAAAATCAAATTTGCATAATGTGGGTGAAAGAGAAGAAGTTTTCTGTTTTTGTTTTCACATATTTTCTTTGTTGTTGTATGTGTGATAAAAGCAACTGTGAATGTATATTGCGACAATTGGAACTGAGTACAGGGTAGCTCCTAGTCTGACCCGATCAGACCAATACACGCTTGAAGTGGAAACTGCATAAATACTTCTGTATTTATAGATGCACATCGGTAGTATAAGATTTGTTGTTCGGGAAACGAGAAAGCTGTGGATGCACTCGACTTCTTAGCTTGTTTCTTCTTGTGCAGCTGCTTCGCCCACATGTTCGCAGATTCAGTTAACGTCTTATACTTGGCCGTGTTAATTAGAAAGCTTTCATCTCCCCGCACGGCTGAAGGGGCAATAACAATTGCAAACTTTTCGCTATTGCGCTGTAACCGAGTTTCTCGTTTAACTAGTTTCTGCGACTGCCAACCAGAAATACGATAAATTACGGTACAGTTAAGTGCAGTATTAAAACGTGTGCAGGTAAGAGCCAGCCAATAATTAAGTGCCCGAATTTAATTAAATACCCACAAACAAAACAAAATAAACATAAAAAAAAGTAACTCAATCGAGCTAAAATCCTTTGAAAGTATTTTACCACCTATAAAATGATGAACACACATGCGTTCAGCTATTCAGATTATGCCTTTTTTATTCTTATATCGTTTTTGCCTTTCGAGGACGCTCACAATGCCGTCGATAACATTGAGAGGACATGTGAAACAAGCTCATTAAACTGCCAAGTGCAGCCATTTGATTATGCTCCATAAAAATGAAAATAGAATTTCGGCAAAGCCGCTGCACTTGCAACAGCTGCCAATGCAGCCTTTCAACCATGTTCCATTCAGATTCCCTACCGAGTCCCTAGCCCACTGGAGATTTTTATGTCACCACCAGAGCATCCGTTTTTCCTTCACTTATCTAGGGTGAAATTCATAGCGCTTTTCTACTCTTTTCTTTTTGTTTGTTGTCCTCTTTATACCCTGAACCCATTGAAAATGGGTAAAAAGGGTATAATGGTTTTGTGCAAATGTATGTAACAGGCAGAAGGAAGCATCTCCGACCCCATAAAGTGTATAGATTCTTGATCAGGACGACGAGCTGAGTTGATTGAGCCATTTCCGTCTGTCCGTCTGTCTGTCCGTCTGTCAGAACGCAGCGATCTCGGAAACTACAAATGCTAGAGACCCAAACTTTTCGACTATAGATTCCCCTAATCCATACGCAGTACAAGTTTATCATTTCTTTTCGATATCTTGCTCCGTTTCATTATTATCGATAAAAATCGATTTTATGACTTGGTTTTCTTGGCATATCTCGGAGAATTGTACATAGATTTATATGTTCTTTTTAAACACTGAACGTTTCATAGCGATCATAGTTTAGAAGTTATTCAAGAATGTGTAAAGTGCTCAGTTTGCTGCGTGCGTTTGTGTGTGTGTGTAGCTGTGACTTTATGAATGTGTGTATGAATCTAGAGAGCTTTACATGTATGTAACAGCTCGCAGCTGGGTTCAGGGTATCTCCTAGTCGGGCACACCCGACTAGAGCCATCTTACTTGGTTTATTATACAAATTACTTAAAGATAACTTTGAACTTTTTTTTTTTAATTTTATAGTCCGTTCTTTATAATATATAATTTATTTTATTAATATACAAATTAGCAAGGCTTTTCTGTCAGAATCGTTTATTTAAATTTTAAATAGCATTTAAATGGTAGAAAATTTGTTATACGTTTCTTATTGATGTAACAAGCCAACAGACTTGGTTACCTTTGAAATGTACTTCTTCCTTTCATTCATTCTTTTTTACACAAAAATAGTTTCTTTATGCAGCTATGCAAAAAAACGACACAACATCACATCTGCCGTATAAAAAGTTATTTTTGTCTGGTGAATAAGAATTTGTTCTCCCATAAGCCAAAGCATGACAAATTACTGAATACAACACCGACAATTATATGACCTGCTGATGTTTTGCCATTCAATACAAAGATGAAAAATTGAATGTGTGCTTTTCAAGTCTATACATTTCATTCTGCAAAGTAGGGTAGGGAAACTGTAGAGTTAAAGTCTTATTTTCCTATTCAACTAGTTCTGAATAAAATATTCATACGATTTTTTTTTCATATGATGCTGTGAGAGAATTTTTATTTCAATTAATTTATCTTATTTTTTTACATACATAAATTTTTTAAAAATCTTTATAACAACATAAAAATAAAGAAGTATTTTAAATTGAATTGCATCTAGAAATCGAACATGCATGAAAGAGCATGCACAGTTCGACTTAAAAATAAATCTTTTGCTCGTTTGATTTTCGTTTAGTATGAGCAACGAAATTTTTATGGAAAATATTGCTTATGAATATGTGTGCATGAGTGTGTGTGTGAGTGTGTGTGTTTGTGTGTGTGTGTGTGTGCACTAGTGAACGCTATAAAGGTAATCGAAATTTTGTAATCTTGCGCATCGAGTATTCCTCCACGCTAAGCCAATTTGCTTATCGCCGAAATGCGAATGTGAAGTTGGCAAAAATTTGTTTATCATCTGTAATCAGGCTGCTGCGATAACAGCATGGGCGTGGCCCATGGGCGTTGCGAACTGGTTGACTTATGCAATTTGGCAAATTGATTTGTTCAGCAGTCAGTGCACTTTTCTGCCATGATACTAGCTGGCAATGCACAAACAGCAGGCGCCCAAATGCACCTTGGATTAGTGCAGCAGGTAAAGGAAACGGGACCGGGAATGGGAATGGGAATGGGAACGGCAACAATTGGCACACTTGCAACAACTGCCGCATAATTGATGAGCTGGCCAGGACGTCGACGTCGATGTTCACGATTCGGATGAGTAGGACAAGGCTGTGGCGAAGGAGGAGCCAAGGCTGACTGGCAGTCGAGTGGAGTGTTGTGCACGTTAATCGAATTAAATGCTGGCCACGTTGTTGCCATAGTCAGTGCACACACACACACACACACACACGCACACACAATATGAACCTGTACAATATGGCGTAACCGTTTGCCGAGAGCAGCAAGCTTGATTGAGTTCAAAATCAGATTTGTTGTGCGCTCTCACATTGCAAATTGAAATAAAAACGAAACGTGACATTTGGTTGTGGCAACAGGCACCCGCAGGCCTCTAACGCACACACGCACACTCGCTGGCATGTAAAATATCTAACAATATGGCAGAGCAGTTAAAGCTGATTGCGGCAATGGGAACCCAGTTCGCAGCTACCCTAAAGCCATATTTTTTTCTCCTTTCCGGTATTTTGTTTTTGTATACCCTGAACCCATTGAAAATGGGTAAAAAGGGTATAATGGTTTTGTGCAAATGAATGTAACAGGCAGAAGGAAGCATCTCCGACCCCACAAAGTGTATAGATTCTTGATCAGGACGACGAGCTGAGTCTTAGCCATGTCCGTCTGTCCGTCCGTCCGTCCGTCCGTCTGTCTGTATGAACGCAGCTATCTCGGAAACTACAAAAGCCAGAGACCTAAACTTTTCGACTATAGATTCTCCTAATCCATACGCAGTACAAGTTTATAATTTTTTTCGATATCTTGCTCCGTTTCATTATTATCGATAAAAATCGATTTTAAGACATGTTGTTCCTGGCATATCTCGGAGACTATACGAGCTAGAGCCATCAAATTGAGTTTGATATGTGCTCGTAAAGGAGATTATGAACATTTCGCTTTGGTTTGTACATAGATTAAGCACTGAAAGTTGCATAGCGATCATACTCTTAGTTTAGAAGTTATTCAAGAATTCATTTTCCATAATGGGGCCAAGCGCAGCCGATGTGTAAAGTGCGCACCTTGCTGCGTCCGTTTGTGTGTGTGTGTGTGTGTGTGTGACTTTGTGAATAAGTGTATGAATGCAAAGAGCTTTAAAAGTATGTAACAACAGCTCGCCGCTGGGTTCAGGGTATCTCATAGTCGGGCACACCCGACTAGAGCCATCTTACTTGTTTTTTTTGTTGGGGTTGCGGGTGCCAAACAATCAAATAAAGTTTTGTGTTTTTACCCTTTTTTGCCGGCTATTGTGGCTCTCGTATATATTTTTATTGTCAAAATCAATAGATGTCAGCGTTTAACAGTTGCCAATGTTGGCAATGTTGCCAATGCCTGCTGGCGTTTCGGCCCGCCCCCTTCTTATCTCAGCCTTCTCTTAGCCCTTTTCTGATTGTCAGTTGCTTTGGGCTTTATTAGATTTTCTTCGTCGTTTTGACGCTGCGCATTTTTGGCACAGGTAAGTAGTAAATGTTTATGTATATGTATGTATATGTAGTTGTGATATTCCCTAGATGTATTCGTATGTATGTATATAAATGTCTTCTTCTATCTTCTTCACTATGTCTTGCATGCCTTGACAACTCACACACACACACACACACACACACACACACACAAACACGCATATACACATGAATAATATCCATGTTTGTTGTGATTGAAGCGCTGCCGCGCAGCAATCAAAAGTTTAATATGCAATCATTTTAAAATAAATTATTCTTTTTCTCTTCTACTCCCACACACACACACACACACACACACACACACACACACACACACATACACAAACGTGCGACAAACAACATACATCCAATATACACCCAACCTATCCAATATATACTTAATGTACTTGTGTGTATCTGTGTCTATAAAAAAACCAAAATAAAACTAAACACAATAAATGAAATACTAATTGTACACAAAACGCTTAATTTGATGCAGCATTCGGTGAGTGAAATCTGATTACCCGATTAAATCCCCAATTAATTTGTTGCCTTTTCAGTTTAGTCCTTGTATATACTTATTGTGTGTGCCACACGTCGTGTAATTAATATTTGAACAGTATTAATAAGCTATTGACTTATTAATTGCGATCACTTTAAGGGTGAATGTTGGCCAGTGCGTGTTTTTATTCATTTTATTTTTTTACCCTGAACCCATTGCAAATGGGTAAAAGGGTATAATGGTTTTGTGCAAATGTATGTAACAGGCAGAAGGAGGCATCTCCGACTTTAAGACCTGGTTTTGGGGGAGGTATCCAAAATCCGAAGTATGTATAATCTGCGTATCCTTTACGAGCACATAATAAACTGAGTTTGATGGTTCTAGCTCTTATAATCTCTGAGATATGCCAAGAAAACCAAGTCTTAAATCGATTTTTATCGATAATAATCGATAAATAATAAATAATAATAAATCGAAAAAATCTATAGTCGTTTAGTTTAGTTTCATACAGACGGACGGACAGACGGACATGGCTATATCGTCTCAGCTCGTCGTCCTGATCAAGAATATATATACTTTATGGGGTCGGAGGTGCTTCCTTCTGCCTGTTACATACATTTGCACAAAACCATTATACCCTTTTTACCCATTTTCAATGGGTTCAGGGTATAATAAAAAATATGTTCAACTATAGTAGTTTCTCATTTATCTTAAACTGTTGTTGCTGACTAAAATAATATACATTTTTTGTTAAATAATATTTTTAATTTCTTCTAATCGAAATATCAGTTGAATATACTCCAACGTATTTTTAAATACCAGAGTATCTGTGGAATTGTAAGTTTAAGCTAACCTAACGTAGTTTGCAAAACATTGTAAGTTCATAAGCTAACACTTATACACTAAGAGAAATATCCAACTGATTTATACTAAATTTTAAATGCTGGCCAGTTTGGAAATTTCTTAATTTTAAATTTATAAATATTAGACCGGACTCAATTAACAATGTGCTTATTTAAAGTATGAAAGTTCCTGAATTTTTTTTTTTTTTTTTAAGTAAAATTAATGGTGGATTTAATAATATTAATAATGATTTATACTTTATTTAAGAATACTCAGCAACAATATTTTCGAAAAGAATAGAGTTCATAATTTAATTAAGAGCAGCGTTTTTCTCGCAGTGTAGTTAGTGCTAGTGACTGTAAAACAGGAGGCGGCCAAACGGTGGCAAACTCATCACAGTTGTTATGATTAATGCGGTGGCTCCCGCTGCGTAGTTCAGTGAGTGTATAAAGTTCAAAGCCGAGGACGAGAAGCTGGCTGTAAGACAAAAGTCTGTTGTGCTGGCATGGCTAATGGACAGCCGGCGGCAAAGTGACTTCTCTCTTGGTTACCTGCGACCGGGCAAGGGCCTGGGCGTGGGCTAGGGCCTGGACCTGCGGCTGGGCCTCAGCCCGAGTCAGAGCCAGAGCCTGAGCCTAAAACGACTGTCTATGTAACGATGTCATTATATTGTCATGAATATGATTATGTCTGTGACTATGGCTCCACGAGTGGGAGGCGCGCCGGGGCAGGGGGATGTTGGCTGCTGTTGGCTGCTGTTGGCGCTGGCATGTCGCAAGGTTTGACGCGGTGGCCCATGCACATAATTCATGGAAACTTTTACGCCTCTTAAGTAAATAGCACAGAATGGAATAGAATTATGCGTGCCAGTCGCCTCAAAGTATGCACAAATTTCTTTGCATGACAATTTATGTGCAGAGCGTGTAAAGAAATTCTTGCTCTTCCCTTGGCCCACGTCCCTCGTCCCTCCTGTTGCTTGCCGCTTGCCGCTTCGCTTTGCGTCTAATTGCGCGTGGGTGCAGCAGCTCTTTGGCCAAAAGGTTGGCGTCAGGTGTTGTCTGCCATAATTAAAGCCGCAGTAGCAGCTGCTGCCGTTAGTCTTGGCCTGACAAAAGTTCAAGTTCACAGCGTTACCAGGCTCGACCTTGCCAAGCAAACTGACAAATATACCCACACCCACAGCAGCACACCCAGAGGAGCCGGACTGGGGACCGCAGCTCAAGTGCAAAGTGCAATGCTGGCGATGCGGCATCCGTGGCAAGGTTAGTTAAGGTCCGCTATATTTCTGCTCATAATTCACGTGGCGCGCTTTAAAGATATTTATGCTGCCTCATCAGCAGGCAGCGCAACTAAAAACAGAACAGAACAGAACTGAACAAAACGGACCGGAACAAAACATCAGAAGACCAGCAGAAGAACATCAAGTATACGTCATGTTGCGCGCAGCTATGCTAAAAATTTCCATTATTAAACAGCCGCACGTCCCGCAAGTTCTCAATTTTAATAAAGCGAGCTGGCTGCTTTTTGTATTTAATATGAAGCGAACAACAACTAAATGCAATATGAACGAAATAAATAAATACAACGAATATATTCAAAGTCACAGAATGCGGACTTTGGGATTGTATTGTTGTATCTGATGTAAACCTGTCTTTCTGTCTTTCTGTCTTTCTGTCACACTTGCAATCGAAATAATATGTAAGAATGTTTTTATTAATATCTTAATTTAAACTTAATCGCTCAATGAAAATCGAAAACAAAATATTTGTTGTGCTTTTCAAATAAAAATAAAATTAAATTGTTATTTTAGAAATTGTACATACAAATTACGCAATTATCAAATTTTTGTTTTAAATGAAATGAAAAAGTCTATAAATAACTGTTATTTCCGGTATCTGTTAAAACACAATCCCACCCACATTATTCAATTTTCTATTTAATGTTTAATTAACACAATACGTGATACCATTACGCCATGGAAACGCCCAGAGCTGGTTTTGTTTTGCAAACAGAACTTGATGTAAGGAATTTACAAGCACTTTTTTCACACCAGCATTAAAATATTCACATGCAAGAAAATATGCAAACACGATTGCTGATTTTGGGTATAATGTTTCGTCATGCTGGAAATCTTACTGAAAATGCCAACAAAATAACGACAGAAAACAATTGTCGTGGCTAAACTCAAATCCCGAGACATAAAAGCAATAAGTGCTTGAGCTGGGAACTGGAACTCAAACTGAAGCTGAAAGGGCGACGGCTTAGCGGTCGGTGGGAGAGGCATTTGCGTTTACAAATCGATTTTGAAATTGCGCTTATCAGCAAATATAAATCACAATATCTCAGCATAAGCTAGACAAAATGTCGACACGCTGCTCTCGCCTTGAAGTGGGCAATGAAATTTGAGCTGCCGCCGCCTGTAATTGTCGGCTAAGATCCGAGTAGAGCTCATAAAACGCAGGGCAAGCCAACCCAACCCAAGCCAACCCAATGCAAGCCAACCCAAGGCAAGGCAAGGCCGGCCAAGGACCCATGAGTAGACAAAAGAGCGATAAGAACACTTTATGTCATATATGTGTTGAGTGGGCGTGCCCACTCTGTGTGTGTGTGTGTGTGTGTAACTGTGATGTGAAGCTTAAGTTAATAGCGAATATTTACAAATCGATTTTGTTGTGATTGCAAAAACAATTTGAAAATGGCTTTGAGCGATTTCCAAAGAACTCAAGCGGCAAGCTGACAAACATGACCGCCCACCCAAATGCGCGCACACACACACACACACACACTTAACCGCATACTCACACGCGCACAATGAGTTGGACGCGTGTTTTCTTTGCCTTGGTGACACGAACACGTCGTGATAAGACGTGCGTGATGAATATTGTTAAATTTTCGATAAACTAATTTTAAATCTTTATAAATTTGCATATGTGCAAAATTTAAATTGTAAATATATATCTATATATTTTTTTAATTTTTATGCGAACGTCGAATATGATTTTTGATCTATAAAAAGTTTATTTTCAGAAGTGAAATTTACAAAATAACATATCATGATAAAGTGAAAAAATATATAGGTAATTTTTTTTCGTGTCGTTTTGGTGATATTTCTGATCGTGCGAGTTTCTAAATTTGGGGCTTGTGACGTGTTCCAAATATCCGACACGCGCCTATCTCTGCTCCCACACCGACTCCTACACTACACTACACACATGCGCAATTGCGACACAGTGGAGACCGCTGTCGCTTTCAATCCTTTTGCATTGTTCCCGCTGGTAGTTGCACCAACAAACCAGAGCACACACACGCACCCACACACACACACACACACGCACACGCACACACACGCACACTCAAATGCATTCACGAGACAATTGGTAAATGAAATAGAATGGTCTTCCTGCACGCGCAGCAATCATTTGTCAGCAACGCCTGACAACATCCACGATTGCCAATTTGTCGCGACGTCGCTATAACAGCGTCCAGCTGATTGACTAGCCGACAGTCCAGGAGATTGAAGGTTTCTCCATCAGACGCATATGGCCATGAGCTGGATTCCATGTCGAGCACTTTAATACACGCACATGTTCTGTGACAGGTGCCTTGAGATAAGCACGTTTAGCGTTCTCTTTCGTGTCACGCACTTGTTAACAAATTTATTGTCGTGCATAAAGAATAGTAAAATAACAATAAAAGAATTAAAATGCATATCGTGCGAGAGAATATTGCAAAGTTACAAATATATACCTGGTAAGCTGATACAACTGATCGAACAGATTCGAAATAAGTATCAGTATTTGAAGCCACAGCATTTTGACAACGGAGTAGATAAAGAACATAGCAAACAATTTACATCGCTGGTATTGTTTTTTTTTTATTTATTTATTTTTATTTTTATTTTTTTGCTCAGTCACGCGACACTTCGGAAGAATGGCAAAACGTTTCGCGTGGGCGATAAGAATTATTATTATTTGGAAATTATATTGGAAAAATATCGAGTTTTCTAGTTTGTGGTAGTCGATCCTTAGAGAAGGTTATTCGAAAAGTGTGCGCCAAATTTGGTGACTCTAGTTTTCAAACTGATAGAGATATATAGATTAAATCGAATTGCCACGCCCCCACGGGGAGTAGCCAGTAGTATAAATTCAAGTCTCTATTTTCAATAGTGGCAAACAAAATTGCGTTCATACGGACAGACTGGCGGGCAGCAAGACGGACAGTGCACAAACCCAATATACTCCCTTTACTTTGCCACAATTTCTTCATTCTGATGAAAAGAAATTAGAATACGCTTGCTAATTTCTTGTTTATTGAGTTTCGCGTTAGAACATAAAATATAAGAATCCATGGGATTCAACTAATCAACTAATTATCACAAATTTCGATAAGTGCCGGGCGCTACTGCGGCTGATCATCGTCCTCGCCGTCCTGTTCCATGCCCAAGTCCCGCTTCTTCAGTTCCTCCTTGCTTCTCTCCTGCTCCCGTTGCTTTCTCAGTCGCCGGTTCCTAACCTTAACTAATCCCAGCATCTTCAATTCCTTGTGCAACGGTTTGTGCCTGCGCGGATGTTCCACCAGCGAGTACTCATCGGCATCGGCATCGGCATCGGCCTCATCGTCGGCATAGTCTTTGCCACCAGCATCCGCATCGGCTTCAGCATCGCCCTCGGCGTCGACGTCGACGTCACCATCGCTGACGTCTTCGTCCAGTTCGTTGTCGCGCTGATTGGCGGTCAAATGCGATATTGGCTTTTGATGTTTGTGTTGCCGCTGCACATCCTCGGCAGCCAAAAGCGCATCGGCAGCGGCAAAGTCCAGCCAGCCAGTTCTCTTCTTCTTCTTGTTCCTCATCCTCTTGTCATGGTCACGATGAACGGAGCGGTGCCGCTTATCCATGGAACGCTGGCCTTCATCCTCATCGTAATTGTACAAGCCACGTTTGTCCAACGCACACGAGTCGGCGTCCTCGCTGGCTCCCGTTTCTGTGGCATATCTTTTGGCCAAGCTGGCAGCAACTAGCGTGGAAAACACAAGCGCCAGGAAAACATTCTTCTTATTCATGTTGTCAACGTTGCTTTGAGCAGCTCTCCGGACTGAACTGAAAGGCAAGTGTAGCAACTGCCAAAGCAGTTGACTGGAATACGAAGCCTACTGTGCACCCAAAAATACAAAGCTGTATTTGTTAATTTACTTTTCAGTTCAATTTCATAAGTCAAAGTCGCTTCAAATTCTTTTATATCTAAATAAGATACATAATACACTCAATTCTCCTTTTATGTAATTTTCCATACGATTTTTATGCGAATTTTTTTTTTACAAGATTTTAAAGTTTCGGATTTTTTTTTTGTTTCTGTCTTTTGTAAATATTTGTTCTGTGCAGTATAAGCAATACAAAAGCGCAACTTAGGTATGCTCAATTTTTTTGTAAGGAGTTAATATTTTCGTTGTGTATGTTGTGTGTAGCCAAGTGTTTGGTTGATTAAGAAGATTTTTTTTTTCAGATTTAAAATAAAAACTTTTTTTACGATGGAAAAACAGAAGCAGCAATGAAAAGTTGAGATTGACTTTTCTATGCGATTTTTTGGTCAAATGAGCTTTTCGAAAATTTTGGAACGTATTCTTAATTATAAAATATAAGTCTTGTCTCTTTTGTGCGAATTTTTGGAAATTATGGAAAATCTTCCTATTTTTTTTTTACAATATTATTAGTGTCTAGTTTTATGTGATTCATAAAATGAGAATTTGGTGTACTACATATTATTAAGAATGCTGTAATGGAGAACGGTCAAGGTAAACCCATTTTGCCATGTTCACTGCAAAGTTAATGTCAAAAATATTTAAATATCATGAGGATAATTTGAGCATAAATTTATTAACTTGAATATTAAAGCAAGATTAACATATGCAAATAAATTCAAGGTAGTAAGTTAGTCTTAATATTAATATTTACAATGCAGATGAAGTGCCTTGTAAATTTACAAGAATTTAGAATACTCAGATTTATTTATTTTTGAACAATAATTATGCAACATTTTGAACTGACAACAAATTCATGCTGGGGTCATGTCATGAGAAATGCCAGTTAGTAATCCCGATAGGCGGCGCTCGATGGCAGCCCGATTGGAGACAAGACGTCTGAGGTTCTCCCTAAACTCCTCGACGTTGTGCTGCAGCTCGCCGTTGCCCTGCTGCTGCCGCAAACGAGCCGCCGTTGCCGCCTGCACGGCCCTGGCCAGGCGCATCTCGTTGAGGGCGTGCAGGTAGCGTCGACTCTCCTCCAAATTGGGTGCCCCGACCGACCACGGCAGAGCAGATCGGCGGGTGAGCAGCTGCAGCAGCGGCGGCACCATCATGCGAGCAGAGGGCACCACAAACGGCACCTGAACGTAATTGAACGAGGCCCCGTTCGCATTCCGCTGTGGCTGCAGCAAGCGCTCCTCGACGACTCGTTTGCCCGGACTGCCAGCTGCGGACGCTGCCTGCGGCTTCAGCTGTTGCCCACTGGCGCCCTGCCTTCGGCTCGAAACGCGCTTCGATTTGTGGCCATCTGCATCAACGGCCTCTGCATCCGGATCGTCCACATCGGAGTAGTCGTCGAGCTTCTCGATCACATTGCCGATGTGCTTCGGTCGTTGTTTTAGGCCGCTTGTCTTTGAACCTTTTGCCTTCACCTGGTAATTGGCTTTGTCCGCTGCAGATGCCTTTGGTGGCAGGAGCGCCGAGTCTAGGGTCCTGAGGTCATCGGACAGTGATTTCGTGCTCTCGCACAGCGTGCGCAGTAGGCAGGAAACACGTGCTGTAAAGTTCTTATCATTATCGTCGTCCTCGTCATCATCGTCGTCGTCACTAGCGTCTTCCTCGGCCGCATCGTCATTATCGTCATAGTCGTCCTCATTGGCGATTGTCTCCGCCGCCGCTGGCTTCTCGTAGCCCGCATGTTTGGAGCTCTCCGCCGGACAAATCAGCGTATTGCCGCCATATCGAAGCAAGCGTTCGGCATCGTCGGCGCTGCTGCGCAACAGTTGCGGCCTCTGCGGCTGAAATTCCAATTTTAGCTCGAGCTGC
Organism: Drosophila colorata; assembly: GCA_035041545.1. Lineage (NCBI taxonomy): Eukaryota > Metazoa > Arthropoda > Insecta > Diptera > Drosophilidae > Drosophila > Drosophila colorata. The sequence continues at coordinate 9,083,668 of JAWNLD010000490.1, read as the reverse complement.
TTTTGGGGCTGCGGAAATCTTAATGCGCTCAGCCCTCCATCTGGCACCATGCAGGATTCGGGCACGTAGCTGGGCCCCTTCACCGGCGCATTTTGCGAATGCAGCAGCGCCTCATCCTCGTCCTCGCCCAAGCCCAGACCCAGACCCAGACCCAATGCCAGACAGAGCCAACTGGCAAGCAGCGCAGTCAGCAATTGCATTTCCATGAAATTTCTAATTTCTCGACTACTTTCGCAGTTGAGTTCAGCTGTAATTCACAATTATGAAGCACAGCAGTGAGTCGGGTTTTCATTGAAACCTCTTTTGGGGATTACTAGATGAATAATTTCGAAACTAACAAACTAACTGGAAGTAACCACGAGCTAAAGGGGAAGTTTTAGGTTTCAAGCGCGCAGTTGTGCACAATTGAAACTTTGAATTTTCGCTCAACATTTTTCAAGAGCACTCAATATAAGGATAATTTATCCATAAGGATATTAGTCCTTGGCATTGCATTTTGGCATTTTGGCATTTATTGCGTTGTTTGATAAAGAGCGTTGTCTTATTTGCTTAAAACTCTGCACACTAAGTAAAAAAGTGAATTTGTTTTGTGCAATATCTGTCTAGAAATGCTGGAAATAAATACACGCAACATTAAATCAAACACAATCTGCTTTATATACAATTCAATATTTATTTATATTTAATACTTATCAATCAACTTGACTAAAAAACTTTCACAGCAATTTCAAACATTTGTCATGAGGCACGTTAAGGGTATTCCTTAAGAGGATATTTTCATAGACGCTCTCGCATATAAATAAATCTATATTATATACAAATATAGTTCAAAAAAACAGTTTTTATTGTGTTGCAAGCAAATTGCTGTAAATCGCCTTATCAGATTTCTCTAAAATTGTTCGCCAGAAACTCTCGCATTATCCTCTGTCAGCATCATCATCGTCATCGTCTCCCAGCTGGATTCTAATTGAGAGCGCGTGGGACTCGTGGCCAAGCAATTACCAAATGACATTTGTCCAACTGGAGCCGAGCTCATGAATGGGAATGAAAATAGAAGTAGGCGGAGTGCAGCGTAAAGAGTTGGGAGCGGAAAAGATGTGCATCATTCGGATGGCAGTGTGTGTGTGTGGGTGGGTGGGTTGGTTTGAGAGGGGGCCTCCCCCCTCGGGTGGGATACCTATTCTCTGGCAGCCACAGCGCAAATGACAGCTTGTTGCACACAACAAATGCATTTGCCATAAGTTCATAAGTCCAGTGGAGACGCCATCGCAGTGTGGCTGTCAACACATCCGGCCCGCTCACCGCATCCACATCCGCATCCGCATACGCTTGTGGGCGGCCGCAACGAGCGACTTCCTTCTGCGTGTTTGCGTGCGAATGCGTTTATGTGTGTGTGTGTGTGTGTGTGTGTGTGTGCGAGTGTTGTGTGGGTGCTACGACTGCCATTACTGTAACTGTAGCTCGGGCATCTTGGCCTTAGCTTGCCATTTTTCTTCATCTTTTGTGCTGTTGATGAATTCGTTAGACGAAGAACGGGAACTGCCATCCGTACCCTGCCCCAGATAACCACCGAGCTGCACACAGACGCAAAATCCATTGAAAGCGACACGCCACCGCCCCCTCCCCTCTTTCCACCTTCCAGACCCATTCACGAGTAACGCTTGAATTCATTTCCCTGTTGCACCTTTAGGGAATTCTGCAGGCTGTGAAAAAGTAGCGCAAATATCGTAATAAGTGAAATTTGCTACATCTCTCTGCTTGACGCCGACTGCAGAACAGAGCAGCGAGGGACCGCCAAATGAAGCCGGCACCAAGCCAAATAAAGTGCCTGCCTCGACAGACCGCAACGTTAACAATAACAAACACAGCAACAACAACAACAACTCAGTAAACCCAGTCTGAACAAATATCGAGTTTTTTCCACACACAAATTCACAAATTTATCAGTTCCTTATAGGTGTGAGGTAGCCGCCATTCTAATCTTTTTATATTTCCAATCAGCATCAATAGTCAAGCCAATAAAGCTGAGACAGCTTATTTTAAGGAGCAATCACACTTTTAATCTAGATTCGCGCAAGGAAGCAAGAAGAAATATTTAGCGTCGCGTTGCCATTTAAATATACGTTTAAATATCATTGCGCACATATTTCTATACCCTGAAACCATTTAAAATGGGTATAATTGTTAAGTGCAAGTATCTGTAACAGGCAGAAGGAGGCACCTCCGACCCCATAAATTTATATATATTCTTTAGATATGTATTTATTACATAGTGTTTTCCGTCTGTCAAAAAATCGATAATTATCGATATTAAGTAGTTGTTTTCTTTGAATATCTCGGAAACTTAAGGGCTGGAGCAATTAGGTTTAGTATGTTCTCACAGATCAAGAATATTTATGTTTTTGGATACCTCCCCCCAATCGACCCAAATAAGAAAATGCAATTCAAGTGATTCAGCCTTGCGCTTTGGTTTTTACATAGATTTGATCTATAGTGGGAGCCAAGCGCAGCCGCTGAGTAAAGCGCGCAGCGTTTGTGTGTGTATATGAGATTTTGTGTATCTACGTATAAATGCAAGGGGCCTGAAATGTATGTAACGACAGCTCACAGCTCGATTCAGGGTATTTAACAGCGGGATAATACCCATAAAAAATATAACACCAAAGAGATTTGTTTTTCCTAGATTTTATTTTTGTCCTGTGGCTAAAATATTTGAAACATTTCCTGATGCAGTTGTATAAAAATATGTATATGCCAAATTTGATAATGTAAAGTCGGTAAGATGACAGCTAGGAAGACATTGCACAACACTGAAATACTAATGTACAAATTAAATACTAATGTAATGTAAAAAGACATATTAATTTGAAAGTAACCAGGCTAATACGCTTGTAGACATTAATTATAAAAAGCCCGATTCGGGTTAATTTGATGCCCACTTCGATTTGCGTTTGTAACGGCAATCTTCAAGGAAACTTAAACCAGCTAAACGGCCTAAAGCTCTGCAAGCTTCAAGCGGACCAAAGCTTGCAAGCTCAAGCTACTCGAAGTTTTACACCAAAAGTTGCCTTAAACTCGCGAGCTTGCAAACGCAATCCACAAAAAGCTCGTAACGTATTTTGCCGCAATCAAATAAAATACAACTGACAAAAAAAAAAAAAACAACGAGCATCTGAGTGTCATTGCCTTAGCATCCTTGGGCGAACATAAATCATACGCCATGTTGCACTGCAGTACAAGACCGTTCTCACTATTATCAGCTTTACTTTACATATATATACATATATATATGTATGTATATATATGTATATATATAAGTCTGAGCAGAAGTAATTTGTGATGTGGCCTGTTGCTGATGCCAATTGTTGGCCATTTACTTGGTTTGAAGTTTGTTGCTGACAGACTTGGGAAACTTTGCGTGTGACTTTCTGCTAAAAATGCTTTCAATTGACTTGGAAAAGTGTTGACGCAGCGACAAGCTGAAGGCAAAACTGCTTATCAAGCATGACTACAAAGTCCGGCGAAAATGCTGAAAGCCACCCAGCGCCCACGGGCCGTGGCTATATTCATGGCTGTGGCTGTTGCTGTGGCCACATTCATATTTATATATTTTGCATTTCGGCTCGGCTGCCCACGTTGGTTAAAAGGCATAAAAGGCTTTTCGCTTGGCATACAAATTCCATTTTGGCGCGGTTGGTGGGGGGCGTGGCCGTTGCCTACCACAAAACGACAGCCGCCCCAAAACGCACGTTTGAAAGTCGCAACGTTCGTTTGCGCAATGCGATCAACAAAGGCCACAGTTGCCGAGCACAATGCGTGGCTTAGATGCTGCCTGACATGTGACAGGTTGTGTGTGGCGTGTACTATATAGAAGCGTGCCACGTGCCACATGCCACACAGTTATGACAAAAGTTTTCGTGGCTGCGATTTTGTTTAAGTCTTGGACTGTTTTGTTTTGCTCGCCGCATTCCGCGGAGCTTGCCACGTGATGGCGCACCTCGAGCTTGCATGCCACACACAATCCAATGGCCAAAACGCCAAAAAGCTCGCATGCAGATGTTGCGAAAGCTGCCACAAGAGCCTGCCGCATGCTGTGATAACCAGACGCTGGCCGTTCCGTCAGCCTCGTCCATGCCACATGTGCGTTCGTCCGGCGGTCTCTCAGTTCTGCTCACAACGCCAACCGCTTTAGTCGTAGTGCCGCACCGACGCACAGATATCCGCGACTTTCAGATACTCGCAGATACGCGAAACGAGCGGCAGCACAATACCACTTCGTTGTCCTGCCCGCCCTCGTCCTTGTCATCGTCATCGCCATCGTCCTCGTCCGTTGCTGATCGTCGGCCGTTTGAATTTTGCGCGCTATGCAAATTGCTGTAAATTCAATTGCACAATTGCAATAAATTCATTCCGCCTGCCACGTGCACCCCAATTGCGTGTGTATGTGTGTGTGCGTGCGTGTGTGCGTGCTTTGTGTGTGTTTACTTAACACACCCATTGCCTTGCGGTTTTTAGTTGTGCGTCCTTTTTTTTAACATTTTTTTTACGACAAGTGCCATCTGCAATACATAAACAAGAGTGCTGATTTTATTAAATTGTTTGATTAACAACTCAGGCAAAAATAAAAAAATATTCAGCAAACGGATGAAAAAATAATAATGCTAGTAAATTGTACAAGTCCCAATTAATATTGACACAAAATAAAATAAAATTCAATTCGAAATTCAGCAATCAACACTGCAAATAACCACAGCCAAAATCATACAAAATCGTAGATAAAATAAACGAATAAATAACTGCATTGTAAAATGAATAATTAAAGGCCTAGCGAACTTAATCAATAGCAAAATATTTGCTCTTAATAACATACATTGTTTAGGACATTTTCATTAAATTTTCCCATTAACCCAAAATAAATTGCATACACAATAGATGATATAGCTGTCCAGTTCTCTTATTTACCAATATTTATATATGGGCCATATAATTTAACAAACCAAAATAATGTAGTTAACTTTAATCAAATTTCTTTTTCATCCTGACAATTTGTTGGGTTTTATATGCTTTTCGATTTCTTATTTTCGGTAACCTTAGCTTACTCATGACTTCATGGGGACTAATTGGGACAATTTGGGACTAAGTATTATCCATTGTTAAACTAAATTGTGTGTTGGAAACTGGGAAAACCTAACAAGGATAAAAATAATTGAATGACCTATTTTTATTATGTGCCATATACAAAAAATAAAGTAAAATCTAGAATATTAAAACAAATCAAACTCACTACAAAAAGTTTAAAGTACTTATAATAAAAATATTATAAATAATATAATATAAATGAACTATATTTTTTATTGAATTTTATTCAAAGTGCTCAATATATATTAAAGCTCAATATATGTATATACAATGCAAGCAGGAGCTCGCAATTTTTGATGGTGTTTGCCCATTTGCTTGTTTCTATGCATGAAGTATACGACCGGTTGCCGCCTTGACTTCTAAACTTTGGCGAGTGGATAAAACGGGCTTAAGACTGCTCGGAAACCTGCCCAATCAAGCTGAATTGCGGCTGAGTCCTGGTTCAGCTGCGGCTGCTGCTGTGCAATCAAAGTCCAATCGCCATCTGATCCATTTTCCCGAAGAATGCCTCAATCAAAATTGGTTTCCTTTGCTGCCCGTTGCCACAGATTGTTTAAATAAATGTTGCAAATTGCTCTTGGTAGTAGGTCGTATTTTGTTTTGTTTTTTGTTTTTTTTTTTTTCGTTTCATTTCCTGTAGCAAATCCAAGCAAATCTTTGCTCTTGGTTTTTGGCGTGCTCTGCTGCTGATTGCTAGTGCCAACAAATCCGCCCCTGGGCGCATCCAGATTCCCGATTCCCGCAGCTGCTGCCGCTGCTTGGCTCCCCCAGTAAGCTACGGTTTTTTATTTGTTGCCAGCCACTAAAATGAAACGTACCCCAGCCCCCCACCCCCCACCCCCAGCCAAAACTCGTCGAAAGTACGCAGCTCGCTGTCTGCATGCTGATTTCTTACCTTATTTATTTGGGATTGTCTTACCAGAGTTTGAAATCTGTGACTTTTTGGGTGCTGCAAATTTTTCTTTGTTTTGCGTGCTGCGGCATTTCATATGCCCAGCAGCTGAGCTTCAAGCGGGTATATGCGTACTGCAAACATATCTAGTATTATATTCAGACTGAGTCGTGGGCTGCATCGATACTCACACGTATTAACACATCATGTCAGAGATTCGAGTACAAAAACATTAATTGGCAAACAAACAATTATTTAATCTGAAGGAAGCAATAATTCAAGAGTGGGCTGAATTAGATTTAACATGCTCCCAAATCTAGTAAATTTAAAGTAAATTTAGCCAGGACGCATTTTGAAAGGACGCATAATGGAAATACATAAAATTAGTAGACCTTCGACAGTTTTTTAAATATCTCAGATTTGTACAAAATTTTTATAAAGTCAAGCATTTGATTGTTTATGTTATTATAACTACTGAACTTGTTACATCATTTAAATAATTTAAAGCAAAAATTGCATTAAAGTCACATAATAAACCGCTTAATTCTTATATGCGGATATATATTGTTTGCGCACCTTAGCAATATTGATATATGTCAAATGCAGATCGATGTTATTTCTCGATTTAGTTTCCGATTCACAATATTGCCATATTGTTTAGTCATACTTACTTGCACCGAATATTGGGTAGCTTCTAGTCGACTGAGGATTTCTCCTCCGGCTTTCCTGTTGTCTTTGTCTGTGCTTTCGCCTTTGTCCTGGCATATTATCGCAGTAAATAGCAGACAGCGTTGATGTTGCGCTTATCGCTTGGGTCCCTTTGTTGTTTTTTGTTTGTGTGTACGTGTGAGGCGTTGGCGCGTCTGCACGTTTTTGGAAAGCTTTGGTCCAATGACAGCGGCTGCAATATGTTAATAATGTCTGGTAATTAGCCATAGACAAATGCCTTTGGCAGGCGCCTCTAATTGCCAACGAGCCAAACTAATTAAATCACGTAGCAAACGCATAAAAACAAAACGTTCACAGTTCTATTTGATTCCCAAATGAGAACCCGTCCCTATTTGCTTATCCCGTCCGTATCCCGTTTTCCTCTCTCTATCTCTTTTTCTGCCCATGACCATTCTCTGGCCGAAAGCGTATTAAATCTCTGTGCAAACTTTTAGTCAAATTGGCAGCTAACAAAAGCAACTTTAACAACAATAGCAACAACAAGCCGAGTCGGCTTTTAAAGTTGGCCAGTCTCTGAACCGGACCCGCAACCGGACCCACATCCAGGCATTGGCAGTCACATGTGCCTGCGAGTCCGGCTTTGAGTTTCTCCTTGTTATTCCCATTGTTGTTGTGTTTATCAAAGGCTTGGATCAACCCAAACAAATTGCCTTCATCATATTTCGCTTTGCTTGGCTCTAATGCCCATGTCCCCAATGCATTCATTTCACTTTCTATCTCCCCACTCCGTCTCTTTCTCTCCCTCTCCCTCTCTCTCTCGCTCTCGCTCTCGCTCTCTGTTGCTGTTGTCGTTTCTCTGTTCCTGTCACAGTCTCAAGCTTATCCTTATTAAAAACTCAATTTCAAATCAACTTCAAATGTTACTTGCAAATGCGTTGATCCTTTTATTGTGTCAAGCACATTTTCATGCAACACACACACACACACATCCATAGACGGCAGCGAGTGGAATTTATTAATATTTTATGTCACCTTCAATTGTGCCCAGCAAATGCGAAATATCAAATGCAACATAAATTCACTAACTTATTCTATTTTTAAAAAACATTATTATATTTCGAGAAATTAAGTTAAGGCACAATTCATGTGCTTTTTTGTAACTTGAGTTATACTTACTGCGCTTTTCGCTCATTTATTCAATTATTTTGTCATATTCTGTACACATTAAAAATGGGGCATAATGAAGTACAAACTTTTTTAATACAATGTGTGCACTTTCCATTTTATTTGAGAGAAAGTGAGAAATATGTTTGAGTTTAAGATGTTTAACTAATATATTTTGCGTAGCTGAATACGGGGAATTTTGATTCAAGTGAAGCCATTGGCAATATCCATATTTTCCTGATATTTATTGCTATAATTAATATTATTTGCTTAGTATACCAAATAATTCTCATTTAAATCACACTTTAATTAATCTTTGAGTCTGTCTGCTTATTGTCCTTTCTGTTACCTATATATATTTTATTTATTTAATTTTTATATGTCGCAAAAAGTGTTCCAATCAGATTGGATTTTTGTTTGCTCCGTCACTTTAAAGCTTTAAAGTCTGTTTGAGTCAAGTTCAGATTAAGATGCTTGGGTACAGTTTTTCTGACAAAAAAAAAGACAATGGTCTTAGATTTTTGTAAGCCAACGCAGCTGGAAATCAATTAAGCCACAAAGCCGCCACGTTGAAAAATTGCCACACACAAACCCAAAAAGCCGCCCACCAACCCACTTAGTTGCTGTCGCATTCAATGCTAAACCACACAACAACTCAGTGTTGCCATCTTTCATCTTTAATACACCACATCTTTAAAACATACAGCCACAGCCATCCGATCCGAGACGCCCGAGGGGTGGGGCTGGCGGCTGGAGCAGCGCTTCAAGTGCTCATATACGGTTACATTATTCGAGACACAGAATCTTATTGTACTTCTTGTTAGTGTTGTTGTTGCTGGCTTATTTAAGTTTTAACTTCAGTTTCTGTCGCTGTCGCTGTCACTTTCCCCTGCTCCCCCCTCCCCGGTTGCCAGCTGTCATTGGAGCTTCTCTTGCAGTCCCATTGCCATCCCCATTCTTGGGCCAGATCATGCTCAAGTGTTGGTGTCAATGCTCTGTTCAGCCCATCCTCAGCTTTAGTATCGTATTATTAGTATGTAAACAGCGTAAAACACACAAAAGTTCTGTTCCAAAATATATATGTACGCTGATACACAATATATATATAAAAACAAAAAACAAAACAAACAAAAAAACACGCACCACGCCAAATGCAACTTGAAATTGCAAATTGAATTTAGGCGCGTGCCAAAGTGCGAAACAGTGACCAAATAAAAGTAAATGTCGCTGCCCCACAGCTCTCCAGCCCACAAATACCCCAGCGAGAATAGCGCACTTGTATATACATATGAGCAGAAATAAATATATATTATAATTATACATTAGGGCTTTCAGTGACTTCACATTAAATGAAGCCTTAAACCTGTTATTACACATAAGGCAAGAATAAGAGCGTTTAATAATAACAGACGTAAAAGCTAAACAAAAAGACTTAAAACAACAACTAAGTGAACCATTGAACAGCACATAAATTTCAATAGAAGGCCCGGTCTGCGAATTGGCAGCCGCAGCAGCAGCCGTCGCAGCAGCAGCCGCCACACGAAGACCGCTAGGATTTATTGGCCGGTCCGCGTGTTGGCCATAATTTGTGACGCAGCCGCTGCTGCAGCAACAATAACAGCAATAATTATCAATAGCCGGGTCTGTGCGGAGCTGTTAATAAAGGCAGGCGCCGAAGCCGAGGTCGCGACAGAGACCCGAACTCCAACCCTGCCCAAGGGCCGAAGCGGCAGAGAGCAACAGATTCCGTTACAAGAACAACAAGATGAATGCCGCACAGAGCGGCGGCCACACGGGTGGCGGCTCCATGGGCAAGAAGGGCTCCCAAATGGAGGTAATTATATTAAATTTTAAGTGCACTCTTCCAAAATTTTCAATGAACGTATCCTCTTTATACGCGCTGACCCACTTTGTTGAGACGTCCAGCATCCACTTTCAGAGAACTGTGCAGACATTTTGCTGGGCCTCTTAACCTGACAAAGTTCAGCTAGGTTCAGTCCGCAGCGGCAGGAGCAGGGTATGCGGTAGCTGTGCTCAGCACAGTGGGAGCTAGATTCAGCCAGCGAGTGTCGCTATTTGTAATTGAATTTGTGGCCAGATGGACGTGCCGGGGCTACTAAGTGACGGACACAAATTAAAATGGACCGATTCGATTAGTTTCTAAGTAAGAAACATAGTCGTAAATGCAGAGTAATCCCAGGGACTTATAACCAATAAGTGCAGTAAGAAGCAAAGCGATAAGTAAGCGAAGCAGCGAAACAGCAGAGCAAAAAACCTAATAAGATGCGGAGCGAGAAGAAAGGAAAAGCGAAGCAATCAACAGAGCGAAAAGGGAAGGCAAGAATCATAGTGGGAAGCAAACAAATGTGAGCAGCAAAGTGATAAGCAAAATTTAAAGCGAGAAGTGAGCTGCGACAAGCACTATATAAATTTGCCTTTTTAAGCTAATTAATTGATACTGTTCTTGAGCTTCTTATCCTAGTTGCACAGTTAAGGTTCAACATACTTAAGATTAATGCTTAAGTCTTATATACGAAATTTGTGTGTGGCTTCCTTTTCGTCCTTTTGAACATTGGCAATTGCTTCACTGTTAATTGCATAAATTTCCATAGTTTTTGGCACAGTTCGTTTCCAAAAAGAATTCACTTCTAGGTCATGAAAAACAAATGATTTTTGGTTTATTCTGGTGTGTACCATCAGCAATGAATCTACCAAGGAATGGGGAAAAACGAGTCAATTTAATTACTAATTGAAATTATAAATTGAAAAAGCGGGAGTATACCTGAAATGCATGTTTGGAATCAAATAAATAGCGAAAACTATTTTTGACAGCTTTCAATAAGTTAAGCAAACAATTTGAAATGGGATCGCGTCGAAATTAAACTGCACCTCGTAACAGCAGATTTTATACCAATACTTACTATGACAGCAGTTCTTTAGGCAATAAAAAAAAATAATAATAATAATAATAATAATAATAATAATAATAATAATAATAACAAGATTAATAATAATAATAATAATAACAATAATAATAATAATAATAATATACTTACTCATACAATTAAAATTTTTAGAAATATTTGCAAGAACTTATATAGGAATAAGCTGGAATTGAAAAATTATATTAAAAAAAAGGCTACCGCATTTAGCCACTTGACAATAAAAATAAAAACTGGACTGGAAAAAAGTTAACTGCCTACTTCAAGGCTAATTGTTCTTTTAAGCACTTTCCAAACAATTCAACGAGGGCCCACCAACAAATTTTTTGCCCCGGGACTGAGGGCCTAATGAAAGTTTGCGCCTACGGACAACAACAATTGGTAGCATTAATTAAATTTTGAGAAGCAACAACAGAACAAACGCTAAAAAAAAAAACTAAAAGTAAATAAATACGAGAGAATGTTCAAAGGCAACAGCAACAATCGGTGAAAATTGTAACTGTAAAAAATTGTGAAAGCGCGCATTAAATTGCCAGGAGTGGCAATCAGGACGCAGGGGCATCCAAGCAGGGTTCACAATCAACAGCCAAGTGGCGACATCCTCAGCCGCCTGCTCAGCAAACAGACAATTAAAAATGGCAACAAACTCAAACACACACACACACACAGAATTCAGGGACAGGTGTAGCTGGCGAGAAAGAGAGCGCAACAACATAATGAGCAAGGTCGCCGGCGTCTCACCTGCCATTCAAATGGTTGGCCATAAATGTTTTAAATGGCTATAAAAAAAAACACGAGCGGGCCCTAATGAGCAGGCGCTGGGCCGAGGAGGGAAGTTGGTGGGCATGTCAACAAAACGAGTCAATGCTGCTGCTGAGCTGCTACTCTACACACACACGCACACACACACACACACGCAGCTCTTCTGCGACTTCCAATTAAGTCGCTGGCTCTGTGACCTTTGTGTGCAATTTGTTGAATATTTCAATGCAGCTAAGTTTAGGTGTATGCAGCTTTTTATGGTGGCTTGCCCTCGCCCGATCCCAGCTGCTTGGCTTGCGGGGGCTGGCTGCGTGAGACCCCACAACATTTAATATTGGCTGATGGCGTCGACGGCGACGTTGACGGCGTCGCCACGACTTCATCATCCATTAATGTCACTCAATCTGTGCGCATAAATTTGCATAAAGCAAAATCCAATTTCCAGGTGTGCGCGAATACGCACACACACACACATACACACTCGCACACACACGCGTGCACGCCCGGGGGTCGGTCAAGTCAAACGTAAAATTCCATTTGTGATACGAAGCGGCATTGCCTTAATCGCTGCCACGCCCCGTTGGAGGCCACCACGGAAGGCATTGACGCATTTTAACAAATTTGTGCGTGTCGAAATTAAATTTGTTATGGGCGCAAAACGAAAACAAGAAACCCGGAATAACCATATATGGTCAAAAGTAGACGCACAACTTAAGAGTGACCAGCACGAAATCCTGGGGAGTGGTTCACTTCCGCTGACGTTGCTAACACTGGTTCCGTTTGCACATGTCTCGTGAACCAGTCCAACTGAAAAGCCCGAAATAGAGGGGCACGTGGTTTTTTGAGCTGTAGGAAAGCTCTTTATTCAAATGCTCCTTAAACCGGTCAGAAAATACCGAATAATTAAATAACTGGAATTATTGCGGCTTTGGTTTTGGTTCTATTTGAAGACTCTTGGAACCAGTCAAGTGATTCAGATTGGACTTCTGTTTCGTCTCTATGTTAATCAATGTTGAGCCCCGAAACTTTAACTGCTTTAGACATTGAAACTTCTCTTTGCTTTAATTGAATGAACCTGATTTGCATTGTAGAATGAATATCATAAATTTGCCAAATTCACATTCGAATTCCATTCCTGCGGATCTCTTCACAATGCAAACGAGTGGCGATTTGAATAGGTCGAATAGGGCCCACAGGTCATCAGTCGACGCCGCGGGTATTTGGCTCTTAAGCACACCTTCATCGCGCACACACGCAGCGCTAATCGGTCATTAACATGACACCGATTTTTTAGGGTGCTCATACGCCACGTGGTTCGTGGTTCGTGGCCCCGGCTGTGACAGTCCTCGCCTGACCTGCCCGCTCTCTCCCCAGCTGCTGCTCTATTTCTGGTTGGCTCTTGCTCTATTAATCTTCGTGTCCAATTCGGGCGACGTCGTCGACTCGCGACCTTTAATTAAATGCTTTGCCTTAATTTCGCTAACTTTGATGTTAAATGTGTGCAAGAATGAAAACAAGTTGGAAGCAAGGCTAGCTTTCAGACTACAAAATATCCTATGATTAGCATTGGAGAGCTACAATGCACCATTTTCCGGAGACGGCAAAACATCGACACGTAAAATATATTACTATAAGATAATTTTTATACCCTGAACCCATTGAAAATAGGTAAAAGGGTATAATGGTTTTGAGCAAATGTATTTAACAGGCAGAAGGAAGCATTTTTGACCCCATAAAGTACATACATTCTTGATCAGGACGACGAGCTGATTCATGTCCGTCCGTCCGTCCGTCCTTCCGTTAATAAATGTAATACTATTCTCTATTTAGAACTAAGAACATTACTTTTGATTTTTTTATAATATCTAGTTAATATACCCGTTGTTGCTGATATTCAGGGTAGAAAATCCAAATGCTAAACCTTGACAGCGGCTAATTAAATCTTACGGGCCATCGTATTATTTTTCCTAAGGTTACCCAAAATAGGCTGTAATTGAAGGGCAGCAAAATTCAACATCGATTGGACGGGACAGCAACCAAATGGAGTTGTTTGTGGTGTAAGCCTTTATGCGGGTAAAGGGAAATTAAGGGACAAAGTCTGAAATGTGCAACTTTGCCTGTGTACGCATGGACTAAAGGCTGACGGGACTTACGCAATCCAAGGTGAGCTTAGTATAGCTGAGCCAGGATTTGGCGCCCATCATTCGGCGCGCAATCAATGTGTCGCCTGGCTGCAGGCTAATTTCCGCTTTCGAAGTGGCCAAAAGGATCGTTGCAGATGTCGGGGGCGATGGCGCTGGCTTGGCCTTGGCCCGACTGCCAGCCATGTCCTGTTGCTCATTTCAATTGCAATTGGTTGGCAGCCGCAGCGCCGGTCAGCTTTAATTGCCACTCGAACTCTGCTGCCAACTATGGAGATGGCCGTCCCTCACATTCTGAATGGCTTATGTGCCTATATAAATCACACTTTTTATTTGCAGCGCATGCGAGGGACCGGAGCAGTTAAAAGAGCAGCAGAATAGATGCAGTACTTAGGTTTAGAGACATTTAAAGGTAGCCTTATTGAATAATAATTAAAGCTTGAAGGAAGATAAGTTGGAAGAGCTTGGGAAAAAAATGAGTGGTAAATGAAAACTCATTAAATGTCGCGAAACTGGAAGAAAATGAACAAAACTCTTAAATTTCATTCAAAAAAATTCTATATATATAGAAAATATAGTGTAAACAGTAAATTTCTAGATTTCAAGGCGAGATAAAGTATAGAAATACAAAAAATAAATAGGAATTCTCTTATCCATTTAGAAGAAAATATGTGCTGCAGTCGTTACGGAACTGCGAATCGATATTTATCGATTTGGTGAATCGAATATAAGTTCAAATTCCAAAGTTTAATTACTCAAGCCAGGCCAGCTGCACTCGTTGCTCTGTTTCGACATATGGTTACTCGTTACTTTTATTTACTTGTTACATAATGGAACTGCGAATCGATATTTATCGATTGGGAGAAACGAATATAAGTTCAAACTCCATAGTTTAATTACTATAGCTGAAGTCCTCTGCCTGTGTCCTGTGCACCCTCTTCTTAAGCGAAACCAACTGCACTCGTTGCTCTGTTTCGACATATTGTTACTCGTTACTTTTATTTACTTGTTATTCTCGCTGACTGGGCTCCACTTGACTTGTGTGGCGAAATCGATAAATCTTTGAAAAATCCAAGCAAATATGGGCACGGTGCACAGAGCTAATGGCTGCCATTTGTCTCATTCATTCAGATTGACAGATTTACCTATGAGAAATGTGCACGAGCAATAAATGTTATTTTGGCACGTACAGTAGAAGCTGGCAGCTTTCACTCCGCGAAATCTGGCTATTATTTATGGTACTTGGGTCTGACTGGCTGATAGATAGATCTTGATGTTTTCAAATGGCGCGTGCGTATAATTCATGGCCTCTGCGTAATCCTTTCTTTGCATTCCGTTCGCAAATCAGAGCATCTATGAATTTTTGAATAGAACTGTCTGCTTTGTCGCCAGCCTCGTGCTTGGGTCCTTTGTCTCCATTCGCTCCCTGTCACTGGTCCGAGGCGCCGAGTCATGCCAAAAGCGAGCCATCAATTCTGTGAAATCACCGAAAATGTACAACGGGGCAAAAAGTACACAAAGCAGAGTAAGAGAAAAGAAAGCAACGGAACATTATACACGAAAAAAAAAAAAAATATAAAAATACAACAAAAAAAAAATGCCAACCGCTTATGTGGGCGGCATGGCGACCACAAGTGGGGGCAGGGGCCATGGATGGTGCTCCTAAACCTGGTCCAGCAGGCCGGCGAGCACTTAAAAGGCACAAGATGAGCTCGTCAAGATACGTCCAAATTCCCCCCTTCGAGCCCGCCCTGTGCGCCCGAGTGGCCGCACGCCAAACACATGTTAAATTTCCCTTTACGTGCTCGTTTTTATACTCCCTCGCCCCGTCGGCTGCTGCCTTTTGGGCCAGGCCACAAAACGGCCTTTTGGGCAGATACTTACAATGTACCACTAAATATTTGCCAACCTCATAAATGTTGTTTTCCCTCACCACGGAACACCACAAAAAAAAAGAAGAAGAAAAATAAAAAACGAGAAAAGAAGAGAACTAATTGAATTAAATTTGAAATTTTGTCGGGTCACAAGTGAATAGCGAAAGATTGTCATAACTAGTTAAGGACGAGCATGTGAATATGTGAAACTATTTGCACTCTTGGAGCGAAATTTATCAACTGACCCAAAAGAAAAGTTGACCTAAAGTTTTGAGCAATTTGTAAGAAGCGAGCAAATGTGTGGGATGAGGAAAAGTAAATGGACTGGTAAAGTCATCTAATGGAGGACTAGAAATGGGGATCGCAGTTTATATGAATTTTAATATGTTCTTTGTTGCTTATGCTGAAACTTAGAAACTTCATATAATTTAATATATTTACCATATAATATGCATTTATAAAATAAGATATTCTTTACAAATCTTACACTCAGAAACTCTTAAGTTTTTTAAATAGTGTTTGGAAATCTTTTAGATGCAGAACAAATTTCGTAATTTAAACTAGAAATAACCAAAATATAAGACTTAAATACCGTACAGTTACATTTCCATTAAGAATGCTTTACGCATTTTTAAAGTATATAATTTTAATGAGAATTGTGTAATGATTATTGAAGCAATTTTGTACTTTGTACTTATTTATCCAACAATAAAATTAAGGATGATTTATGCTCAATGAAAGAATGTTTCTTGAACGAAAAAATCTGTTCGAATTTAATTCGATGCATCCTTGGATTTTAATCATTTTTTTTCTGTCAATGTAGCTTTCTTCAATAACCTAAACTTGCTTAAAGATCCACACACTTCTTCATTCATATTCCACTTAAGTTGTCACTCATCTTTTTCGAAAGCATTTTCCCCATATTTTTCATCACTTTATCTTAATCTACTTATCAATTCATTTTTCTTTATTTCCGGCTGCCTCCAAGACATTCTTTTAAATTTGTTTATTTAACTATTTGCCCGTTCCACTCTTTCTTTGTTTTTGTCTCTCTCACTCCATCTATACTTTAGCACACTGTATACTGTTAAGGCTTTCCTTTCCCATCCATCAAACAAGACTTTGCATTCACATTTTCAGCTCTTTTCAGTTTCTTTCACTCGTTCTCCTTATTTAGGTTCCACTGTTCGGTTCCGCTTGGTTTGTCGTCCCCTTAAAACAAATCCAACTCAATTCGAGGCCAATTTCAATTATTAATACCTCAATGCCAACCAGCCAACATCCAGTGTGCTGCTCTCCAAACTTCTGCCAGTTTATTCAGGCTGAAACCAGCCATCCCGCGCCTTCCCGTCCGTGCCAGACGTATTACATTAACATTCAATTCAAGTAGCGGGCCTGTGATTGTGCACAATTTGCAAAGAGAAAAGAAAAATACCAAGAACAACAATCACAATTATAATATAAATAAAAAAGAAATAATAAAATAAAATATAAAATATAAAATAGAGGCGATCCGCCCATTGTGAGTATTCAAATGTGACCAGCGGAAACGAAGCATAGAAAATGTCAGTCTCATATCATTTGTCTCCCCGCCTGTCTCTCGCTCTCTCTCTGTCTCTCTGTCTCTTTTTCCTGCTTTTGTTTTGTCAGGCGCTGAGCAGCTCCCTGGCGAGATGACAACGGAACTATACTGGCAGCCCAGTTGACAGTCTGTCTGTTTGCCATTCGCTCGGTTCCTCCATCTGTCATCAATTGTTGTGTTTCCGCCTCCTCTCTCTCCGTCTCCCTTGCTGCCCGCTGACTGTCGCACTTCCGCTTATCAGTGTGCCAAAATAAAAGGCAGCCGAAATGCATAATTAATGTAAAATGCTGGCGGGCCGTTGAATTTATTGTCAAAAACGTGGAACCGCAGTTGCGCCACAGACACACAGCTTAAGACACAGTGTGGCAATTGTGGCACTCAGGGTGGCACTTGGGGTAGCACTTGGGGAGGGGGGCGTGGTTGCGTCTGTGGTTGCGCAAACATTGTTGTCGCTGGACTCGCCTACGATTTATGCTTAAAACAAAAGATGTAAAAATGCCAACTCTGACGTCGACGGCAATTGTTGTACGTGACTAACGGTGACTTTTGACACTCCGCCCCGCCGCCCACCAAGCGCAGCCCGCCCTCAAGTATGCAAAGCGCATTTTTGTTATTTATTTCATTTTAATTTGAATTTATTCGCCTGGAGCAGGGCAAGACTCAAAACGAAACTTAGCTAACGTCCCCGCAAAATAAACTGGTCTACAAATGACCTTCACTTAATGTGTGTGTGTGTGTGTGAGTGTGTGTGTTTCACTCTTCAACATGTCGTGTGGCAAGCACTGACATTTACTTACATGAGAGCAGCAGGCTCTTCAAGCAATTCAAATTCCCGCTGCATACACTTGGGCGTTCACGTGGCGCTTACGTGAGTTAAGTCAAGTCTAAGCCGCCCAGAACAATACTCAAGACTTAAGCCTCGCCAGCATAAATACAACGATTATAATTCCAAGATAGCGTTACTTAAAAGTAGTAGTAGAATCTGACCTGGAAACATCAAAATACATAGTTGAGTTAAGTTTTCTTAAATTGCGCAAAAGGTATATTTATTAATATCAAATTGAGATTGATCTTGATTGAGCTCCTATCCCAACATATACAAATAAATATATTATCGTAAAGAAAAATGTAAAATTGAATACAGTTTATATGCAAATGCAATATGTGCGGGTAGCATTTAATAAATTAACATTTTTATATTAAATATACATATCCGTAGATCATATAAAAATATATTTCATTCTCAATATGTGTGGTTCAAAAGACAATTTAATTCAATTTTTACTTTTAATTTTTTGAATACAAGTTGCAGAGTATCTTTTATAAAACTTTTGTCGAAAACAAGTAAGATGGTTTTGGTCGGGTGCCCCCGACTAGTAGATACCCTGAACCCAGCGGCGAGCTGTCGTTACATATATTTAAATCTCTTTGCATTCATACACACATTCACAAAGTAATCCACACACACACACACACACACACACACACACACACACTGTGAGTGCTTAATAAGAGCATCCAAATCTATGTACAAACCAAAGCGCAGTATTTGATTTGCGTTTTTTTTTTGGTATGCGGGGCGAATGGGGGGAGGTATCCAAAATCCAAAATATTCATAATCTCCTTTACGAGCACAAATTAAACTCAATTTGATGGCTCTAGCTCTTATAGTCTCCGAGATATGCCAAGAAAACCAAGTCTTAAAATAGATTTTTCAATGGGTACAGGGTATACAAAATTATGAATAACTGTTATGTTTTGAGTGTGTGAAAAAAATCGAAAAATAAGAGTTATTTCAATACTGTTAAATAAAAACTGAAACTGTTATATTATTTTATTACTTTTAAATAAAAGTTGGAAAATAATAGCTATTATTAGATCGAAATAAGAAACGGAAAAGTTATTATTAAAGTGCAACTTTTATTTTACTTTATTTAAAAATTAAAGTGCAAAAAGGAAATAGAATGAAAAGATTAAAGAATCTCCAACTTAAAATAAGACGGATTTCCATTAAGTAAATGTCATCTAGGATGTAGAGAGCAGCTGAGAAGTAAATGCGGTTTTTGTGCTCGCCTTAGCTAGGACAAGTATTTTTATTTATCTTCCTCGTTTTTGTAATAATCTCACAAGTTGCCAGCACCACAAAATAAGCAACTGTTGTTCGAACTGCTGACAGGAATGATCCGTATCACATGCCAAAGCACAACAATGAAACTACCAAGTCTTGAATGGACAAAAGTTTTAGTATGCCTTTGACAGATTGTTTGGCATGCCGATGGAAATCTTTGAAAGACTGTTAGACATTTTTTTCATACAAAATGCAAGAAATAAATTCCACGATGAAAGTATTCAAAAGATGAATTTTAGTGAACAAACCATTGCCAAAGATAATTGGGGTTGACAAAGTTAAGGAAATTTTAAATCTTTCAACAGCATTTGAAAGCCATAAGTGCGCACTAACAAATATTATTTGTAAGTGATCTTGACAAAAAATAATACAAAATAAATAATAAAAATAAAATAAAATATCATTTACATTTAATTAACAATTTCTTATAGTTTTAAGTTCGAACAGCTAAAGAATGCCGCTGATAATAAAAGCAAGTTACAAGTTTTGCAAGTCAACTCGCATTCCCCGCACATCCACATCCCCATGCATCAAGTAAAACTACTGACACTGACCCATGGCTCCCAGGAGTGCAGCTGTTGCTGCTGTTGCTGCTCGCAAAAGTTGCCGTTGTCATGTCGTCCAAGATACCAGATCGAAAATATTGCAGAACGCAACTTTTAGCGCAAGTGCAACTCAATCAGCTGCATTGTTTTGCCCGAGAGCACGCCATGGAGTGGCCAAAGCACCTGGCTGGCATTTAATTGCGAGCAGTGGCCAACTTGGCCAACAGCGCACTAACTTACGGTAACTCAGTGGGGTAGCAAGGCGAGCCGGGCCGTAACTTGGCTGCAAAAACAACAAGGACCGGAAGCGGATCCAGCGAAAGAAAAAACAAAATGCGAGCAACAATGGGGGCGCCCCCAAAAGCGCTATAAAAGCGGCAAAGCGCGTAAATTTCGCGCAACTCAAAAAGCGAAAATGCGAAAAGCAAAAAACGAAAGTGAAGGGGCCGGGCGGGGCAGAACAGGACCCGAAACAGGGTCAGGGGCAGGAGCGGGGGCAACAACAAAGCGAAATTTATTTTAACGAGCCAAACTTTTGGTGTTGGCCAAGACAGCGCGGCCATAAAAGTCCCTAAATGCCACTTTGGCTGCCGCAGTCGCTGGCGCTTTATTAACGTGGCTAATTCCACCTACAGCAGCCAGCAAAGCGATCGCCAACATTTGTCTCTCCTGCCCCGTCCTGCGCTGCGCTTAACGCAACTGTCAATCCGCCAAACACCCCCACACACACACGCACACACTCACGCACACACACGCACACACACGCACACACTCGCACGCACACTCAACGCTTTGGCCGTCAATTCTGCTTAGCTAATCTCTGGCTGCGCACACGTAACCAGCCACAGCTCCGACCCTCCCCAGCTCTGGCATCTGCTTTAGTGGCCAGTGGGACTTGGCCTGGTGGCTTATATAAAAGCCAGCGTCAAAATAAAATGAGGCAAATCCGCTTGAACTGCCAAGATCTAGCGAGCATACAGGAAAAAAGAAGAAGAAAAAATGGTCGGCAAACTTTTCGCTATAAATTTGTTTCTTTTCCCCCAAAATCATGAAAGAAACATCACCGACAAACCAACTGAGGTTGTGTGAACGTGCGGGTGCAGGTCATTGCTGAAGTGCAGTCTGGACTGAAACATATTTATTGCAACTTTTTTTTTTGGGTGGCTGCTGCGCCCAAATGCAACGGGCCCTTTCAAATTTTGCATATTCAGCTTACCTTGCACACACACACGGACACACACCTCAGCACAGAAACGCACACACACGCTTGCATTTGCCTTGGTTATTAATTAAAATGTCAAAGCGAGCAGCGTATAACACGTCGTATGCACAACGTGCTCCATTGCATGGGCCATAAAAGGAGCAGAAACTAATCTGCATTCTCTATCATGCATGGCGGTCGTGTGTGCGCATTGTGTGTCTCTGCGTGTGTGTGGCTATGTGTGTGTGTGTGTGTGTGTGTGTTTGTGCAGCTGTCTTATGCCAGCCGTTGTATAATTTTTTGTAGTTTTTATGCCGGCAGCGAACGAATCTGCCCGTGAGTCTGCATAAAGTCTAATAAAAGAGTTCAAAACCCAAATACGAGCAGAGCAAAAGAAAAGGTAATATTAATAGATAGTATATACCGACATTTAGAAATGTGCTCATATGTGTATATATGAATTCGTTTATGTGTATAGGACTAGCAGACAATTCCCGACATTGTCCCATTTCCCATACATGCGAAAATCAAAATTAATCCTTTCTACTTCAACATTTTGTATTTTCAAAATATTCATTAATTTTGTGTAAACATCTTTCAACATGAAAACCAATAAAGTCGTATCTAGCAAAATGTTAAACAATGTTTTGATTAAATTATTTATGAAGAACTTTTAATATGAATGTGAAGCCGTTTGGATAGATGGCGAACTTTTGACCACCCAACCTTACACCTCCATTTTTCACTCAAACAGTATGAAACACATCTCCAATTAAATTTCAAAATCACTGAAAAAGTGAGTGAAGACAAACAGTCTAATATACAAGTATGTTTAACTGATCTGCCCTTTACAGAAAGTAACCATAACAGACGCAACTTAACTGATCTAAGCAAATTCAATCTTTATTTTTATTTACCGCCGTTTTTTGCGATTCTTACGCATACAAGTACTGCGTTCAGATTTGTAATATTTTTTTATTGAATAATTCTGAATTTCGTGGCGGGAATATTTTTGGCTAAATGTGACCATTGTTGCTCTAAACTTTGAATAATATAGATTTTCACTATTTCACTATGCATAGAATTTATATCCGAAGCTTCAGGTCTTTAGAGTCGATAAAAAATAAACTTCATTTGGTTTTTGAACAGAGTACAAAAGCACATATGAAAATAGTATATTAAGCTGTCGACCACAGAAATTGTCGGGCTTAAAATACAAAGTACTACAGTTCAATTGAATTACGGGGTATTATATCAGTTATTTTGATAGGCACATAAACAACTGAAATGCGTAGTTTACACGGACAAATGCTGTAATAGAAAACAATGCAATTGCTGTGCTTGTCAATCCTCACTAAATCAACTAGCACTTGAGCTCCTCTGACAGTCCACTCAAAGCTCAATTGTTGGCCAACGACGATGCGTTTGAAGAGGGCAACTTATGGCTGGTTAAGTCTCAAAACAGCACTGTGATATCCGAAACCCTTCAGGGCGGGCCATTCAGCAGTCCTGAGCTGCAGTTGTGAACATATGTGCCACACATGGGGGCAGGCGGCCGCTGTCGGCCTTGCCCCCAACCTCGCCCAATGGCTGTCTTGCTAACTAACGTCTAATGGTCCTGCCTGGTGTCTGCTCGTCCTGAATGCCACACCAGGACAACAATGTGATTAAAATGCAATTTGCTGCCATTTACTTGGCGCATACGGAAAAATTGTTGAAAGCCAGCGACAGCATCTGAACTCATGTGTGTTTGTGTGTGTGTGTGTGTGTGTGTAGCTGCTGCTGTTTCAGTGATGAGCCTTGGATCGTGCAGCTAACAAACAACAATTGTGAAAACAAATAACAAATAAATCCACAACTCAATAAAGGACTTCTGTGAGTTTCGTAAACACGACTCAGCATCAGAATGTCGATTGCATAACATTTTCTTGGTATAGAGTATTTCAATCAGGACTTCAATTTAAGAGAAGCGACTACCTGACAAACAACTCCCATCTGACAGGGGGATAGTCCATGAGGACTACAGATTTAATCCAAGCTTGCGAATGAACTTCTTTTTTATAATATGTGTACAACAGACATTATAAATTATAAGCATTATTAGCTAGGTGCTAGCTTAAATGAATCTGATTTATCCTATCCATGGTATATTATAATTACCTAGTCAGTTCATTTACTGCCTATGCTATAAAATACCATCCTTCGGAGAACCTTTCCAATACGTTTTCTTAATTAGTGTGCATAAAGAAATATTTATTAATTTGTTCACTCATATTTTATCATATTCTTACCAATCATAAAAAAACAGTTCAGTTAAGAATTAAATACTTTTAGCGAACTTTTAATAATGCCGCTTCTCAGGCCAGGAACACACAAAATTGTCGAAATTTGCTTTGAACTGAATAATAAAATTGTGCTATGGTTCCGGGTTAGGTAGGCTGATTTTTAAACTGGTTCATGATTCTAAGAACAAATTTGGGTTGTGGGTTTTTTTTTATTTATTTCTTTATTTTTATTCTTTTTTTTTTTTGTATTTGTAATGAACGCAAGGCTTAATAAATAAATAAAAACTATTTTATCAAGAATTTAAAGTATGACCCGTGATTAGGAGCTAAAGTATATTAACAATAATGTCTACTTCGTTGTCGAATTTTGTTTCGTACTTTAGTTTAGCATGTGCTCAATTTTTTTATGTCTACAATAAGGTGCGCGAAATAAGTAAAACAGACAAACACATATTTGATTGTATATATAAAGATATTCTTAGTATCAGAAACGCGTCGTAAAAAACTTTCGTTCCACGTGACCGAATAGTGTTCCAGCTATGGCAGCTGCTGCCATCTCTAAAATGTATCCATGTGTGATTCTTATTTGCCGCACAAATTTTCCGCTGCAACGGAGGGTGTGACCGCCAGCTGTGTGTGCGTGTGTTGGTGTGTGTGTGTGTGTGTGAGTGAAAGCGTGTGTACTGCACATTTACTGCACGACATTCATTTCCGCTTTAAGCTGAAAATAATAAAATTTTATTATGCACTTAGCAGTTACTTGACGCATTTTTTCGCCCTTACAATGATGAGAATGCTGATGATGATGTGAGCGGAATAGTAGAATAGGGCTTAAAATTGGTCTTGGGCTTGGGCTGGTGTGCTAGGATCACATGTTGAAAAAATGGTAAACTCATGATGCCTGGCAGAGGAGGAGCGCTCCAGTTCTGGAGCCGTATGATGTCAGCGGCGTGTCTGCATAATTTATGGCATCTGGCTGAAGCTCATCAGGAGTCGGCAACACTTTCGCCTAGGAACACATAGGCACAGCCAGCCGGCAGCCGGCAGCTGGCAACCGGCCTCCTGTCTCATGTTTCACATACGCGCATAGCAAACATTCTATGGGATTAGGATCTGCCTTCGGCCCCGACATGGCATTCAAATTACTCGTAAACGTCGAGTAACGAGCTTGGCAACTGCCTGCCGAGTACTGAGTAGCGAGTAACGAGTAGCCTCGGTCTCGGGTACCAAGTACCGACTGCACTGTCTGGCCCATGATTGATGATGAATGATTGATGCATGATTTATGTGCTAACATCAAACCGACATTGCTGTCGCTCGACTCCCTCGTTCTGCACTCTAACAAAAAAAAAAAAAACAAAAAAATTGGCAACTGCAGGCGAAAGAGTAAAATCCGTTAAAGTGCCAACAGATTTTCAGAAATTCTTCAACCTGCAACTTACATGGGTATTTGTGTGTGTGCGTGTGTGTGTTTGGTGTGTGAATGCGTCTGCATGTTCTGTCATGTGATGCTTCGTTAGGCTGACAGTTTCTCGTTTCACACTGTAATCTTGAGATAGCGAGCAGCTTGCAAGTCACACACGCACACACGCACACACACACGCATACATACAGGATGATTGATATATGTGTGTTAGCTGGCAATTTGTACACAACAGCTTGTTGTATGCGGCATGCGAGGCAAGTTTGTAACATTTATTGAACTCAACGGCTGAAGTTGCCCGCTAATTGAAATCGACAACAATTTAAGCCCATTTAATATGCGTTAGTTCGTAAGCTAAGTGCAGCTTTGTATTTCAAACTGAGCGTTATTTGGGGTTTATATAAGCATTAGTTGGATATTTTTGAAATATTTCTACACAAATTAAAAACTTAAATAGCATTAAAAGAAAATTTATTCAATTCCCTACAAAAATCTACCTGAGTAAAGTAAGCTTGGAACAACTTTTAGGCTTACATCGGATATAGTTGGCTACGCAATACTCTGTACAGTTATTTCAAGTGTAAAAGGCAGACGGATAACACCAAAAGACAGATAGTATACAAAACCAATATACTCCTTTTACATTGTGAACAAGTATACGAACTGCAAATTAAGCCCCATTTAACGTTTACAATTTTGAATTGATCAAAATTTGACAATGGATTATTATAATAATTAAATGTAATATTTATTATAGATATAAATATAATTATTATAACAAATTGTTACTTTCTTTGAGAGATAGAGACTTGAAATTTAACATATATATTATCCTACCATTTGCATATGGTATATGCATACTCATTTCCTTGATATAGATAGATATCGGTTTTAAAACATGTTTTATCTCTATGATCTATGTTCTAGTAGAGATTATTTGAATTTTTGAATATATTATTATAAATATTATTATGTATAGAACAGCACCTCTCAGACGTGTAGAGGATATCCCCTAGTCGACCCCTGATGACTAGAAAACACTGACTTGTTTCTAGCTACAGTTGCCCGCCACGGAGACATTATTCTGAATCTAATAACATTCCATGGCTACTGCCAGGACACGCGTCTTCTGGCCCTCAACTACAATCCTTGCAACTCATTCAATTTATTTGCTTGTTGCAATGGCACGTGAATGTAAATATCGTCCCTGGGTTGATTCAAGGTGTTGTTCTGCACACTCTCTTTTTATGTGCTTTGCAGTCTTGATAAGTTGGTGGATGTCCCCCAGCTATAACACAAGTCTATTTCAATTTACGCGCTTAACTTTTAAACTTCCCCTTTATGAGAATCCATTTGTTGTGGTATACTTGAACAAGTTGCAACAACTTTAACAGCATTTTCATGCTGCTCACCCTTTGGCTTGAAGTTTGAGCATCAGGAATGGAAAGACTGGGAAATCAAATACCTTATGAAAATAATTTAAATATTCTTGTTTAGTATTTAAGAGCTGTTCACAGCTACTTGTGACTAATTCCTTAGGAGTTTAACTTATTAGCACCTTGGCAATCCCATTACTCTCTGTTAAGCCAGGTAAGTTTGGACAAATTTCATGCATAACAGGTGCAGCTGAAAATTATCACGTATACGCCACGTGTAAGTGTGTGCCTGAGGGTGACTCTGAGCTGGTGTCGCTGTGTGTGTGTAAGTATGTGTTACAACTAACAGGCAGAGTACCTGAAATTGAGGCGCTTATATCGTTGAGACTTTGCGCAAGTTTTTGTTGCACAGTGGGCAAATTCCACTCTTCAAAGTTATAATTGCTTGTCAGTCTAAAAACTAGTTTTATATGTTTAAATGAATGTGTACGGTATAATAACATTAAAGGCTTTTGTACACTATTGAACCTCTAAACTTTCGCTTAATTAAACAAAAATTACACGTTACCTAGAAAAGTTTTTTGCCATTGAATTTAATATAATACAGATATACGAGTGTTCTAAAATGTGTTGGTTCTTAAATCTACGATCGCCGATATGTCTGTTAATTTATTTCGTTGTTGAACAAGCGAAAATTCAGCAGATACAAAACAATTTCGAGCCACTTTGCGCTGATGTGTGCACTTGAGCCCAGAGCCAAATTGTCAACTGTGAACCGTCGCTATCAAATTGCGGTTTGCACAGTCAAAAGACACGACACACACACACGCACATATACTTGAACACACGTGTACGTCAACTGATGCCACAATTGAATTAATTGAAGGGTGCAACACTTAGCCACCTTAATTGAAAGCGATGTCTACTGGAGAGCAGCCGTGGCCCAAAATGCGAGCCACGCTCGAATTTGCGGCAAGTATTTTTCAGGATGGGCGAAAAGCGCTGCGTTGTGAATACTTAATGTAGCGCATCGATATGAGAAATTGGCTTTAATGTCAACGCCAGTCACTCTGTCAGTCAGTCAATCAGTCAATCAGTCAGTCAGCGAGTCAATTGCAGTGCAAGTCAATATTTGAACTAAGCCGTGTGCTGAGCTGGTGTTGGGAGCCCATCTCATTGCATTCGGAGACGTGCCTTTGGCAAACACTTCAACCGCTCTTATCAAGAAAGCAAACGCAATGAAGTGCGCTCCACAGCACAAATGCAAACAGAGACGACGGTCGATTCGGGGCCACGAGGGGGCTTGTGTCGTAAGCGACCCGCCCCCAGCTGGCCCTCGAGCGACATTCGGACGGGCGCCAAAGTCAAGTGGCAGTCGCCGAAGAGGCGCCAACCAGGCGTCATTGCCAACCAGCCACGAGGCGCTTCAAATCGAATAAAATCTGAACGCAGCTCAGATTCCTGGCGAGTCTCTAAATGCGTTCAGTCCCCAATATTTTGATTCAATTATTGGCATATATGCAGTGAAAATTGCTGGAGCGACACAAGTGGAAGCGATTGCTTAGGCCATTCACATCTCGTTTTGATTACGAATAATTGAGCATTTAATAATGGACTAATCCGATATGCGACAGACATATGTTGGAGATAAAAGCTCTAAAATTAATTGCTCAATTACACATCGTACTTGCAATCAATTTAATTTATTACACTCGTTCACGAAGTGAAACTAGCATATTGGGTTTGTGCAATGTCCGTCTGTCCGTATGAACGCAATTTTTTGTCCGCCGGTATTGAAATTTTGGATATATACTCGTGTATACCCTCGTCTGATAAATTGCTACTGGTTTCGGGATGCGCCCACTGGGGGCGTGGCAATTCGATTAAATCTATATATCTCCCTCACTTTTAAAGCTAGATGCATAAAATGTATACCGACAGATTGCTGATGACCTCCTCTAAAGATCGCATCCAAATTTTGCTACGCCCACTACCGCGCCCACAATATCCAAATCTCGATATGTGCACAACACCAATGATGCCAGTGCAACATTGCTAGCGCCATCTATTGCATGTTTGCGGTAATTATTTGTGTTTGGTTGTCATTGCTTACAGAGGCTGACTGCTGCGCTATTTCAAATTGTTAGTGCTACGTTTTAGTTGTTATTACACTGTGAACGAGTAATCCGCTGTCGGTTACACCCGACTGCAACGTTCTCACTTGTTTTTATTTGTATTTTGCATAATTAAATTATCTGCTGCCCATCCTTTTGCTTGAACATATTATTAAATGAACCCAATAATAATAAAAGAGAGGATGGCTAACAAAATATTATTAGACTATGCATTAGCTGCTCCTCAACATTATTGTAAACATTTTGCAACATCACACAACTTGATAAATAATCTGACCACGGAAGATTGGAAGATTGAATGCCCTTGCAGCCATCTGTAAGATGTGCACTAAAGTTAACTGTATTTGAACACGAAAACTTGATTTTTGACCACTGTTCCTGCACATGTTCCTGAATTATATATTACTTTGTAAGTGACATTTTGCTAAGTTTCGTTCAGATTTCTTGAAAACTCATTTTTCGACAGATCATTTCTGTACATGATATAGTAGAAAAACGCACACATATAGACGGACATAGTTATATCAACTACGCTGATGATTCAGACCAAGACTATATATATTTAATATTTTATAGACGTCTGCTTCTATGCTTTACACATCGTAACAAAATTTTATTGTCCTCTGCAGGGATATGCAAATCCTTGGGACATTTTGCTTTTAGTTTCCTATTATTTCGACTTCTTTGATTATATTAATAATTACATATATATAATAATTATACGAAAATTATCGTTTCGATTTACTCAAGTAAAGTCTCCATGGATGATATGATGGCAAATGCTATCACAAAAGTCGAATCAATTAACCTCACACACATTATTTATTGCTTCCCATCTTCCATCCTCCATCTTGTTGATCATTTCACTTACCAATACCCCGACTCAGGTCAATTTTACTCCCTGAATAAGGTGACCTTGCAGGTCATTAGTGTAACAAATAATATAATAATAATATATGTATGTGTGATAATTTTGTTATCTGCCCTTCGTAAGAACCTCATCGAAATAAATCATATGCCCATGGAGGACAAATGAGTGGCTTTTACAAAATGCCAATGACAATCACTTTTTATACAATTTGGCAATTTACCAAGCCATTAACAATTTATCCAATCGGCTGGCTTAAAACTTTGCTGCTTCAGCAAAGAAAGCTGAAAGTTTTTCGCTAACGTCAGCAATTTTAAGCCGAAAAATAGATCGTTAACATAAATCAAAACACTTTCAGTTTTCGCAGCTGCTTTTATCTTTTGTGTCAAGCCATTATAAATGCACTTTGAGGCTTGCCTGTGCGTCTTCTTCTTCGTTCTTGTATTATTATTATTTTTATTTTATTTTATTATACTCTCTTACGAAGTGAAATGAGTTTATTGGCTTTGTGCAATATCCATCTTGCTGTCCGCTACTGAAACTAGAATCTTAAAACTTGGTATATATACTCCAGCATACCCGTGCCAGATGAAGTAAAGTCAGTTAAGATTTAAGGGCGTGGCAAATCGATCAAATCTGTATATCTCCCTCAGTGTTAAAGCTAGATACACCAAACTTTGCAGACAGATTACTGATGACCTCTAAAAATGTATTTGGCACGCCCACTTGGGGGCGAGTAAACTGGAAAATCCATATCTCCCACACGTTTAGAGCTAGAGTCGCCAAATTTGGCAGACAGCTTTCTGATGACCTTCTCTAAACATCGAGCCAAAAATTAAAAGAATCTAAATTTTTACAAGACATCAATAATAGCTAAGACTAGTTTCGACTGTTTTAAGCTGTTATAATACTGGGAACGAGTATTGCGCAGTCGGTTACACCCCGCCTGCTACGTTCTTGTTTGTTTCTTTTTTTATGCTGCTGCAAGCCACGTGTTGTGGCAGCTTTTGCTGCTGTCGATTTTTCTTTTTCCGTTCGCTTGCTATCTCTCTTCGGCTCGCCCCCAAATCAATGCCAAATCACAACAAGAAATCCGTGCGATGGCTGCACAACATCCGCGCCCAAAGGTATGCTACAAAGTACAAAGCGGCAACAAGAACAACAACAGCAGGGTAGAGGCAGAGGCAGAGGCAGAGGCAGCGCCACATCTGAGATAGAGCCAAGAGCCATCGTCACGCCTCGGCATTGTGTATCGCATAAGGAGATGGCATTTGATAAACATTATTGTACATGTCCGACAATTTTTCAACAATCGCTCGAGCGTGCCGGCATTTGATTGATCCAATGGCCATCAAGTGCGGCCGTTGGTGCGGCGGTGCGGTGGTGCGGTGGTTGCGTTTGCGTTTGCGTTGCCACTGCTGGCAAACGGTTAGCGGTATAAATGACAAAGCATTTTGTATTTGGCAGCTGTGCGGCAAAAGTGATTGATTTTGTTGGCAAAGTAATCGGCAACTACCGGCGCAATGGGCGTGCCCGCGCCGTGGGCGGCAGTTGTTGCCAGCTGCTGCGTGCGCCCCTCCCTCCCTCCCTCCCACCCTCTCGCCACGCGCGCACTTTTCATTTAATTGCACTGAGAAACGCACAAGCGTAAACCTGCCCCATCCACTCGCATCATTCAATGGCCGCACGAAACCCACAAAACCCACCAACACAAATTGGTCACACTCGGCGAATTCACTCTTGCTGCAATTTCGTTAAGTTGCGCAGATGCTGCATTTACTCGTCTGCTTACTTCAATAGATTGTTAATTAAACAAGAATACACTTTCCGCTCAAGTCTGCAGCGCACTCAAGAGCGCCGGAGCAAGTGCTCAATTATTGTCAATTTTTCATTAAAAATAATCAATTATGGTCAACAAACCGAATTTTATGACGAACAATTGTCAACTATGTTCGCAACTAGACCAAAGCCCTGGTTTATTGATGTGAAAAGGCAGCTTCACAAAACCCAAACTAAAGTGTAGCATTGGATCGAAGTTCGAACCGTGAACGGAACCAACAAAATTTAAGTTATTTTGGAAAAATATTGAATTTTGCTATTTGTGAGTGCGGGAGTGAGCGTGGCCGAAATGTTTTAGCCCGATCTTTAGAGTCATTTGAAAACTTTCTGCCGAAATTTGTGACTCTCGCTTTATTGTCGGAGATATGGATTTTCGCGGTCTACCCGCCCCAAGTGGGCGTGCCAAATAAATTTAGTCCTGATTTTTAGAGGGGATTAGCGGTAATCTGGCTGCAAAATTTTGTGTATTTAGCTTTTAAACTGAGCATGATATATAGATTAAATCGAATTGACACGCCTCTAGTGGACGTAGCCAAAAAATCTTAACACTTTATCAGACACAGGTAAATATTTCAAGTTTCAAGTCAAAGTTTTTAAAATATTAATTGTGCTGAGCATTTGAAAGTCGTTCGCCGAATCAAACTGTTAGATGATGCTATAACACCCTTGCAGAGGGTATTTTAATTTTATCACGAAATGTTAAACGCAAAGGAGACATTTTCAGCTCTTAAGGTATATGTATTCTTGATCGGAATCAACAGCCGAGTAGATATGGCCTTGTCTGTTTGCCAGTTTCTATGAAAACTAGTCTATCAGGTTGCATTTTTGGCTCGAATTTAGATTGGGCTATTTCAAAATATTAGTTGAAAATATGTTTTTGTAAAAAAAGCTTTTTGTCTTCAAGATATCAACCTATTCGCAGAAGTAAAATATGACCAATTTAGAAGTACTTTATAATTTAGCCTTATATACGTATAATAAGCACTTAAATATAGATTCATGGCGCACATTTGCCGTTCAAGGGTATTAAGACTTCGTCACCCGGAAGATGTCGTTTATTTTTTGTTCGTTTTAATTGCAGCCACTTATACGCCGTATTATGCATGACTGTGTTTTTAAATTACTGTGGTAGTTAACGCAACAATTGAGGCCAGAGCAAAAGCTGCATGAGCAGACGTATTTGCATATGTGAATATACATATGTGTATACAAATTCGCCTCACGTTTGTGGCAAAAACTGGCCAGCCAATTTATTACAGACATTTTCATACAAATTTGACAGATTCCACTCAAGCGATGTGCGTCGACTTTGATAGCCCGCCAAACCACTTCATCATCTTCAGCATCTTGGCCGTCGGATTGAAGCTGTTCGTGTATCTTGGCCAGCTCGTTGGCACTTTGTCTGCCCCACTTCCGGCCATTTGCTGGGCAGCGTCTAGTCTGGTTCGGTCAGGTCTGATCTGTGGTCTGGTGCTGTTGATTGCTTTTTTGGTGGCCTGTCGCGTGCGTGACCAAATTGCACACGTCTCCCGGAGCGGGCACAGCCCTTCCAGCGTGGACGTTATCACATCGTTGGCAGTTGAATTGATTAAGCTGTCAACATGTCCAAAAGGGAGCCCATCCATCCATAAGTCCACTTGTCCGTCCATTCGTCTGTCTGGCCGTTCATCTGCCAGTCGCTGTTCTCAGTTCGGAATAAGCCCGCTGGCTAGCCCCTGGACAGACATCATTATTTTACGTTGAAAACATATAAATGTATCAACAATATCCGCATACAATTTTAACTTAAGAATCAACTACTCCTTAGAGTCATAATTGCTTTTGACTAACATTTGATAGCGATGCCATTCAATTAATCTAGGTAAGTGTATTTCTCAGGAATGTATTTGGTACACAAATTGCTTGATTGAGTTTTCAATTAGGCCAACCTCAAGCTAAATGCAGGTTTTTCGAATGTTGATTTTAGAAGAGGGCGTTTAAAGATTTTAATTTTAACTACTTGATTTATACATTTTGCCTTATATGTATAATATTTAAAAAGGCTGTGAATTAGTTTATTATTTGATAGGTTTAGGTGTCGTCTACTCATATTTCAAATTATGTTTATTTTTTATAAGGCAGAGATATGCATTAGCAATATTTGAATTTTATTTAAGACAGGAAGACAATTGTGAACAATTTTTGTTATTTTTTCAATATCTGAGTAATCAAACTCAGCAACAAATTTGTTTAAGCACGATTTTTTATATATGTCTTTTAGGAAGAAAACATATAACAAAATAAACTTAATAAAATTATTTAGCTACTCGTTTTTATGACCTTGTTTAACCATTTAATTAATTATTTCAACACTTTATTCTATAGGTCACTAAATAAAAAAAGACTTGCATTATTATTTTTCATTTTACAATGCCTAATGGATTTTAGTCAACAACTTAATAGATTTTAAATTTCAAATTTAAACTGAACTACATAGATATGGACTAATATATTATATAGCTTGTCCAAAATTTGTGGCCTGGTCATAAATACATGAATCCCCATTGATTCACATTTCTGGGCACATTTCGCATTCACTTAGCAAACCGCACATTAGGGTCCAGCGATTGCCATTAGCACGCAGTCAACTCGAATGCAGGAGCTGTGTGTGTGTGCGCAAATCGCATAAAAATATATGTAAATGCGAAATGCCCCACACGTGATGGCAGAGCAGTCAATTTGCATCGCCATTTTGTGAACGAGTCGAATTAATTTAGTATAATAAACTGAAAATGTAAAGACGATGCCAAGCAGGCGCCCCATGGCCTACTTACAGGCGGGGTCATCGGGCGACAGAGAGGCGTCAGGCATATGTGAGGGCTTCAATTAATGAGTGACACGCCCCCAGCCACCCTCCCTTCTCCTTTGCGACACTCGATCATAAAAACCATAATGGGCATCCATGCGACGCGCATAAAATCAGAGCCAGACTCCTATAAGTACTATATGTAAATGTCACCATGTATACTATATATTTAAATAAATATATATATATAAATACATATGGCAGTGTAAGTGTGTGTGTGTGTGTTCGCGCGTCTGCGTGTGTGCAAACTTAGCTGCGTCCACGCCCCAAATAATGAGATGCTGCGCGCATTATAAAATATGTATAAAAAAGCATGTGCTTAATGTCAACGTCCCTTTGCTTAACTTTGGACACTCTTTTACCCTGGTATTCAAACAACTATTGTTAAATCGGGTGTTATAGATCTTAAATATATGTAGGGTATGTTAGAGTTTCTTTTTCTACTCTAAGTTTGTTTGTACTTTTTTTTAAACAGCTAAGTCCAAACTCTCAAAAATGTTGCTGACAAATTTGCAGCTCTAATAGGTTCTTATCTTTGACACAAACTTTGAACACTGGCAACACACGTGCAAAAACTTTAGGCAACCTTCTAATAGAGGTGGCTTTCGTTGATTACGGCGGACTTAGGACGGCATTAGCTCTAAGCTGCATACAAGAAGAAAATACGGCAAAGTCAAATCACAAAGGTGTAGACAAGTAAATATTTATCTCTAAATTATCAGCTACGAGAGTGTTTTTTTTGGATTTTTTTATTTAATTTATTTTATATAAGAAAACTATTACCTATTAATGGCAAAAATGGATTGAACCTTACTGATATTTACATTTAAATTAACATAAGAGAGTGTGAATATTTGCAGTTCTCTTAGTTTAATTTTAGCACTTCCTATTTTTCATTAGGATGACTAACTGAGTCGATTAGGCCATATTCATACTCCATACTCAAAACAAGTTTATCTTTTTATCTTTACCCTTTCTTTATCTTTTTTAGATAGCGATATCTAAAGATTGATTTAAGCATATCTCTGAGATTATTGGAGCTAGACCCTCAAATTGCATACACAGATCACGAATATTTCTATCTTGAATACCTCTTCCCATTCTCCCTAATTTATATGGATGGGTATATCAACAAGCCAAGAAATTCTTCAAGAGTAGTTGATCACTATATATATATATATGTATACGACAGCTCGCAGCTGGGTACAGGGTGCCTCCCAGTCGGGCACTCCCGACTAGAGCATTCCTGGTTGCTCGCTCAATTTATTCATGGCCTTTTGCATTGTTTCTAGGCCAAGCCAAACTGCTCCAGCGTGTTTTTATATTTCATTAATCTGTCCCTATTTTGTTTATCTGTTTTTTACCTAACCGTTCTCTTTGTGCGTATTTCCGTTTCATTTTGGTTTTAACTGCTCTGTTCTTCTGCATAGGCCAACTGTCCACATTTGGCCTAATTTATTGCCTCGCCTCACGCCATTTATGAGTTCTGCTTCCACTGTTGCCTTGCTCCACTCACATTTCACATTTCCGCATTCCCTCTAATTTCGCATGTTTATTTGTGTGTCTTTGTGTGTTGCCTTTATTCCTGTCTATGTTCCGTTTTCATGTTTGCGCCCAGCTTTAACTTTATTTCCATGCACTTTTCTCGTTGGCCCCGGACAGGCCCATAAAGCGGAATACTTTATGGCATACTTTGGGGGATATCTGGCTCGACAACTTGCCTATAGTCCACCGTCTCCACCCGCACCCCTCCGCACCCTGTTCCTAGGCGGAGTGCGCTGCTCATTTTCTATGCCGCATGGCAAGCTTTGGTCCGTGCAGCTCCTGCGGCCCCGTGCTTCAAGTTCGAGCGTTCGCCCTTTCTATTGAAGATCCTGCGCCGTGCAGAGTGCAGTTAAAGTGTCCTTTGTAGCACACATTCCGGTTTGTGTGCATAATTGGAGGCTTTCGGCTTGCATATTTTCAAACGTGCCAGAATCCGGCATCCGGTACGGACGAGGCCAATTTATGCCGCGGCAATAACGAGGAGGATTGCGAATATTTCGCAGCCTTGCTGCTGTTGTTAGTGTTGTTTTTGTGGCAAGCACACGAAACGCACAAACTAAAAGAACAACAAAAGCCAAAAAAAAAAAAGAGCAACTGAGCAATCCGAGAGGAAGTCAGCTGAAAGAGAGGGGCATAGAAAGAGTGCCACGTGCTGTGGCAGAAATTGCAAAACATTTTGAAACGTGACAACACCTTGAAATTTTGCCAAACGGTTGCGACAACCAATTTGCAGAAGGTGCTGCACAGTTTCAACTTTTTCCGCTCTGCCCAGTTTTTGATTTGCCTCAAAAGGAAAACTCACGCAGGCGTCTGCCGAAATTCTGCAGCAAATTGTTGTGTTAACTGCTCAGCGGAAGGCGTGGCCCGCCGCATTAGGGGAGGGGAGGGGAGGGGCGGGGCGGGGCACGCGTCAAAAGCCAACAGTTCAACACCCGCAACCCAAATGAAACCCCAGCGATGAAGCGATGAAGACATGCAACTCGAACGCCACGCAACGGCCGAGCACGCTCCGCGGTTCCGAGACTTGATCCGAATCCTTCAGCCGAGACTTGATAAATTGCACGCATGACAATAGAATTCAGAGCACGCAAATCATAAACGCTCGTGACCCAAATTTACGCTTAACATTTATTCATCCATGACCAAATTTTAGCAACAACCAAAAAAAACAAAAGCAACGTAGGCACAGTCAAAGCTTAACGAGCTCAAAAACGGTTTAGTTCCGGTTCAGAATGGCTTTGAATACGATTGCAGCGAAACGGGCTCAATCTCAGTTTAGGGCTTTAAACGGTTTAATAAAGGTCTAGCGTCTAGTTTACAAATTTTTGATATTTTCGAATTAGGAAATGAGGTTTCTACATACAATAAATTGCACAACTTTAACCTTTTTTCCTAGCATCATTATAAATCTTCCGGTTTTGGTTCCCAAAAAAATATTTTATAATTTAAACAAGTGAAAACGCTTTATTAAAATTAAATACAGTTTAATGTCTTTTAAACCCTGTTTATTAAAATTCAAAGTAAGCAAATTTCAAAATTATTTCAAAAACTCTAGTATATTCTTTGTATTATGTGTATTTTTTTATCAAGCTATATTTGCATATATACATATATATACTATCATCAGCATTGCAATTTAGCTTTTGTGTATTATAAAAACTAACTTTTAATTATATTAATATTAATGGGTTTTAGGATATGATATGTGATGTTGTAAAGAGTTATCGTTGAGAGATTGGGAGTTGGCATAGAGCTTAGAGAACCCCATTTGCTAAGTCCAAGGGATGGAATTGTTTAAGCCTGCGTCGTCTGCGCGAGCAGAGCCTTCTTGTCAGATTCTAGTATATAAAGGTTTTTAATCGTTCACGAAGTGAAAAGAGTATATTGGGTTTGTGCAATTCGTACGTATAAACGCAATTTTTACGTCGTTATTGAAGCTAGAGACTTTAAACTTGAAATTTATACTCGTGTTAAGATTCTTATTGACCGATTAAAATTCGCAAACAATTTTACATATAAAGCTCTCGGATCCATAGGTCCCATATTTCAAACCCCCGTAACTATTTCAAAACTGAACTGATTTTAATGTTTAATTTTTTGGTCATGATTTTCGTAAAAAAAATGCATCAATTAAAACATAATTGTGTTTAATTTTTTTGTTTTGAAAATCATGTACAGAGTAAGGGAACAAATTTGTTTTGATTGTTTTAACACTGTGAACGAGTATTGCGCTGCCGGTTACACCCGACAGCAACGAACTTAGTTGCTTATATAACGCATAGCTGGCTAGCTAATTTTTGGAGAAATTCCAAGAAAAATACAAGGAATCTTTGCAACTCCCTCACATGAAGCACACCTTCTAGGACGACACTCGAGTCAAGGCTTAACGTGGCTATTTACGGGAACGTGGTGGGCAAGGGCGTGCGCAGGTGCCGACATCACGTGCCGGGCTGAGTTTGCATAGTTTGGGCACACGCACAGCCGGAGTGAAGGCACGGCTTAAGGAGTCCTTGCTGACATCATAAGAAGCCAACTTTCTGCCAAGGGCTTTGTTTGGATTGGTTTGGTTATTTTCCTGAAAGCAACCGCCTAATGAGTCAAACAGCCAGCTAATCAGCAGATACTCTTACCCACTCGCCCAGTATTGTTTCAATTTGGCTACAATAGCAGAAAAGGCAACAACAACAAATGGGCCAACAACAGTGGCAATAAATCATTTAGAACTAACTGCAACCACGTGGCGTATGCGCAATGTTTACACTTCTCTGGCCAAATGCAATTTCCGCGGCTTGGGATGCCAGTTCCGAGCTCTTATTTTTGCCACACAGACGGCGCCACACAGTGACACAAAACCTGTCAAAAATACCCAAAAAATAACAAAGAATAAAAGCAACTACACTTAGCAAAGAAATGCGAATTATTGATTTAAGAATTTTGGCACAGCTACTAAAAAAAAATAATAATTGAGCAACTTTACAAATCATGTAAACTGTTCAAAATTATTATTTTGAAAATTATCATTATTTTAAAAAATCATGTTACTGAAGTAAGTCAGAACACAATGTTCTAAATATTTTCTTTTCAATTTTTAATGTTTTAAAAAACAATGTTTTTTTTTGCTAAATTTACTTCTTGGTATTATTTGTTCGTTGTATTTTTAAAATTCTATTTATTGCGTTTATATTTCACATATTTTATTTAAGATTGAAATAATTAACAAGTTGAACAGTTTTGGCAAAATCGTAAAAATGCACTTGAAAATACATATATGTATATATATTAAATACCATATACATTAATATTAAATAGCAGAGATAACAGCTTAACAGCCAAATCTATGTTTATCTTGGTTTCCAATGTGATCTTCTACCTCAGAGGAAGCACATTAGATACAATTAACAGTGGGTTCTTCTTTTTACTTATGGCTGCCCCACTGTGGCTGAGACGCACACGTGTATCCATTCAAGCATTTGACAGGGCCCTGTCCTTGGCTGATGTCAGAGCTGCTTTTAGTGGCCACTAAATCAGTTAAGGCACAGAAATGTTTATGCAAACAAACTCCGCAACGGGCCACATTTGTTAAATCGCAGCTCGGGCAGCGCACAAATCTCGTGGGCAACTGCGTCATATAATGGCCACTGGACAAGGGGCAGTGGGGAATGATGCTGATGATGACGCTGATGGCGATGATGATGACAAAATATTTGCGCATAGCTAAATGAGCCAGTGCAAGGGGCGTGGCGGCCGCTCTTTCATTATGATGCCTTTCGCTCAATTCATTTATGCAGCGCAGAAAGCGCGTCAATAAAAATTTTCTCGCTCATTAAATTTTATTGCTGGCTATTGGGGCAGGCATGGCAGGGCAGGGCTGGCCTGGGCCAGTTGTGTGTAAGTGTGTGCAACTGTGAGTGTAAAGCAATTAAGTTCAACCGCGTGTTAACAAATACCGCAACGAGTTTGGCTTTACAGAAGGGGTTGGCCCATGGGTCGCCATAGGGCGGATGCCAACAATCGACAGCTAACATAATAATTATGATATTGCTGCGGCCTATTGGTGATAATCATGTTATTATTACTGTTGTTATTGCTATTGCTTTTGCTGTTGCTGTCGCAGCTGTCGCGAGTTAATTGCATTTCATACTTACGCCCGTTTGTGTCGGCCATGTAGCAACTAATTAACATCCACAGAGACATTTCTACGCGGCCCGCACCACGACTAAGAACGCCTAAATGCCATGTCATTAAAAATTAATTAAACACACACACACACAAACACACAGACATAGCTAAGCTATGTGCAGGCCTTTGTTTCACACAATTTGACTGTCAATTGAAGCAGGAGAGCTGGCGGCCTCAAAGCTATGAGCAACAAATCAATTTGATTAGAGACATAATAAGTGTTAACTAAAATATGGCGCCCATTCACACACTCACTCACACACACACACACACACATAGTATACATATATTTCCATTTCAATTACATATGGGTAAATAAATTTCAATTTTATGTAGTCGCATTAATTGAAAATTTAAATTAAATTTATGCTGGCCCCCCCCAAACCTAACTAAACTGGAATTGTAGCTTTAGTAAAAACCGCAGATAGCAATTTTAAATATTTACATTGGGCTCTATACGAATTGTGAAGTGTATTTCGGCTTATTCAAGAGTCGTGTTAATGTATGTGGCAATCAAATAAATCCCACGTAAAACTTTTAAAACCACTATAAGAATCTTTGTGTATTGCAATTTCGAATGGAATCAAATGCCGTCAGCGGACTGAAGATGCAACGCACATTCCTCAAAGCTTAAGATGTGACTCTGCAGGCTCATATTCTTACGTGGCAGAGCTTCCTGCACAACAGAACACAGAGCGCAGCAATAAATTCCTGCAACGGTCAAGGGAGCGGAGAGCGGAGAACGGAGAGGGGGAGGGAGGGAGAGAGGTGGTTGGTCTTGACATGTTAATCCACAGGCTTGAAGCGGACGCTGAAAGTGTAGCAGCATTTGTAACGGTAAGAAGGCCATAAAAGACCTGGCCAACAAGCAAATGGCCACAGAAACTGAAAGCACAAGGAAGCGAAGAAAAAACAAGTAAGATGGCTCTAGTTGGGCGCCCCCGACTAGGAGATACCCTGAACCCAGCGGCAAGCTGTCGTCACATACATTTAAAGCTCTTTGCATTCATACACACATTCACAAAGTCACACATACACACACACACACACACTCAAATTCACGCAGCAGGGAGCGCACCTTACACATCGGCTGCGCTTGGCCCCACTATGGAAAATTAATTCTTGAATAACTTCTAAACTAAGATAAACTAAGAAAATCGTTATGAAACTTTCAGTGCTTAATAAGAGCATCCAAATCTATGTACAAACCAAAGCGCAAGTCTGTAGTATTTGATTGGCGTTTTTTTGATATGGGGGGGCGAATGGGGGAGGTATCCAAAATCCGAAATATTCATAATCTGCGTATCGAGCACATAGTAAACAAAATTTGATGGCTGTAGCTCCTATAGTCTCCGAGATATGCCAAGAAAACCAAGTCTTAGAATATATTTGTATCGATAATAATGAAACGGAGCGAGAAATCGAAAAAAAAGATAAGCTTGTACTGCGTATGGATTAGGAGAATCTATAGTTGTTTAGTTCAGGTTTCTAGCTTTTGTAGTTTCCGAGATCGCTGCGTTCACACAGACGGACCGACGGACGGACAGACGGGCATGGCTTAATCGACTCAGCTCGTCGTCCTGATCAAGAATATATATACTTTATGGGGTCGGAGATGCTTCCTTCTGCCTGTTACATACATTTGCACAAAACCATTATACCCTTTTTACCCATTTTCAGGGTATAATAAATGGCTGCTAACCGAAAGGAATAAATGACTGCAAAGAAAACTTAAACAATATTCGTAAATACGAGCAGAGCGAAGCTCATTTAGTTACAAAATATAATATCCCCGGCATAATTACTAAAAGAAAAAAAAACAGAAATAAAAGAACAGTCGAATACTTAATACCCTAACACACATAACAAATGTGGCATATTTCTATACTAGACCGCCAGCGACGTTTGTTATACAAAAATTTCTCTTCCGACCGATTTTCCCTTTAGGTGATATATGATATAGTAGTTTTGTTCTTAGAAAACAAAAATCAATTTTCTACCGATGTTTCCCAGCTACAGAGCAAAGTGCTGCTGATTCCGACATATAGTTAAACACAGCATAGACGGACATGGCTTTTTGAACTGAACAAGATTATATATACCTTATGGTTATCGTTCATTGCGGCATAAATTTCGTGACTTAAGCTATTCTGTACAGGGACGTAAAAATAATAATAACCTCTGATAATTTGGAAAATGATTGTATGAAAGACATTATTAAAGACAACAAAAAGGTTACACTTTATTTATTACTAAAGTTAATTTTACGCTTTAATAACGTATTTGTTCTCATGCTTAATTTATTAATAATTAGAAAAGAAAAAAAATGCCATTTTTTATTCAGCAACACTGTAATTCGATTTTTGAAGGATATGCAATTGCATAAATTATCATTAAAATCGAAAGCTTTTTTGTGACACAATTGAAATCGTTTAATGCCATTTTAATTGCCACTAAAGTGCATTTAATTAGCCGCATTTAGTATTAAAGCAAGTGTGCTGCGAATTGATACCTAAAGTGCTTGATTATGCGATATCATGAATAAGTAAATTTAAGGTCGAAGAGAGTTGCGAGATAAATTCAT
The DNA here is from genome assembly GCA_035041545.1 of Drosophila colorata. NCBI lineage: Eukaryota > Metazoa > Arthropoda > Insecta > Diptera > Drosophilidae > Drosophila > Drosophila colorata. The sequence continues at coordinate 9,041,550 of JAWNLD010000490.1, read as the reverse complement.
GGAATAAACGTTGCGTATACGCCGTGGGGTAACGTTCCAGCAATGAATTAATCAAACTGTCAATTAGTTGAGTGAAATCAGGGCAACGCGCTTAATTAACTATGCAGCTGAATAATAAATAAAGGCAAATCATTAACATATTATTTAAGCACTGGAAAGCCGAGAGAAAAACTGAAGAGTGAGAACAAGGAATATGCATTAACATCAATTTAAAGTCGTTTGAAAGCCAAACGCAATTAAATTGCAAGTGCAGCAACGCAACTTGACGCAACAAATAAACAGCCCTGGACAGTGGCGGGCCAGTGCTCAGCAGGATGGGGCGGCAGGACGAGCCACAGAAGGCAAAAGTTAGCCTTGCCTTGTCTGCTGCGGCTGCTTAACGAAATATGCAAATTGTCCAAAAGTATGCCAGAGACAGAGACAGAGACAAAGCCAGACGAACAAACAGCATTTTGCAATTAGTGCAACTGTCAACAAAGACACAGCACAGCGTGCGGCCCAGTCGTGCATGTCCCATGCCCCATGCCCCATGCGACATGCGACATGCCCCTTGTCGCAATCTCCGCCCGCTTCATTTTGTACTTGTACATGACCAACGCAAGGCCGCAGCTCGCTCAATGTCATCTTCCAGTCGAGTGCCTGGTGCCTGTCAACGCACTTCATGAGGCCTCAGTGCCCAGGACGAGCCTCTTTTGGTCCAGCAGAGTTACAGCAAGCGGCCGGAAAGCTGCTTAGCCAGCAACACCTCAGACACTTAAGCTTTTGGATTCCGGGCAGGCCGATCATTGCATTACGTAACGAATATGCGCATTTCGAATAACCAATTCGCTTCGAATTCTCCATAGATACTCGAAAGCCTTCTCACTATGTTTATATAAGCCAAAGTATTTCGTCTGCAAACTATTTACCATCTTATCACAACTATTCTATGTTCGATAAATGCGGCTCTAGGAATAAAAGCTCCTCATCTCACCTCAAAAATTGTATAATTGAATTGCGATTTTTTTTTAATTTGTCAGCTACTGCTGATATTAAGGATTTAAGCATATGCCATAAACATTCTTCCTCCTCCAAGAAAATAATATGAATCTTGATAAAAGTAAATGTAGCATATATTTTTATTTTTTCAGCTGGAATGAATACATATTAAATTTTCAATATTATATTATCTCAATTTCATATCGCAATAATTGTCAATAAATTTGTTGGCGAAATTGTTATGATGATGAAATTGTTGTGTGGAACACATGCGATTTCATTACGCATTGGGATTTATTAGCCAGCGGAAAAGGACATTCGTTGCTTATTTTTATGATGCCCCGTCATGATTAATTTGGCTTTATGTTGACAACAAGAAAAAAGCTAAAAAGCAACAGAAGAAAGAAACAATGAATAAAGCTTGGTGTTCAACTGTTCTCTTGTCTTCTTTATCTTTATCTTTGCAGGTAAGCATTCCAGGTGTCTCATTCTCTGCTTCCTGCCCCGCCAGCCCACCTAGCACAATTTCACGCTATGCGCGCGCCTTAAAGCGTTTCTGGAGTATGTAAGATATGTGAGGCAAATGAAAGCAAATAGCCAAGACCAAAATGAGCATGGGCTTGGGGACAAGAACGAGAATAAGTAGAAGGAGGGGGGGATGAAAGTGAGGCATGGGCATGTTGCGAGAGCAAACCAGCTGATGAAAGAACAGAAAACTCTAATTGAATTGCATGTGTATGTGTGTGCGCATGAGTGTCTGTGTCTGTGTGTGTGTGTGTGTGTGTATGCGAATGTTAACTATGCGTGTGCCAAAGACTCTATGTATGTGTGTGTGCGGTGTATGTGTGTGTTAGTGTATTACTGTCGCTCTGAAAAACTTTCAATAGCATTTCAATTTGAATTTCTGTACACTTTGCGAAAAGCTCAAGTCTGGAGAAACTACAAATCGAATATACGATCAGGAAATACCCTTAATATGGAACATTTTCAAATTTTTGAAAACTTTTTCTTTATTGGGAAAAAATCGTTAAGTTGCTAATGCTTAATGTTAAATATATGACACCAAAAACTGTATAGCTAAAAGCTAAATAATAAAATCTAACAAAAGTAGAAATACGAAAGTAGAAAAGGACTAAATTGCCAGCCATATAAAGTTATATTTAAACATATTTGTATTAATCGTATGGACTTAAATAAGCTATACTTGATTATCTTATAAATGTTTCTCTTACTCTTAGCATGTTATTTTTTTGTATTTTTTTTTTATTCCTGTTACCAGATAACGGAACGACTAATATACATTAAAACATGGTACCCAATTTCAGTGAAAGATCAATGCACTCTTAATATAATTAAACACTAAAAAGTTTTATAAAAAACCAGAAACTTTGTGGGAAGGGTTCGAGCAATGTGTTGGCAAGTTCTTTTTAGAACTATTAAATGAAATTTGTAAGTTGGTTTGTTAGCTACAGTTTTCCTTTAAAAAACACCAAAAAATAAGTGGACATTTAGATCTTGTTCTTCATTTTTATACACACATTTTTTAATATATTTATATAAAAAATATTTAAAATATCCCTTAAATAAGCTGCAAGTGACTTCAAAATGTTGCTGGGGCAAGCAGATGTTTTGCTTGTGAATGTGCTGTGCATTTAGCCCAGTTACAAATGTGTTGCATAGCGACAGGCGCAGAGGGTAAAAGTATGAAAAAATCCAAACTACGAGACTCAATTAAACTGTGCAGCATATTTGGCTGCTGCATATATATACATACATATGCATAAATAAACATATACATGTTTATTTGTATATAAACATATACACGCACACACATAATGAGGTGATCGTTGGACAAGTCGAAACACATACTAAATGCCCTTCAAATGGCAACATGCATTATTAAACACGCCTCGTGTGCCCCCACTATATTTGGACAATTAAGGGCACGTTTTCCACTACACAAGTCGACAATTGTGCAGAGAATTTGACATCAGAGATACTCCACTGCCTGGCAAATGAAATTCCTGATAATTTGCCAGACGCAAACAGCAGCAAGAGAAGAAGCAGCAGCAAATGGTGGTAATAATAAACAAAAATAGCCATAATAATAATAATAATAATAATGCATAAAATATTAGAGCACATAAAATGGCAATTCTGAGCGCAAAAACCAGATGAAATAAGTATCAAAAGCCGCTGGCAACCAGTGCCGACAGAACAAAATCGCTCTCCTCTTCCAGGCACACAGTCAAGTCAGCTGGGCGAAAGTGTATTTTCATATACGTACCTCTGCGTATCTGCGCATCTACATATATATCTATATGTATATCTAAATCTGTCTAGGCTCGTTACGCTACCTGGCACTTGATAATAGCGGCCCATTATTCAAGTGCGCCGCCAGCTGCGTTCCAGGTGCCACATCGTCAAAAAGCGAAGCCAAAGCTCGCACCAAAGCATTTCGTTAAGTTAATAAGTGAGGCATCGGTTAGCCAACGAGAAACGAGACGAGGCTGCGAGGCTGCGGTGCTGTGGCACTGTGGTGCCTGTGCCGCCGCGGGCTCCTCACGCATGCTTAGCTGGATAAACAGCCAGTTGTTGCCCGGGAGGCGGCTGCCAGCTGCCAGCTTGGGTTTGCCTAATCAACTGCCGCTTATGTATTTAACTTTGGTTTCACATTCGCCAAGCGAGCAGAAGAGATATGCTTAGTTCCAACAAAATCCGCCCAGAGATGGCCGCGTGAGGCGTTAGTTGAAATACGTGACTGGCGGCTTTCATATTAAATAAATGCATTACAAGTGCAGATAACAGGCATATGTGAAAAAACCTATCCTTAATACACACACATAAATTAAAAAGTTGTTGGTATATCTTTCGTAATATGTAAATACAATAATGTGATATGTGTCCAAGAATTATATTGGAGATTTATTTTTATTAAATGCAGATAGCAAATAGAGCTTTGATTTATAAAATTTATCATAATAAAATTTTAAATTGACACACATAATTATAAAAAAAATATATATAATAATTTAAATCAAAAATAAGAAACAATAAGCAAGATACAAATATTGAGATTTAATATTAAACAGTAATTAAATTATTAATTACTTTGCATATAAAGGGTGCCACTTTTATATTTGTCTTATAGTCTCTTATCGCAAAAAAGATAATAGTCATAGCTTTAATTTTACACGCTTTTCATCATAATCTTTTCTAACTTCAAGTCACTATTTCACACTGACTTATTTAATTTAATTTTGCAGATTAAGCCAAATATTAAATGAACTGATGCGATTAAATAATAAATTGTGTTGTTTAATTGAATTGCGTCACATAAAATTCAAATTTGCATATTATCCATTTAATTTCAATTTAAATACCCTTTTTTATGCGTTCGTGCAACCAAAATGTCAATTACAACATAAATATTTAAGCAATTGATTTTCCTTTTTTTCGCTGAATGAATTCATGAATATTGAAAATTCTGCTTAAATATTGTTGTGCATAAATTTTCATTGACCGAATGAACATTACAAATTGAACTTCACGTGTTCATCATTGGGCCGAACGGCGCGAAAATATGGTACGAGAAATTGCCACAATTTTGCGAAAATACTTACTTACAAAGTTGAGAGCATTTTCTTTTCAACAAAAACTTTAACGCCGGGGATACATAACATCGCCCCCCAGTTGGCAGCACACAGCTACCCAAGCCGAAGCATTTAGCACGTGAGGCCCACATTGAAGGCAAAGGCATAATTTTGCTTTTCATTTTCATTTTTGTTGCGCTTAATGTGGAAACTTACTCATGTAAATGAAAAACGCAGGTGGTGAAACTTTTTGCTTAACTGAAAAGCGGTCAAGGCACTAACACACACACATACACACACACGCCGACATGTAAACACGCATTTGAGTTTGTGTAAGCTGTAAATGTATTGACATTTGTGTTTTCATGGAACACATATGAATTTCGCAAACACTCTGCTTGAAATTGAGCAGAGACGTCGACTCGGCTCATAAATTAACTTTGTTGCATAGTGTTTTTTTTTTCATGTTTTGTTTTTGTTTTTCCTTCATTTTTCCTTTTTTTATTTTTGTTATTTTTTTGAGCGCTTCATTTTCTATGCGCATAGCAATGTGGCATTCATTTAATTGCAGCCACACAATGTATATGGATATGTGTGCTTATATATGTATGTGCGCACTGATATACTATGTTAACGTATGATTTGTCTTTAAGAGCACTCAAAATCCAGAGATCTTGGCCATAAAATATATAATGTCTTATTTATGCTTTTGCCAAACTCTGGCCAACTGCAAGTGCCAAGTGGCAAACTTTTATGAGCGCTTACAGAAGTAATGCGAAATATTGTCTTGGATTCAATACCATTTCGGAAATTTTATGCTTTCCACGAAATGCATTTCGAGACATACAAACGTATGAACAGTAAAGACAGGAGCGAAATTTAATTTGATGAGCACGAGAATAAAACTTCAGACAATTTGTAAGTGCTGTTGGATTCGGCCAATCGGGGAATGGGATAATGAATGGTCTCCAGGGGTCACTTGAGACGCAACGAATTATTTATGCTAATAATGTTTAAGCTTAAGTACGTATCAAATGCTCATAAACAGATACGCATTTATAAATACTTGTGTTTTTTGATTATGTTCGGCACGCGAATGGTCATCAAATATGCATAAAATTTGACTTCTCTCTCTCTTTCTGCCTCTGTCTATGTCTATCTCTCTCGCACTCATTAGTTAGTTACATGTGTTATGTGGCATGTTTAACAAGGCTTAAAACTGCTGCCCAAAAACGGACTGCGGCCATATTAAAAATGTAGGCAGCAAAAAATGAAAGAAAACATATGCATGTTAGTGTTAAACTGAACGACTGCGTTATACCCTGTACATAATGCATAATGCAAAATTTGAAAACTATTTGCAATAAAAATAGCCTATGTATTTGCATAGTATTAGCTGCTAGCCTTGTTTTAAGTACAGGACCGCAATAAAAAAAATCATAATAGGTATTTACTTAATACGCATTACAACATTTCGTACTTATATAGACTGTTATTTTAAGAATAGGTATTTTTGTTCGTTAACCTGTTCAATATACCCTATTTAGCCCACATTTTATGGTTAGAGGGTGTCAGAAACAATAACATGCCGGCCGTTAGACGTTGCTGTTGTTTGTTGCTGGGGCTGCTGCGTGCGCCTGCATGCTGATTTCCGTTTCCTGTTTACCGGCATGCACAAATACACACACACACACACACACATACGCTTAAGCCTGGGTTGCGGGAAAATATGTAGGAACATCTTTCGCATATGAAAAAGCAATTTTTATGGCATACATTTTTAATAAACTCAGCTGCCAACGTTATTCAATGCAATGGTAAAGTTAACAAATGCACACACACACACACAGACACGCACACGCATGTGTGCACGTGCTCATCGATAGACATAAATACGAATAAACATGCTCCGAGTGGGTCAACTTCGAATAGCTGAATATCTTAGCATAAGTATCTGGAGGCTGCGGCCACAGAGACACCTCCCAGCTGCCATAGGCCATATTACAGGGTGCACTAGGCCGGGCAAGCAGACCAAAGCGAATGCAGTTACAATTTAATGATGCGCCTTTTAAATCTTTAACACCTTGATATTTTGTGGCTTATTTTAAAAGCGATTTTTAAAGGAAAGAATTTGTAATTTATTCTTTTTCTCAGTATAGAATATACTTTAAACTATCAAGCCAACTTTTTAAACGCGCTGGGCAAAATGGCTTTTGGCTAAGACAAGTCCGGATCCTCGTTGTTGAGCTGCCTAAAAACCTGGTGATTTAAAGAACTCATCTATTGAGAACAGAGTTTTAAATAAATGTTTCAAGTCCTTGCAAACCATATAAAGGTGTCGAGAGTCGCAAAAGCCCCTAAGAAAGCTCCGTTTATACGAAGCAATTTGAAAAATTCTTAAACATATGTATAAATATGTTCCCTTGCTTACCCATTTGCAAAGGATGCAGGGTATAAAAATAGGTACAAACCAGGGCTGAGAACCCAAAACAAAAGGCGTTGGTTCGATTCACGCTTCGAGAACTTGGTTATTCATGAGCCCATGTCCTGGTTCTTAAAAATTTCCAAAATACATACATACATCCATGCATACATTCATATCTGTGTGCATAAAGTAACAAACTGATGCAAGTAAATTTTAAGAAAAGTCTTATTTTTCAAATTGAAAAAAAAAGGATGAACCAACCATTTTTTTTTTAATTATATGTTTTGGCTTAGATTCAGGTTCGTCTTTTTTCAAACTGGTTCGATTTAGAATTCGGTTCAAAATTTAAAAATGATCGAAGTGCCGGGCTCGAACCGGTTCAGCTTGCAGTCTTGGTAAGCGTACGCAAAGCCGTAAAGATCACTCAAAACGAACACCCTGTATTTGGGACGTGCTTGCCGTCTGCACCGACAACAATTACAGATGGTATTTCTCATCCAGCACCTTTTCAGGCGCTTTTTTGCGGTTGCGGTTATTTCGACTGTCGATTACTATTATGGTAAATCAACCGAAAGCTGCGAGCCGTAGCCAAGAGCACCTAAAAACACAACAGCAAAAAATGGAAAGCATGGAAATAAAACGAAATGTTGGCCAAGAAGTTGTGTTGTTGTCTCAGCTGCTTGCCAAGGTGCTGATGTCGCATTAATTTTGCAGCATTTCAACGCTGTTGCGACAGTAACTGTGACAGTGACGGTGACGGTGACAGTGACAGTGACAACAGCAGCAAATACCGGGGCTTAACAACAACATTACCCAAAGGATAAAACATGGACGGGTGTAAGTGCTGAGGGTAACAGCAAGTAAAAGCCCGCTAACAAAATGTAAATACAGTCGGTTTTTTGCTGGCATAACTTAAATGTAATTGACAGTCGATTCAGGGCGAGGAAATGACTTGGGCGCAACGCCGGCTCCACTTTGGCCCCCTTTCGTGCGAATTGTGATTGTGGTGCTCGTTGTGGTTGCGGTTGTGTTAGTGTCTGTGTCCGTGTCCGTGTTTCTGTCTGTGTTTGTGTTTGTGTTTGTGTTTGTCATTCCCATTTTGCCCTGTTCCCGCCCATTCTTATTGCGGCTGCTGCATTTGGCGTTTGTCAGAATTGAAAAGTGCTTAAGCCAGCACTTTAAGGCTGAATTTGAGCAAAAACTGCCTTAGCAGTTGCAATCCTCAATGATAGCAAGCATATTCTAAAACCTCTGCCAAAAGCTTTCAGCTCAACTTGCGCAACGCCTTTTAAAATAAACTTGGGTAAAGCTTTGAGAAGTCTGAGTTAAAGCTAAGCTCGTGGGCTTTCTAAGTCTGATAAGTGGAGAACAAAACCTATTTGACAAAAGCTATTTGCGTATTAGCTATATTTGTTTTCTAGAGCTGAAGCCAAGTCAAGCCTCAAGCTAGTAAAGCTAACGTTAATTTAAATAAAGCTTTTTGAAAAGTGAACGTCACAAAGTCAATTGCCAACAATAAGTATTAAGGACTAACACCAACCAATTATTTTGTGGCTCTTACGCCAAACAAACCTTGTTTCTCTTTCATTTTAATTTTGGTTGTACATCAGGGAATTTCCAAACGGCTTGGTATTTTTCAGGAAAATTGACATTTCCATGTACGATTACATGTACATGTTATATATGCTAGAACATGTTCTACTTCTTAGTCAAAAATGCAGAAAATGAATAAATTAATTATAATAATAATCAGTTTCTTTATAATAAGAAACTGCATAGTTATTAAAATCGATAAGAATGCGACTAACCAAGTTTCGAACTTAATGCGGCAAGCCAGGTTATGAACCAAGCCTAGAGGCGAAGCTAGTCCCAACCGTATATTGTACCAGAGACAATATTTTATTTAGCTTTGCAGATGTGGTTGATATTCGAAATATCCCCATAAAAGCTTGATTTCTACATATTTTAACGTAAATGAATATTACAGAACTCTAGTTCGGCATAGTCATTAGAAATCTGTGAAACTGTATCTAAAGTGGAATTAAGTGTATTTGCATTTTGCAACATTAAGTGAGCAATATTCATTATTGATTTAAACCACAAGTTTTAATCACCATAAAGCATGGCTAAAATTAAGCACTGACTTAATCTTCAATAATAATTTATTGGTGTTAATTAAAACAAGAAACAATTTATGAGCTAGATTTTGTATAGAACTGATTTAGTTGTTCAATGCAGTTCATATGCGTTTGATAAAATGTATTTTAAATATGGCACAAACTACAAATGAAGGCTTAAACAAAAATGACATGCGAAACTCACGCCTAAAAGCTCTCTTCGAAAAGCTACCCAAAAGCTTTCAAACACACTAAAAAAAGCTGATTTCGCTTGAAAATATTTGTGCCTGTTCACACTCAATGTAAGTATTGCTAGCGCGCCGAAAATGGCCTTTGAATGGCTTGGTGTGTATGTGTGTGTGTGTGTATGCGACCAAAAGTAAACAATAACAACAACGACGCCAACTAAAAGCGTCCCTAGTTACTTTGCCAAGAAGCTACGTAGCCGCCTGTCCGCCCGGCGCGACGACCCAAATACACATATTTCTACACACACACACACACACACACACACACACACACAAACGAGTAGACACACAGAGACACGCGCGCACACATACACACATCCTCATTGTGGCCAATTCACACACACGCAGACGCAGATTTCCAGTTAACCGTGTTTCATTCAGTTTCACTTTCAGTCGTCGCCTGACTTCCGCACGGAAGCGTTCGTTGCGTTCTCCTCTCTCTACTCTCTCTCTTCACATTCCTTTTTTTCTGTTGTTATTTCGGATGTGTAGCGCAAAAGTTTCAAAGAAAACAACTCAAAAGAAATACACAAATTAGAAATATAAAAAATAAACAAAAAATATAAATTAAAGTTTGCTAAGAAATTTCCATAAAATGTTAATAACATAAAAACAAAACTCGCAACGCCCCAAAAAGACTCGCGGGAAATATAAAAGCCAGCCAAAAAGGGACAAAAACAAACAAACAAAAATACAGAAACACAAAGGTGGTAAAAAAAAAAAGGAAAAATAAAACAAAGTGGGGGCCAAGAAGAAAATGCTCATTTCCCTGCCGCAAGCTGCCGCCAAATTGTTGTTGTTCTTGTTGTTGTTGCTCACGCTGAACAGCTGTTGTTGCTTTTACTGTTACTGTTATTATTATTATTACTATTGCTGGGCGCACGTGTGTGTGTGTGTGTGTGTGTATGTTTAGGTGTGTGTGCGTTAAAAGTTACGCCATTTATGCCGCCTTCTTTCTAAATAAAAACAATGAACAATGAGCACAAAGTGTTGCCCATGGACAACAAATTAATCACTATGGCTGCACATGTGCGTGTGCGTGTGCGTGTGTGTGTGCGTGTGTGTTTGTGTGTGCTTACTCTTATAAACCTATAAAGACATTTTTAATTTCCCTCCGCAAACAAAAACAAAACTGCAAATTGTGTCAAATGTGCGACGTCGACAGCAGCAGCTGTTTTAAACTGAATATAAGTATATACATATATACTTATTTATACATATGTATATATATATATATATATATCACCACCCACTAACCACGCCACGAAAAGACAACTGTTTTGCTTGTCTGCCCCACAGAAGCCACCTAACTGGCAACAGCTCCTTTGGCCAGCCCAAGCGTCGAAAGCTGTTCGGGCCATTGTGTGCAGCCTGCAGAAGGACTTGCCTCTGCCTTTGTTTATACACAGCTTCAGGCAGCCTGTGCATTGTCTACACAGATGCATTTACTTATGTATACTTTGCTGTTCTTGCTACCGCTGCCGCTGCCGCTGCCTCTGCTGCTGGTGTTGCAAGTATCTGCGGGTTACACCACAGCCCATATATTCAATGCGGCAAGACACTGATATATGTATGTGTATCACTTAGTTAGATGTTGCAACAGGATGCGCATTGGCATTGTCATCGATTGCAGCTGCTCGCGCTGAACCACACTTGTGCATAAATATTTCACACACACACACACACATCTTGTCACACACTTGGTGTGAACCCGATGTTTGAAATACTTGAGCTATATGTCATAGGCTTTCACCAAGGATTCTTTGTGTGCCACATGACCAGGCAACGATATCTTTTATGCAATATATTGAAAAGGCTTGACTAGACGTTACTCGGAAACTGATTGAAGGCAGCCTATAAATACATTACATTTTCAAATATATTACTGTTTGTTTTGGGAATCTTTTATTTATAAAGTTAATCTTACATATTTATATTAATTTAAATATTTATATTATATATATATATATATATATATATATATATATATATATATATATATATATATTTTTATTACAAAAATTTAAAAAACACAGTCGGAGAGATATAAATAGCAACTGAATGAGGATAATTAATTAATTAATTGTTTAGTAAGCAAAAATGTGTATCAAAAAATATAGCTTCTGTTAGTTAAGCTATTTATTGGCTTAAAATATTATTTATTTGCTTTAATTGTATCATTTAATTTTGGCTTAATGATGAATATTAATATTAATAATGCAAATTTAAGCAATTATTAAGAAAGTTGAGCTGGGGAATGTGGCCTGTGATTACATCAAACTACCAAAAGTTATATAATATTTAATAAATATTGAATACCTATAAAAACGTCGGTAATTTTATCAGCAATTATTACACATATATATATATATATATATGTGTGCATTATAAATCAAATATATTGTTCTGCTTCCGTGACTTCGAGTTCACATACGAAAAAAAACAAATTGAATAAGAAAACTAGATTATTTTCCAAATTGAGCAATGGCCCAAGAAAGTATGCTAGATAAAAGCTGATGAAACCGCAGATAAAATGAATGGCAAAAAAATAGAAGAAGGAAAAAAAACATGCCCTCAGGCGCATAACTTATAACAAATACGTGTGTAGAGAGATGCCATCAATCAAATGGCTTTCTATAAACACACAAGTGGCCTACGAGCTTCTTTTCTATTTTGTTTTTCTATGTATACATATATGTATGTATATATTTGGCAGCTCATGCATGTCTCCAATCACACTATATCATTGGCAAGCATCGCAGATCCACTAGAAATCGGCCTCTTGCTTAGCATTTGGTTAAGAGCAATTTGAACAGAGCAACTTTTTGGTATTGAATTCGACCTATGCAAACAAGCACCCGCAGCAGCAGCCGCAACAACAATTCCCGCACAGCCCTTTGAGCACATCAATCATACGCACTGTTGTGCGAGGCAAACATTTGCATAGGTCATGTGTGGGCAGCGAGCTGAGACCGTAGCTATGTTACGCTAATGTGAGCAACCGCACCACCACTTGACCAACTGGCAAACGCCAACACACACCCCCTCCCCACCCCCCCCCCCCCCCGCGCACAGTGCTGCCCCATCTTGTTAAAAACTTTCAAACCGAACAATATGCAAATTGTAATGCGTCAAGTTTCTGCTGCACATTCGAGTCGGGTTAACTGAAACTAGAGTGAGTGTGTGCGTGTGTGTGTGTGTGTGTGTGTGTGTGTGTGCTTAATCCAGCGAAACTTTTGCCAGCTGCCAACTGTTGGTTTTTGGTTCTTGGCTTTGGCTCTGTTTATGCTAATACCTTGCAGCTTGCCACATACGCTGCCTAATTCAATTTTGGCATTTGACTAAGTCGTTTATCAGCGGCAAACACTGTACCAAACTTGCCAGCAAATTGAATCAGTAACCAGCCAAAAGCCAACATCATCATCATCATCATCATCATCGTTGGCGACACAATGATGACCATCGCTGTCATTGTCGCTGTCATATTCATGAAGCCAGGTTAATGTTAACTCGAGCATGATGCTGTGTCCGGAGGGGGCGACCGTGTGCGATTATGTAAATTTCATTGGGAAATTTATTGCGAAAACATGCTCGTCGTATGCATTGCATAAACAGCCCATTAAAACAGCCAAAAACCAAAAGCGAAAAACGCTGAATCTCTGTGCCTCATCAGCACGTCTAATTCAGTTAAGGACAGTTGACATTACCCGGCTCACAGTTGGCGCAGTTTCTCTGTAATTCGTAATGCGTGTGTAATGGCGCCATTTTGTGATTAATGAGCCGTTTGACTTGGCAGCGAAGGCGCTAACAAGTGACAGAGGCAACTTTTGCCACTAACTAATCAGGCATTATCAACATCATCATCCACTTACATCATCATTAACACGAACATCAACATCAACATCAACAGCAGCAACAACAGCGATTATGGTGGAAATACAAAAGCCGCATTCGGCGCTCAAGCGACCGTCGCTAAAACGCGAAACAGTTGTGGTTAACAATAGTGCACCCACCATTAAGAAGGTGACGCTGGTGCCCAAGGATGAGGTGAGTGCGGAACTTTGTTGGGGCTTTGTTGTTTGTGGTAATTACATAATTACGCGCTTCACAATGTGCCCTTTGTTCTCTCTGTTTTTGGCCATTTCAAGCAATTTGCATACATTTGTGGCCAAATTTGCTTGCCATCGTTTTTTTTTTATCTTATTAAGAGTTCCTTTGAAATATTTTGACAACTTTGAAAATGATAATGCGATTAGTTTCGTTAATTCAATAAGATGTTCATTTATCCATCCTTAGTGTATTTTAAGTACATGTAAATTCTATAAAAACTTTGCTATTATTTTATTTAATATTGTGTCCAGTATTTGATAGCTCAGACTTAAGACTTTAAATGTTTGGAGAAAGCAAAGAATTCCGGATAGAATTCGAACTGTTATGCTTATAAATTGAAAAGAAAAATTCCCTGCATAAATAGGACCGAAATTCTTGTATTATGTACAACTTACTTATTAGCCTCATTGCAAGAATTTTAAAGCCTTAGCTTTAGTTGAAATATGATCCTTTTATTTGATTTGAGTAGAATATTTCAGGGTTTTCCTCTACTTTATCATGGCCTAGAAGTTCAATTGAAATCGGTTGAGCTCACGTGCTCGTATCCAGCGAAGCTTTTATTAGTTAGTTATTCCGTTGGTTATTAGCCTTAAATGGCACCTTTGTCATAATATTCGAGTGCCGGTTATGCATATTAGGTGGCGGCGTTGTCCTTGGCTGGCTGAGAACGCCTGTTTTGGGACAAGTTAATTAAGTATGCAAATGTTTTTGTCTGGCTGAGTCCTTTGCTGCCGTCGCCTTGGCTGAGGCAATGCACAAAAGGATTAGGCGAAGTCCTTTTTCTAGGCTCATTTAATTGCTTTCATGCGCTGTAGATAAACAAGTGTCCCAAAATTTCTGCCAAACGGCAAGCATACTTCAGCCCAGCTTTGAGCTTCAATCCCTTGTCCCCCCTGTTCTGCTCAACCCCCTCCCCATACTTAACTATAGCAACGCATAAAATTACAAATAGGAAAACATTTTTGTCTTTGTCTTTGCCTTTGTCTTTGGGTTCTGTTGCTGCTCATTTTATGTTGTCGCAGCTCATTTGCAAAATTCATAAATAAAGCGAGCGCAGATTTCGGTAATGGGGTATACACCACTGCTCACCACTTGTGTCAAATTACCTCTTTAGATATTTCCTTAGCCTTGACAAGCCTCGAATCGGATGATTGCAGCTTTTGCTTTTGAAATAGCAACAATTGAACAAAATATATTTATATATGTTATGTGCTAAAAATACTCTGTTATTTAAAATGTATTTTTCTTGCTTATTTTCGAGACAGCTAGTCGAGCATAGCCGTTATATACTGTGGCTAGTAGAGGGCATAACTGGTTAGCGCGCACAGATTGCGCAGATTTTCAGTTTATAAATGCAAATTATAAACTGGCTGAAGGCGTAACAACTTTCGATTGGCATTTCATTATGAACGTGCCATAAATAAACTCCATTTGCCATATCGATTGCCCATCGCCTGGGCTCCGGCCTGCTTGGCTGACACCCTGACGGTCTAGAGCCCCGGGCTCTGCTATCAAGAACAGGCTGTCCGCCTCGACACGTTGCCAGATTTAAAGACGGAGGCGACGTCGATGGCGAAGACGGAGGCGGACGCGGAGGCGGAGGCGGAGAGGAAGACAGAGTCGCAAAAGTTCGCTGCAAATCTTTGGGCCATAAATAAAGCCCCAGTCCCTCTGGCCCCGCATTTTATTACCTTTGAAAAGTTGTTTGGCTGGCAAGCGAGCAGATATAAATAAATAAATAAATAAAATACAAATAAAATTTATAGAGCCAACTCAGCGAGTGGCAAATAATTGAGCAGTCCTGCCAAAATGTTTTACGAGTCTCATAACTCTTTTTTATGTTGAAATTAAATTTAATTTGTCAGCCAAAGGTAATTGCGAAATGCTTCAGCTTCCTTCGCTTATCGTTTTTGTCGCCAATGCCATGCCCTGTACCCCCTCCCACTCCCCCTCCAACCCCCCACTTCCTCGCCCACTCCCCACCCACAATGTCTGTCATCATCGTCGTCAGCGTCGCATAAAAATGTTTGAAACTCATTTCTGACTTGCTGAAATTAAACTTTGTGAAAAGTTGTTGAGCGCAGGAAGCGCAGCCAGGACACTCCCAGCACTGCACTGATTTCCTTTTAATTATCATAATTATGCGTTGAATCGCAATTTGTGCCAACTACGTAGAACGCGCCCGTTGCCCACCAAAGCGACCTTGAGCTCATCCAAGCTAATGACAAAAGTCGCCCATGCCCATGCCCATGCCCACGCCAGATCATCCGGCCCGCCCACAACACCGGAGATAAGACCAGCTGAAAATTTGGGTGTGCATTCGGTTTGACTTTGCCCAACTGACGCAGCACAAAAACTGGAGTTTAAGCCATTAGATAACTATGAAGCAATTTAGCACCCTCAACAAGACATTTACACCGAGCTTCGAAATAAGCACTTCATTTGTGTAAAGGGGTAAAGAAATCTTTTTTGCAATTAAAAAGTTTTAAGCATTAAATATCGTTTAAAAGTATTGGGTCTTGCTTTTGGATTATGAATAGAGTTAAAACAAGGACAATATAAATATTTATACAAATAGGTCTTTGGTTAAATAATATTGTAGTTTTCTAATATTTTTCTCAGTTAAAAAACATTTCTTATACCTTAAAGCTATTCAAAAGAAGCCCACATCGGTTTTTGTGTAATAAATTAAATTAAATTACATTAAAACTATCTTTTATAAATAATAATTTTCAAATATATATATTAATTATATCGCCTTATAATTTTTTCAAACACATTTAACAATATTTTACGTTTTACACGTTTACACGTTTTCTCTTAGTGCATGAATTATATAACTGTAAAATTATCAACGTCTAAAAGTGGCATTAGATTAGCGTTGAGAGACGGTAGCTGTTGCACCTGCTGAAACTTTTGTAGTTGTGGCCAACGAAAGCTGATAAGAAGCTGGCCAAGATGGCGGCCCACAAATAAATAAGTTAATAAAAGTGGGCAATAAATTTGCACATGCAAAGGAAACGAAGCGACGACAAGGCCAAAGTCGAAGGCAAACTGCGATAGTTGCGTTCGCTGCGGGCCACAGTTGTCGCCCGCTAAACTGACCCACGCCTTCGACCAAAGGCCAGTTGCTTTCACGTTCGAGTTTGCGACGCCGCTGAGGCTCAGGCCCTTTCATTAATAATTGCCGTGCGCAGGCACGCACATGTGGCGAGTACTTGGGGCAGGTCGGGGGGTCGGCGGTTGGGTTAGGTGTGGTCGCTTTATAAATGATCTGGGACCAGAGTCCATAATAATGACATACTTGTGTGTGCATGTGTGCGCACTGCAAACTTTATTGTCTCTCTCTCTCTCTCTCTCTCATACGCACCACCCCGTCGGCTTATCAATATTGCAAATGATTTGGCCGCAAAAGCCGCTCCGAGGCCATTTGCGGTTGACCCTTGTCATCTGTTTGCTCCATTTGGCCCTCACACAATGCTGTTCGTGCTTGTTCTTCCACTGACCACATTCGTTATTGAAACATTTGTGAATTTGAAATGGAATCCTCGTAAGCGTTTTATACTAAATCCAAATCCTGTTCATTTCTCTACCAAATACTGACAACGCTTAGTATCTGAAAGGATTTTATTACAAATTGTAATTTTAAAACAGCTGGACAAAAGTTTTATAGCTGAAAATTGATTCTATATAAGGTCGGAATCTTATTGTACAGAAGGTCGCAACTTAAAAGGTTGGCACATGGTCTTCAAATGTTCAAAGTATAATAGAATATATTACTTCTGTGCAATATCTTGTCTGTCCGTATGAACGTTATAATAAACAATTTGAAATTAATTAGTATATACGAGTGTAAGAATGTTTTCTACTCTTTTATATTGTTATCATATCAATTACTCCCGATTGCAATATTCTTATTTGTTTAATAAAATTAAGTTCATTTCTTATTTTGTATAAATATTTTATTATATTTATTTTAGTTTTTTTAGCTTTCAGCTTTTAACATTTAACAATCGTGTTAAAAGTAAAAAAAAAAAAACTGCAAACATATAAACATTTTTATATTATTAAAAAAAAAAACATAAATTTTTGATTGATTATTTAAATTGTAAATGAAAACATAAGCAGCTTTAAATAAGAAACGTTGGTATAATTTATATTGGAGGGAAACCCGTTTTTAACCGAACTCAAACTCCTGTTTTTCTGCTGCCTGAATGATTGCCAGTTAGTCAACTCAACTACCGAGAACTGCAAAGTTTTAATATTTATTATTACAATTAGTTGCTAGCTTAAGTTCACTTATTAATAGCACAGGAATTAGCCACAAGCTCAGCAGATTCCTAGAACATCACTATTTAAGACTGGATCTAACCCGAACTCCGGCCCTAATGGCTTTGTCATAATGAATAATGTTGCACACGGACAAATATATTCCTTTGCCCCTGTGTCTATCCTAATCTTAAATGGAAACAATAAATTGATGTAAATTAATAATTAAGTGGATATCACAACAGGAATATCAAAGTAAGAAACAAGCAAAATATAATAAATTGCAAATTTCTATAGGCAATTACTGAATGTACTTTGCAAATTCGATTAAAATATACAAAATCCAATGTATTGCATTGAGAGATGCCAATGGCCATGGTTACTTGCTTTTGCCTGCAAATTGGCAATATTTCATTAAACTTGACGGCAATTCCAATTATATATATTTTTATACATTCATAGATGTGTTTGTGTGTGTGTATATCATGGCAATTGACTAGCCTGGCCCTTTCTTAGAAATTATGGCCCGAAAATAAAACGAAATTAATTGCTATGGCTGAGCCGGTCCTTGTGTGTGTGTGTGTGTGTGTGTGTGTGTGTGTGTGTGTGTGTAACTGAGTCTGCATTTGTGCGAGCAACTGTGTTTGCCCATTGCCAACAAAATTGTGAGCTGCAAACACGCAGAACATGGCCAAAAACTTTTGCTGGAGCGGACACATCATAAATCTCTCACACACACACACACACACACACTGGAAAGCTGGCGCTTAGTGACAACAATTGTGAATTGTGTGGCATTGTTGTTGCTGTCCACTTATTATGACCATTGTGACTGCTGCTGTTGCCACTGCCTTCATTAGCCATTAATGCGACTCGGCCAATAAAAAGGTGTGACAATTGTCAGGGTCAAAGGAAAAAAAAAAAAAAAAAGACAGTAAAAACGCTGCGAAAAATGTGCGCGTAATTTATATACGTAATGAAGGCAATTTGCGGCTGAATTTTGCGCAGCTTGTTGCTGTTGTTGCCATATTTGTTGGCCGGGCTTTGGGCCAGGTGCCAAGTGGCAAGTGCAGAGCTTTGTGAATGCGTTTACAGCTCATTAAATGCACGTTTTACAGTCGATGCTGCTGCTGCTGCTGCTCCTGAAGTTCTTAATAATGACACTGACAGAGCTCCCTTCTTCTTCTTCTTCTTCTTCTTCCACTGCTGCTTGTTGTTGAAAATCGATTGCAACCGCAATGGCATTTGCATTCCCATTGAGTTGGAAAAAGTACTTCCTCTCACATTTTATTACATCAATTGCATGTCGAAACCATTCCAACTTGTTCGCAATTTCGCCCCAAACTGCAACTCGATGCTCCTTTTGTAATAAACGGTTCATTTACTGTTTTGGGCATGCCGGAAAATCGACAATCCAGCAATTAAATGTAACGACAGGCAAAAACAATTAGGGCAACATGTAACAGTAGTCTTGTCAAATGTGCTCGCCTAGAAAATAACAAAGGTCTGAATTGTCTGTTTTATTTACCTACATCCCCAGACAAATATATGCATACATAATATAAAGACATATATATTGTATATATAGCTGTCATAGAAAAACACACAATAAACGACATCAAGCTAGCTAAACTAAACTTACTAATTACGAACTTTATCTTATTTACATCGAATTATAGCTTCTATAAATTTATTTATCTCTTATTGCTGGTTTGCCAACACAATATCATGAAAAGAGGCAGGCAGGACAATAATATCTTAAATTCTTCATCAATTTAAAATTGTTTTCAAAAATTACAGCGATTTCAATTAACTTAAAAAGTACAGTCACATATGATTTTATTTTATAGATAATATTTACATACAAAGTAAACCTAAAATTAATAAAGATACAATATAAGAGAATGAGAGAGAACAATCGAGACACAGCAATAAAGGCTTATCAGATTTAAAAGCAAGCCTTTTTGCTATATTATATAGCATATGATACAACAAATAAAATACAATTTTTATTCTATTTCTGAAGTTGTGAAAATTGCCTTAAAACAGTCGGAAATATTTTAAGCTATTATTATGGCAACAAAGCATTGACATTTTTGACCATAGTTCTAAAACTGTGGAAAAACAGCAAGACGGACATTGCACAAATTTGTATGTATATAGATAATATATAGTATATATAAAAGACAGTTTGCGAACGAGCATAATTATTTTAAAAAATATGTTTCTCAATATCTTGAAATCCCACGGATCGTTCAGTTTATGCTTATAAACAGACAGCAAGGTATACAAATTATTTATTCTTAATTTGAGTAAGGAAATAAGAAAATTAGTAATTAATTCAAAAAAATCAAAGACCAACCACAAACAGTCAAATCTACTTTATTTTCCATTCAATTAGGAGCTAAAATAATTAATTGAAATAATTTTGAAAAAAAAAATTTGTTTTTTTTTTATCAAAAAATGCCAACAAATTTTTTTTTCAAAAAAGCCTATATTTTAAATGCAAATTCTATTTAACGGACAATTCATGACCAAAATACTCGCAAACTTGAAAACCTTTTCAGTTTTGACAAACTTATGGGAGTTTTAAATATAGGAGTTATGAATCTTTCAAATGCCGAAATTTCTGTCAATTTTAATCTGTCTGCAAAAAGTTTGTTTATCTAGCTCTCAAACTGAGGGAGATATATAGATTAAATATATATTAAATGGCCAACAAACACCTTATCTAACCCGGGTATGCACGAATATATTTTTCAAGTTTTAAATCTCTAGCTTCAATTAGGCATTAAAAACATTATACACAACGTTTCTAAAATTAAGTAAAGTATTTCGAGAATTCAAAACGTTCCTTAAAAAATAAAATGACTTTCAAGCAAATACACAACTTGTTCGAAATTCAACAAGGCTTGTACGTAAGTTAAGTACAGAGCTCTTATTTTTTCGCCGAGTGTATGGATATCAAGTGGGTTTTCTTTACTGAAAACAAACAGTTCGAATGTGCATTTGTTCAGCTATAATTGTTTTTTTTTTGTTTTTTGTTTTTTTTTACGATTTTTTACAGCAACGTCGTACAACTCAATTGAGTTGTGGTTAAAAATAAGCTGAAGTATCTTTTGTGACTGGGCGGGCCCGATATGAGCTTCTGTGCGGACAATTGAAATGTGGGAAAACTTATCGCACACACACACTCAACAGCGAGCAAACAAAGCCAGAGGCGGAGGCGGAGGCGGAGACAGGGGCGGAGATAGCAGCCACAGCCGGAGGCATTGTGCTAGCTGGGAGGGAGGCGAAATCCAATTAAATGCTCAACCCACGACTTGAGAATTAAAGACTAAATGCAACATTTGTGTTCGCAAGTTTCTCAATTGTTTTCAAGTGCGATATTGTTGTGCGCAAGTGTGTGTGTGTGTGTGGTTGAAATTGTTTATGGCACAGTAAAAAAAATGCCGCGAACCGTGAAAGCAGCTACATTGTCTGCACCAGAGCCCCGCCCCAAGGCGCCCAAGCACCCTTCAGGACATGCACTTAATGTTCAGATTTTTGATCTGATGCTGAAGGTCCTTTGCTTATGTGCATTCCTGCTGCCAACTATGTGCGATAATTACATATATGCCAGGGGGCTCAGCTCTCAACATTGTTGAGCGCACTTTCCAACACTGAACACAATGTCCATTCACGACCACCCGCAAAAGTAAAACTTAAACGAAAACTTCTCGAAAGTAGACTCAACCTGGAATGCAATTCAAAAGAAGAAGAAAGTATATTATGAAACTGTTTTCTATGTTATTTTTAATTAAAGTAGTTTCAGAACTATGTGAGTCTCTTTGTAAGCCTTTAACTGAAATTTAAAAAATACATTTTCTTCTTTTCAATGTTTTTTTTAGTTTAAGAAACATTATTTGCTGCAGACCAAAAAAAAATGTTCGACTTACGATTTGTAACAATGTCTTTGGGCTCAATTTGTGGAACTGGGTTTCCACATCCCTGAACCCAGGTTTGATTAAAACCTTGATTCGTCTTTTTCCCCCAATTTTGTGTGAAAGAATTGAATTTAAAAATTAATAATTTTTGTTACTAGTATTTTGTGGAATTTATTATTCCATTTGTTCCAGTTTATAACTTGATATATACAAATGTCCCAAGCTATTTTTTTAATATTTAATATTTTAATATATTCATTCTGTAAATTTAAAATTTTACACATTTTTTTCTGTTTTAAAGCTTTCATGCTGGGAAATCCGTAAAAGTAAAATGTTTTTTTTTCGTATCTCTGCTTACATAATAATTTCTCTCAGTGCATAAACAAGATATCATGAAATGCGGAGCGGTCAGCACCATTCAAAGCCGCAGACAGCCGTAAAATGCAATCACGGCTCCCGTGCGGTTGCCTGCACGGGAAACGCATAAAAATCCTTTGTGGCCGCTTACCCGACCTTCTGGCCACTTTAGAGAAACACATGCATAGTTGATGCATAGGGGCCGGGCCAGGTGGAGTGGCCCAAGGAGCCATATTCTGCAATTCCGAGTAACCATGACATATTTATCCAAAGGCAAACGAGTATGCCATGAGCTTTGTTGCCAGTATTTATCCAGGTGCTGGCCAACTCGGTCCGACAGTCGTCAGACAGCCAAGCGCTTTTCCCATTGATTAAGTGGCAGTTGCGAACACCTTTTGCCATTAACTGCAGTTAGATGACGTTTATAACCACAAGTTACGGGACAATTATCCTTGGTGACAAGGTGCAAGAAGCGTTGTGAAAACGCCAAGAATTATCTAAACAATAGAAATGTGTTTTTGGGTCAACAGGCTTAACTTGAAAATCCTGCATGTTTATCCCTGAATCTGATATACATATTAAAAATAAGACCTGTCTGAAAAAAAACCAGGGAAAACTTGAATTATACTTTGCTAAATATTTATTGACGAAGAAATAATAGAAAATATTTTATATTTTGAAAATTATTATTTTTTTTAGAATTTATTTATTTTTAATATTATTACTAATTTAATTATTATTAAGATGCCTGCGTGAATGTTTATTTAACAATACATATGTATATCAAATAAGTATCAATTAAATATTTAAAAATCCTGATAGAGGGAGAGGGAGGGAGGTCTTCTCCCAACATTTGTAAAAGATATCTTTAAACATATATTTATGGGATATCTCCCAGTCGTGCAACCCACGAATGAATTTAAAGTAGCTCTTTAAGAACTTGGCCTTTAATGAATTGTTAAACAGCATTTTTAATGGCATTCTCGTGTCTGGAGTAAACTAAATTCAATATTTAACAAAATTGGGAAAAGTTTTGAATGCGACCAAAGAAAAACATTCTTGTAAACTGTTTTAAGGATTATGGGAGTACTAAAAAATTTAACTGCTTAGGTGCTAAAAAACTTAAGTACAAAATCGCAAAATTTACAACCCTGTTTGGGGCATGCAACGCGTACGTCAAGTGCAATTGTGCAACGAGCAAAGGCAGCAGTAAAAAATTATAATGGCATAGTACACCAAAGAACTACTTTAAAAGCTGAATATTTAACCATAATGTGTGCCCTGGAATCATCAAGATTTGTAGATGCAACATCAAATTGTGGGATCTCAAATAATCGGCTAAAAGATGTATGACTAAGCAGGTTGCAAGAACTGTGGCTGCCACAAGATTCGTTAGATATTTTTGCGAAATAACCAGTAGATAGTGTATATCGATTATTTATTGCTTTCTTATCTTCCGCTTTTCTGGCATTTCTGTGGGAGCCTGGCACAAAGTGCTGTCCGGAAGAAGAGAAAAGTAGAAATGAGTTCCGCTCGGATGGGCAATTGATTATATCTGCATTTTTGTACATAAGCGAAACAAAACCAAAACTGAAACGCTGCCGGCTCTTCTTTTTATACACTTTCACGAAGTGAAAAGAGTATATTGGGTTTGTGCAATGTGCGTCTTGCTATCCGTCCGCTATTGAAGCCAGTCGCATCAGATAATCCATATATCTTTCTCAGTTTTAAAGCTAGATCCATCAAATTTACAGACAAATTAATTTCATCAATTTTTTACATCTACAAACAAACTTTCAACTCTCATGCAAAGAATCTTCAGAGTATCTTCCTGGCTTCCTTAGATAGAAATATCAGCAGGCATGCCACTCAAGCTACAGATTATACAGAGTATGGGCTAGTTGAGCCGATTCGCTGTAGCGCATTTTCAGTTGTTTGTTTTTAGCTTTATGGTAATTGAATTTCATGGAAGCCAAATGGCCCAAGGCAATTGTCGTACTGCCAGTGATGGGCCAAAGGAACTAGTAAATAATTTCAATTAGCACTTCACACTTTCGTACACCACACAAATCCGATTGCCCTATAGTATATGTACATATAGGACACCCACACACGTCGGACATGCGAGTGCACATAAATTTTTAATTCAATTTCAGCAGAAAACATAAACAAAACAAGCAAAAAAAAAACGTCAGGAATTTGTTGTATTTGTTGTTTGCCGAATAGGAATTGCTGTTGAATTTGCAGCAGCAAGTGGGCGTGGCACAGCCGCAGCTGTCGGAAAATGTCCAAGTGGCAGTGGGGACTCGTTACCAAATATGCATGTAAATTGCCAGGGCCTGAACTGATGCCAGAGCTGAGAAACTTTTCGAGTCTCATGCCACTCCTCTTCCTACCACATGCAATGTGCATTAAAATAGTTTTAAACCAGTTGTTGTTGTTGTTGTTGTTGTTGTTCTTGTGGGGCGTGTGCATGTGTGTAAATTTTAGCCTTAATTTCACTGGCATTCGCTTGTCAATTAAGGACGCATCAAGGACTTTTGCCCTGGCATGCCACATCACACTCACACACATCCTGCCCCCAGCCATGCCCTGCCCACTCCTCCTCCCCCCCAACCAAATGCATTTTGTATTTGCGCACTATTGCTCTAAAAGCTGCCGCTGCCGCTGCCGCTGCCGCTGCCATGCATCGATTACTGCCTGCCATACATATATTTTCGGCGATTTCTAAGCCCACCCTCCCTGCCAGCCCTGGCTCTAGCCCCTTTACGCGCCAGGCCCTGTTCAGATTTGATTGGCAATTTTATTTTCGTAACTCGCTTTTGCCTTTGGCCCAATTTGCCCAGTTCTCTTCTGCATTGTGGAAATCTATAGACGCCATCCCGAACAAAATAAATTCATTAAAACGTCCGCTAATTGCATAATAACAGATTTGTAGCTATCAAAATAAAAAGAAAACAAGTAAAAACGTTGCCGTTTTGGGGTGTAGCCGACTGCTCAATACTCGTTCACTGCATAATAACAACATAAAAACGGTCAAAAACAGTCCTAATTATTATTGTTATTTTGGAAAATATCTATTGTTGTAATATAAGCGGAATCTGTAGAGGGGATTATCAGAGAACTGTCTGGCAAATTTAGTGACTTTAGCTCTAAAATTGTGGAAGCTAAAATACATTGTTTTTATCTTTAAAGGTGGTCATCAGTAATCCGTCTGCAAAATTTGGTATATCTTATCGATTTCCAATACCCTCAGAGGAAGTAGCCAAAAAATCTTAATACTTTATTTGACGCGGGTATACACGATATTCCAATATTCAATTCTCTAACTTCAATAATGAGGAAAAAATTGTGTTCATAGGGACAGACAAACGGACACCAAGACGAACATAGTACAAAACCAAAATACGCTTTTCACTTCTTAAACACAAATAGATAAATAATAAAAACAACAAAAAAACAAAAAACTGCAAGCATCATTGTTATAAATTTTCTGTCCTTATTTTTCTTTGCGGCAATCAATCAAAAATTGAAGTCGAACTACAGGAAGCTCAAAAATGTTTTGTCAACGGCTAGCAGGAAGTAAACAGGAAGCGCGAGACACAGAAGCAATATTTAAAGGTTCAATACGAAAATATTTTAAAGTACACGCAGCAAAAGACGCTGTTTGAAAGCGAAGCAGCAGAGAATTCGCAACATTTTATTCTGAAATTTGTACAAAGAACTTTTCAAATCTTAATTATTCTTAAAATAAATGGGAATTTTATCAACCGTTCAATACGAAGAAAATGCTAAATCAAGAGTTTTTCTCGATCGCAGCACAACGTTTTTAAGATTAAGTACTGTCTTTAATTTTTATGCTTAGCAATTTTGGGATTATAAAAAATGAAATTGAAAAAAATGAATGAATTTTTTAAGTAATTTGCAGTTTGGTCAAATTTTGACAAGGCTTTTACTTTTTCTCTGAGTGAACTAGTACTCGATCAAGAAATAATCAATAGACAGTATTAAATCTCACAAACGGTGCAAGCATAGTAGGTATAAATGTATTTATTTTGTACTCTGTGTAAAAGACAACTAAGTCTTTAATAAAGAGTGAAAAAAGGTTTTTTGTGTTCAACTTTTACGAATTTCTTTTTGCTAAAATATTTACGAGACTATTAAGCTTTGTAAACGACCAAGTTACCTTTTACCTGAGCACTCCAATTTGACTAATTACTATAGGAACCAAACTTCTTGGCATAATAACTAATTGAAACAAGGTGCAGCAAAAAGCAGTTGCCAAATTAACATTTGCACAAACTATGAAAGTCTGAGTGGGAGCACACCCACTCACAGCCACAAACACGCCCACGTGCCATCAATAAGCCATTAGCACGCGGTGCAAAAAGGTCTTTGAAGGCTTTAGCAGTCATCATTTTCTCGAATAAAACAAAACAAAAACATCATCATCAATTATAGAAAAAATTTCTCGATGTAAAACAAAATAAAATTGTACAAACTAAGTGAAAACTATGCCAAACATTTCTTGTTCTATATTCGAGATAAAAGTTTTCTTTAAATAAATTGCAAAACATTTGATTTCTGATTGTAGAAAATATTATATTATAAAAGAAAGCTATTTTTAAATTAAAAAATAAAGTACCTGACCCAAAATCAATTTCATTTTTCTATAATCAGCTAGAAAAGGCAGTATTCTCTTTTTTAATGTGATATTGATGTATATCAGAAAGTATACTGAAGCTTAGAATTATAAAGTTATCAAGTTATAGAGCTGCGTAGAATAGAAGAATAAAATTAAATAAAAATAAATATTAAAGTGATTAAAAATACAAACTTATTAAAATGTAATTTTAATTGTATTTACAGGAACTGGTGGCCATATCGCCGGAGCGACGCAATTGGCGTGGCATCTTTATAGCCCTTCTCGTCATCGCCGCCGTCTTCAGCTTGATCATCTTTTCCATATTTCTGCTGTCGCCGGAGGATGAGGGTCTGCGCATCCGCGGCCGCCGAATGTTGCCCAGCGACATCCTCAGCAAAAGTTTGCAATGGAAGCCGTTCAACGGCACCTGGAGCAATGGTTTGTGCCTTTTGGAATACACGTATTAGAGATCTACCCTTTATACTCCGTTCACAAAGTGTAAATGTAACAGAACTGAATCTTGGAAAGAACTCTCCCACAATTTTAAAGCTTGAGTCAGCAAATTTGGCAGACAGTTTTTTGATGATCTCTGAAGGTTGAACCGAGAAGTTAACAACAGTAATTTAGACCGTTTTCGACGGTTTTAAGATGTTTTTATACTGTGAACGAGTATTGCGCAGTCGGTTACACCCGACTGCAACGTTTTTACTTGTTTCTTATATGCATGGATACATATTATTATTATATTAATAATTTTTGATCTTGCAGATCACGAATTAGTTTACCGCGATCCGTCGGGTGGACTATCCATACTCAATATGACGGATTATACCACGCGCATTCTTATGACCAACTCCACATTCGTGAGTAGCCGCTGCGAGTGCCTACAGGACTCTATATCTCAACTTGCAAATCGTCTTCCTTCCCTCTCTCTCCCTCTCTCCCTCTCTCTCGCTCTCCCTTACAGCGCCAGCTAAACGCCGAATCGTTTCTGGTGGCGCCGGATCAGAAATACGTATTGCTGCAGTCGGACAGCAATGGCGAGGGCTCGAGGTACGTACGAACTATGTAAGCTATTAACCCTGGAATGCAGCTCATAATCCCCACTGTTTCCACCAGACACCACGTCTACGAGGTGCAAACGGCCAACACATTTCCCCTGGGACCAACGGAGAACATTGCCGAGGCGCCGCGTCTGCAGCACGTGGTCTGGGCGCCCATCAATCCTCCACCGCCAGCAGCAGCAGCAGCAGTAGCAGCAGCTGCTGCAGCTGGTGCCCAGACAGCGGCCACGTCCACGATGACACCGTTGCCCAGCGGCAGCATTATTTTAAATAGTCTGGCCGGTGCAGCGGCGGGCGGTTCGGGCAAGCCGACACCCGCAACCGGCGGCAGCTCGGCCAATGGCAGCGGCCAGGCCAATGGCAATGGAGGCGCCAAGGCGCCCTACTCCCTCAACCAGGCGATCGCCTTCGTGCACCACAATGACATCTACTACAAGCCCAAGGTGCAGGGTGAGCTCGTCTGCCGCATCACCCAGACGGGCGTCGCGGGCGTCTTCTACAACGGAGTGCCCGATTGGACCTACGACAATGTGCCGGAGCTGGAGAGCCACCGGAGCAGCATAGTCTTCTCGCCGGACGGTCTCTTCCTGGCATTTCTCAGCTTCAACGACAGCGAAGTCAATGAGTACAAGTGAGTAGTGGGACGAGCAGCAGTGAGTATAAATACGTCGTGGAGTGCGTAGTTTACGGCTCGAACCAATGCCAAGTTTCTGGTTTCCGCCTTGGTTCAACATATTTTCCGATTCAATTTTGTATTTGTATGCAAATAATTAATGATTTTTAATGGCAAAAAAAATTATTGTTGGTTTGTATTCGTGAACCGAGATTTAGTTTTGAGCTTTGGTTAAGTAAATTATTAAAAATTTTTTTAAATAATTTTATTTTTATATTATTATTACGTTTTCTTGTTTTTTATATATATTTTTTTTTTGTTTAAAGGAGGTGAAATATTTTCTAACGAATTCTCATTTATTTGTTGGTTTGTATTACGGTCAAACCTATGCCTCGCGTTTAGGTTCGGTTCATGAATCCGGTTTTTCACATTCACGAATTCTAAAATTTGGTTCGAACTTGATTTCGGCTCCCCTTTTTTTTATCTTTTATCATCACAAACAATATAATCTGACTTAAAATAAGCTGTGACATTGGTTATGGTTGCTTTTTCGTTTTTAATTGTTATAAAGTATTTATAATTTTTTTTTTATATATTGTGAATAACAGAAATTTTTGATTAAAACCATTTTAAAAAAAATTATGGTTTGGCTTGGGTTCAGGTTGGGCTGTTTTTTTTTTCAAACTGGTTCAAAATTAAAAAATTATGATCGAACCGGTACAAACCCGGTTGGCAGCCTTGCTTTTAACCCATTTTCAGTGGATACCGGTTCAAAGCCGGCTTGCATCCTTGCTTTTAACCCATTTTCAGTTAACACAGGCTTCGATTGGGATCACATTTAATGCGTTCTTCCCGCCCGGCAGGTACACATGGATGGGCGATAATATCAAGTACCCGGCGGTGCTGAGCCAGCGTTATCCGAAGGCGGGCGCCCGCAATCCGAACGTGACGGTGAACGTGGTCGGTCTGTCGGTGATCAAGTACATATTTCCGACGCAGATCAAGCTGCCGGCGGAGCTGGGCAACGACAGCTATGTGGGCGGGCTCACCTGGGCGTCGCCCATCGATCTGTCCGTGACGGTGACGAGTCGCGACCAGACGAAGGCCACCACAGTCATTTGCCGGGCACCGCACTTCCACTGCCAGGTGGTCCACACCGAGGTGACCATCAACGACGGCTGGGTGCTGCCCGCCGAGCGTCCCATTTTCTCGGCGCGCATCGCCGCTCAGCTGCGTGGCAGCGTGCTGCGCCAGCTCCAGCTCCTGCAGGAGACAGCCAGCGAGGGGGCGGCCAGCGCGGGCCAGGCCAATGTGACCAATGGCCAGACCACGTACGAGATCTCCAACGGCGGCTACCTGCTCAAGCGACTGCCCGTCCGCGATGGCGAGCATGGCCACTACCGGCACGTGGTGTTCATATCGTCGCTGGACCGGCGCCCGGTGCCGCTGACAATGGGCCGGTTCGAGGTCACCGAAATTGTCGGCTGGGATGAGCCGCACGAGATCGTTTACTTTATGGCTGCTCCTGAAAGGCGGCCCGGCGAGCGTCACCTGTACAAGATCAGCCTTAAACTAAACGTCACCGAATCGAATCGCACCTACATCACATCCACGCAGCCCACCTGCCTCACCTGCGACAACACGGAGTCCACCTATCGCCTCCATCGCGCCCGCAGCACCAACGCCGCCGAATGGCAGCGCGGCGAACGCTGGGAGGACATCGTCGCCCGCCTGGAGCCGGACGACTGCATCTACGACATACCCAAGAACTGTTTGTTCAATCGCGTTCAGTTCAGCCGCGACTACAGCTATTACGTGCAGGAGTGCCTCGGCCCGGAGGCGCCCAGCGTCTACCTGGTGGAGACGGCCAGCAATGAGAAGATCTTCGTGCTCAATGCCGGCGATGTGCTGCGCCATCGTCTATCCCAGCTGGCCATACCGCAGATGCGCACGTTCAGCGTGGAGATACGGCACGGCTTCCATGCCCAGGTGCGGCTCTTTCTGCCGCCGGGCATGCGCGAGGAGGAGGAGGTCGCCTTTCCACTGGTCCTCCATGTGTAAGTATCGAGTGCAGCTGGCGCTCTTCAACAAACTACAGCTGGCCTTGATTTTCACAGGGACGCCTCGCCGGGCTCGCAGCTGGTCACGGAGCGCTTCCATGTCGACTGGAACTGGTATCTGTGCAGCCAGCGCAGCTTTATCGTCGCCCAAATCGATGGACGCGGCAGCGGCTACCAGGGCGAACTGCTGCGCACCCAGGTCCACGGCAAGCTGGGCAGCGTTGAGGTCGAGGACCAGCTCGGCGTTCTCACGTGAGTATCGAGCATCGAGCATCGAGCATCGAACATCGCTGTCCCCGCACAGATCCACTCCAACCCCCTACACAATTGCAGCTACCTGCGCGACAACCTCAAGTTCATTGACCCCCTGCGCATCTGCGCCTTTGGCTGGGGATATGGCGGCTACGCCTCGGCCATGATGCTCATCGACGATTCGCAACAGGTGCTCCAGTGCGCCGTCGCCATCAATCCCATTGTCAGCTTCGGCTATCACTGTGAGTATTCACTGTACCCACAGACTAACTTTATTCAACTAACAAATATAACCACACTCAATTCTCTTTTTATGCGGTACCGCACAAAAAAAAATCGCATAAAAAAGACATTACTTATATGTAGTGTAAAAATAGGAATGTGTTCCATAATTTTCGAAAAGCGCATAAATCGAAAAAATCGCAAAAAAAAAAAAATGACTTACATTGTTTAGTTAGGGATACATTCCAAAACTTTCGAAAAGCTCATAAGACCAACAAAACGCATAGAAAAGTTAAAATCAACTTTTCGTAGCTGCTTCTTTTTTTCCATGGTAAAAAATTATTTGTTTATTTGAAAACTAAAAAAAATAATCTTCTTAATCAATCAAACACTTGTCTTAACAGAAAGAAAGCATTAGCTCCACTGAACATTTTCCTTACAAAAATATTGGTCAAACCTAAGTTGCGTATACGACAAATATAAAAAAGGGGAATCCCATACAAAATACAAAAGCAATGAAAATCACATAACTACGAGATCTTGAAAAATAAATCAGTATACAAAAAATTCGCATAAAAAGAGAATTGAGTGTGTATGCAAATACGTATAAAAGCAAATAAGAATGTTTCAGTCGGGTGTGACTGACTGTGCAATACTCTGTTTTATCATAACAAAAAAATAAACACTCTTTATTATTATTATTGAAAAAAATGTATTTGGCACGCCCACTTGGGGCGGCTAAACCGCGAAAACCCAAAGCTCCCACCATTTTAGACATCGAGTCACCAAATTTGGCAGACAGATTTCTGATGACCTCCTTCAAAGATTGCCACGCCCATTCCTGCATGCACAAATTACAAAAATCGACATTTTTTCTGAAATAAAAATCATAATTCAGACTATTTTCGACTGTAACCGTCGGTTACACCCGACTGCAACGTTCTTACTTATTTATACCCTTGCAGAATATATAAAAATAAATATTTATAGAATATAGGAAAGGCTTTTATGTTGCGACTGCAGATAATTTGTGGGCTTCGGAAATAATAATACTAATGCTTGGTCTTATGGCAGATTCGTTCTTCACGGAGCGCTACATACCGCTGAAGGGCGACTATCTGCGCGCCCTGCAGGAGGCCGATCTCACCATGAAGGCGGGCAACATTAAGGGCCGGAATCTGATGTTGATGCACGGCACGGCGGACACGCTGGTGCACCAGGAGCACACGCTGATGCTGGTGCGGGCGTTGGTCGATCAGCAGGTGAAATTCCGGCATCAGGTGTATCCCGATGAGGATCACGCCATTGCCAGATCGCTCAGTCATGTGTACAAGACCATGGAATGGTATTTCGATGAATGCTTTGGCCCCGTCGATGACAACGAGTGGGACCCCACGGGTCTGTTCGTGTTTAAGCAATAATTAAGACCCCCCTACGATCCTTATGACGAGGATCCGCTGGCCAATCAGCTCATCGACATCGACCTCGATCCCGGCGAGCGCCACAATCAAACAGCATCAACAACGGCGCTCTCAGCCCTGGACGAGCTGGACAACAGTCTGCAGGCGCTGGACCTCATGACCTCATCTGCAATGACGCTAAGCAAAGTCTCCAGCAAGCTCTGCAACTACAGCAGCAAGCGAAAGCTCCAACAGACCGAGACGACGCTGGCCAAAAATGTGCGCATCCTTCAACATTAGTAATATGTACGACAGCGAGCGTGTGTGCGTGTGTATGTGTGTATGTGTGTGAACGTTTGACTGATGAATGAGAAACTAGTATAAACATATTTTTTTTGGTATCTTTACGGTAATTGTAAATTTTGTTTTTTGGTATTTGTGGTACTTATTTTTGGTGTTTGGAGTATTTTGTCAGTATTTTTTTTGGTATTGAAAATTTGTGTGTGCGAGTGCGTGTGCGTGTGCGTGAGCGTGATTTGTGCAACATTTATTGAGATCTGCGTTAGCGAAGCGCAAAACAAAAGCAAGGTGATTCATTTATGCGACTGATTATTAACATATTATTGTGTATTACATAATAAACCAAAAGGATGACAAATTGTTTTTAACAATTTGGCGCTATTGCTTGTCATGGGGTGTATCGAAGAACAATGGGATATCGTAGGGGAGACATTATCGCTAAATAGATTAGCACTCGAAATTTTCAAACTAGCAGTAAATTATACTCGTGCTAGTAAATAGTATATATATATATATAAAAAAAAAATATATATATATATATATATAACGCATGTATATGTATGTGTATGTTTCATTGTTTTACGTCTCATAATTGTTGATTTATGTATGTATGTATGTGTTCTGTGTTATAGATTGGCTTGGATCAATAACTTTGCTAATATATATATAGTGTTATCACATAAATATATATATACTCGTATATATTTATATACAAATATATACATATATGTATTTGACTGAACGTTATTTTTTGTATATATTAATAATTAAATTTTAAAGAGTAACGGAAAACGGAACACACTAAATTAATTTATGTCCAACCTAAAACACATTAATAAAATAAATACATGTTAAATATATATGATGAATATGTTTTAAAAAGCGAGTGCTAGAAACAATTTGAATATAGTTTAAACCAAGTATGAGCTACAAAAAAAAAAAAAATTACAAAAATTAAATGCTTTCTCATTAACTGTTATAATGCGTATAAAAACGAGATCGAACAGCGAAAGCGAAACGCGAAGAAGAAATACATAATTAATAATTAATAAATGTGATAGTCGAAAGCGAAACGACTATATAATGCCCTGTGCCAAATATGGTAAATATATATATATATATATATAAAATATATATTTAAAAAAAACTGGACTAGAACTATATCGGTTTTTTTTCTTAGATCATTTTAATGATGTACTTAGGAAATTATAAATTTTCCATTTGGGAGCCTTATTCCCGAACTATTGGCGCAGGACATTACAAGTTCTATCGAAATGAGAACTTACTGGATAGCCAAAAAGAACCACTTTAAAGCAAACACGTAACCAGGACATTCGAACAGGAGCTAAACAGCCCCAGTAAATGTCCTCCAAAAATAAATAAAAATTATATGATATACTAATATTATTAATACGGCAACGTTGTTGTGGCCTAAGCCAAATATGAGATCGGTATGTGTGCTATAGAGAAACAAACCCGAAAAACGGGAAACTTTTTTTTTAGATTTTTTTACCATTAACTTTAATTAACTAACTACGATGTGTGTATGTGAATGAGGCAACAAATTAAATTCTATACAAACTTAAACAGACGTGCATAACTACATATTTACATACATACATACATAGGTGTTAAATGTTGCATCAATAAGCCCCTCAAAGTGGCGAAATTTTATTGTAGAGTATGTAACTGTGCGGCTGGTTTGGAAATCCCAAAAAAAAAACAACAACAATTAACTCATTAAAACCCAAAAAAATGTACCAAGATACGATACAAAAGAAAACAAACGAAAACAAAAATAGTCAAGCTTTAAATGTTGTACACAGGATATGGCGAACATTTTTGGGTGGCAATTAAGAGAGGAGATTTATTAAAATCCTAATTAAATGGCATAACAAATAAAAACCTAATAAGCCCAAACAACTCTGTATGTTCTAATTGTTGAGTATGCAGCTCTTAATAAATATTTAACCTTACTAAAAAAAACGAAACGAAAGCATAGAAACCCGAAATACATATTTATAAATGTTTAAGACGAAAAGCTAATAAAAAACAAAAAAAAAATTAAATATTAACGTATATGTATATGTATACATAAACAAGCATAAAATAACTAAATATAAAGCAGCATTCATACTCATGTATGTGTGTACATACGAAATATATATGTATATGTATATTCATACGTACATATAAGTAATGTGTAATGCATAAATAACATTCGTGTAATTGGGCTCTGTCTCGAAAAGCCAAAAGAGAAGCAAACCATTCTAGAAGTACGATCGATACGTATTTTATGTACTTTCAACTGGAACAAACTTGTTAACATGTCGCTAATAAACAAACTAATTTCCATAAGGTACAAACTACTGCAAACGGAAAAACAAAAACAAACCCCAACTAAATGACCAAATACACAAACTAGACACACTTTAAGTTGTCATTTCCAATAACACGCCAAACGAAGTTCTTTGGTTTCAAGACAACACTCTAAAGTAACAAGAAAAATACGAAATTGAATCCGTTTCAAAGCCAAGTAATCGTAGAATGTCTGTATGTACTTACTTTGTATTTTGGCAAGCTAATAGGTATACCAACATTTGGCAAACAAAAAATAAAAAACAAACAGCTAACAAGTTAAGAAAATCGAAACAATAAATAAGCATGAAATTTTTGTGTGTATGCAAAATTAACAATAAAATGAGTTTTCACTTGCGCTTAGCAACCCTTAGGATTCGACATATCTGCGGAAAATAACAAGGAAGTGCAATTAATATTCAACGCAAGGCAAGTATTAATTTCATATTTCGCAATAATAGTTTTTATAAATTTGACAGCTATTAATGACAATAAATAAAGTTTTTTTTATATACAATGCATATATTCAAATCATACTACTTTGAAATTTACAATTTAAATTAACAGCCAGTTACTTATTGGCCATATCGATATATAGTATTTTATCCATATCGATAGTTTTGTGGCATTGTGCCATTGTGGTAGGCATCGATATGCACTCAATGGTGATATCGTTAAATTTAGTTCATCTCTAATACTGCGTAGCCGTCGCGTGTTCGTAGATAAATTGCAATTTTGCTAGCGTTTTTTTTTAATTAAGAAAAAACGCAAATATTACAAACTGAAAAGACGCTTAACCAAACGACGCATTGATTGTAACCAACTGGCAAGCAAATCTGCAATTGTCTTTGCAAACGGTAATATAAAATTCTCGAAAGAACTAATTCGTGCGTGTATGTGTCCATATCTGTGAGTGTGTGCGAGTGTGTGTGTGTGTATATATGTGCATAAAAGGCATAGCAACCAGACAAGCGGACGTTTCCCAAGCAATGAAAGTAAATGAGAACACTCGAAAAAATTGTGCTTATAAGGACTGCCACAAATGCTGCAAGCGCACAAAGCTTGTTAACGTATGACAAATGAATTTTTTTTTTTGTTTTTTTTTAACCAAATTTAGTCAAACATTTACTTAATAAGAGAGAGAGAGAAAAATACTTATAATCGCATTGAATCTTCGTTTTGGTAAACCACATGTACATGTGCATGGGTGTGAATGTGTGTGTGTATGTGCTAAACTTGAAACACAACGCAAACGCAACGAGAACAAACTCGTCAAGGTAAAGAAAAAATGTGTGTGAAAAATTCCAACAGAATTACGCGAGAAGCAAAATCGGAGGCAGGAAAGAAGCTAAATCAGATTCTCTTTGCATGTATGTATGTGTGTGTGACGTCGATTGCGTATTGCTCTCAATGTGACTGTGGGTGTGCGTGCGTGTGCAAGTTACATTGTGCGCCTGTATTAGTGCGAGTAGTAGTTGTATTTTTGGGCGGGGGCAAGTGGGTGGGTGGCTGGCTGTGCTAAAAACTACAACTACAACTGCAAGTAATCGTAACATTTTTCCGTTGCTTGTCAGTTGTAAAAACGAAATAATTGATTTTAATCATATGTTATATTATTATAATAATATAATTTATCGCAATCAATTGCATAAATTCAATGTTTACATGCTTGTCCATTGTCGCCGTTGCGCAGTGCTGCATAACGATTTCAAATCTGGTGGCAACGCCGACCTACATTTAACAACGGTGCTGTAGTCAGCTTCCCAGTGTCATTACCGGCTCTGAAATTCATATGTAAAATGTGTTGGATTGTTACGCATAAAATATTTGTTTATTGTTCATTATATTATGTAATATTGTATGATCAAATTGGTATTGAGAAAGTTTTGACAAATCATTTTCCGTTGGAAGTTCATTTGAATTTGTACTTGCAGCTGGAATAAAAACCAACAATATCGATTGCGTATGTTGATATATCGATATTTACGATAGACACATCCCTGCGTGCTGCGGCAACGCTGGAGCACAGCAGTAGCTGCTAACTGTGAATGTGAATAGCGGACAGCAAAGATTTAAACAAATCCGAAACGATTCTATTGTATAATATTTGTGCTAACAGTGCAGCCTAAGCATCTTGTCGTTTTTTTTTTTACAACACACTTGTGATATGTGTATCGTCGTGTTCTCTATCTCTCATACCACGAAAAGCCGAAAGTGTTAATTTGCCAACTTCTGTACATATATATATATATATATATATATATATATATATATGCATGTGTGTATATATTTATATGCATATACATACATATCCATATATATGAATATATAAATGTGTGTATGTCAATACATGCATATGATTGTATTTGTGTAATTCAACATCAATGTTGCTGCAGCTAAAATATCTTGACTGGTAAATATAACAGTATCGTGTTATGAATATGAGTGTGCTTTAATTTAAAATTGTCGTTGTAAGCTTGATAATGCAGCTGCATCTCCAACTGTGTGTGTGTGTTTGTGTGCGTGCGCTTTTAAAAATTGTTTAACCATTTTTTGCATAATCAAATTCGCCGCCGTTTTTTTTTTTTTATTTTATTTTTTTTTTTTTGCAATGTACATGTGCGCGCTATTTGCATTGCCCGCGCTCCCGGCACCCACGCCATTAGCCACCTGTACGCCCTTGCGCGCGCATACACACACACGCGCGCGCACACACACAGGCAGCCAAACGAAGTGATTTGCGGTAGTCTCGTGAGCACTGCTTGCTCAGCAGCCAATGCGATAACGAACACACACACACATATACATACGTGCATGAATATATACACACACACATGCATATTTAGTGTCTTCTTTGGCCCATTTGGGCTCTGCTTCTTCTTTTCAATTTCGACTATTGCTAAGCACATTTTGTGCTCAGCAAAAAACAAAAAAAAATTAAACACGAATATCTGCAGAGCGGAGGCGCCGCCGGTATTTGCTCTCTACGCTTCAGCTGCATTTGGCGTCGACAGCGACGGCGGCGCCGGTGAATTTCTATTTGTAGAAAAATAGCTCAAAATTTGCAATGCAATTGTTTGCGCTTTCTATTAGTAAAATCCACTTTTGATAACACATGCGATCGTTGGGCGTACATACACAAGTGTGTGTGTGTGTGTCTCTGTTTGTCATGGTTCAATGAGAACGCGCATTCCTGACGTCACGAGACGACATTTGCACGATCTCTTCTTTTCATACCCTGCACCCATTGAAAATGGGTTAAAGGGGTATATTGGTTTTGTGCAAATGCATGTAACAGGCAGAAGAATGCGTCTCAGCACGACTGAGTGTGTCGATTTAGGAATATACTAAGGCTATATACTTGAACGTTTCGATTATAGATTCTCCTTAAAGCTACCTAAATGTAACGATTCTAACCAAACATTCTATTCGCTTGGTCAAAAACCACTGATCGGTGCCAGCAATCAATATGGGAAATATATGATATCGAAACAATTTAGTTATATGGATGTACTCATAATTAGTTTTTGTGTACGTCCGTCCAAATATAAGAAAATGCAATTCAAGTACATGCGCTTTGGTTTTTACATACATTAGCATTTCATAAAGAGTACACGCAGCTTGTTGCATGCTTTTTTTTATTCTGATGAATTCAGATAGTGTAAATACAGATAGAAGTGAACAAATAAATTAACAAACAAAAAATATATAGAGGAGTTTAAGTGCGTATGAATGCAAGGGAATTGAACGGGGAGTTCAGGGTATCTTTTAGTGGAGCACTCCTGACTAGAGCTCTCTTGTTTTATTATTTTTTTTGTTTTTTTGTTTTGTTCGTTGATGCGCAGAAAGAGAGCGCGAGTTGATGAATAAGAGAGCGTTGCCAGATATGTGCCAGTTGTCATTGCGAT
This sequence comes from Drosophila colorata, assembly GCA_035041545.1. Lineage (NCBI taxonomy): Eukaryota > Metazoa > Arthropoda > Insecta > Diptera > Drosophilidae > Drosophila > Drosophila colorata. The sequence continues at coordinate 9,002,705 of JAWNLD010000490.1, read as the reverse complement.
ATATTCATTCAGCAGCAGGTGGCAACGCCATGTTGGCTGGAGCTTGCGCTTTTGCCAATTTGGCAGGCAACTGTTGCAAACTGCGTCTAAAGCGTTGCAATTGTTTTTTTTTTCTTTGCAGTTTCAGTCGCTTGAAGCGGATTTTCAGGGCCGCAGCCTTGCCGAGCAAAGGCAGCCATCAGCGTTGAGCATCCAAAACGTGAGTAAATCCACATTTGGGACTGTTATGAGAACCGTCAATAGAGATTAGACGGACGAGCTTTGCTTAGCAGCCCACAGGCCACACAACTGTGACAACAACCCCAACAACAACAACAACAACACGGCATTGCACTCACCCCGCTGTCGACGAACGCCGATGCTGCGCCAGAGCACGCGCTGGAGCCGGAGCTAGAGCCAAAACCGAGAGCCAAAGAGCGGCAAATGCATTTGCAATTGCAGTTGCGATTCGTCTAACAACGCGCCGCTCCAAGCAGCAGCTCCTCAACAGCAGCGCCAGCGGCAGCAACGGCAGGAAAAGGCACAGCGGCGGCGTCGGTTGATTAACACACACACAAAACACTCCCACACACATACACACATACAAACACACACACACACTTTGACAGCACACACCGACCGTGACACACAGAGAGGGTGAGAAACGTAAGAGAAATCCCTCCTCGCATTCACGCCACAATAAAGAGATTGAGGGAGAGAGGAGACGATTGGAAGCAGGAGGCGTATTCGCTGACCAGCACACAAGACGCCCATTTGAATGGATCCGTGTGTTGGCTGGTTTCAGGAGGAACAGGAGGGACCAGCGTTGCGCACATGGTTAAAGATTTGGGAAACGAATGCCCACGAGATGGGCGCACTGCTTGAGCAACAGCTACAACAGAACAATAACAACAACAATAGCGGCAGCAACGGCAACAGCACCACCAGCAGCAATAACAACAACAACAACGGCAGCACCACCAGCAGCAGCAGCAACAACACCAGCAGCAACAACAACGTGGTGGCCACAAACAATTTAACTAGGATAATAAGCAACGGTCCTTCGATCAGCCTGCGTGATCCCGACTCATTACAAATTCTTCTTCAGCAGTTTAACGAAACGCCAGCGCGTCACGGGAACAGCAGCAACATAAACGGAGGCAAAAGCTCGAGCAACACGTCTATCGATTCCACGTCGAACAACGACATCAACTCGCCGGCGAGCAGTAGCAGCAGCAGCAGCATCAGCACGAGCGGCAACACCAACAACGTAGCCACAAGCTCGGCTAACGGTACACCGACAGCAACGACGCCAGCAGCAGTTGCAGCAACAACAGTTGCAGTAACAACAGCAACAGCAGCAACAGTAACAACAACAGCAGCAGCAGCAGCAGCAACTGCCGCTGCAAACAGCACAACGACGCCGACAGGTGGCGATAGCACCACCAACAACACCACCAACAACAGCAGCAACAGCAGCAGCAGCACCAACTTTGTAGCAAATCCCGCGTCCAAGGTGCCGCTGCACGAGCGCGCCAACACCTACTACAATCCATCGCGCAGGAAACGCGTCGTGGACAACAAGTCGAGCACTTTGAATCTGAACAAGCACTCCGAAATGATAGCCAAGTACAAGGGCTGTCCGTGGCGGTTGCGCGACTATCCGTACGGCGACGGCATTATCGGCCTGCACGAGGAGATTGAACAATTCTACAAGTACGTGATGCCCACGCCCTGCGAGCACGCCATACGCAACGAGGTGGTCAAGCGAATCGAGAACGTTGTCCATTCCATATGGCCGCAGGCTGTCGTCGAGATATTTGGTTCCTTTCGCACCGGCCTCTTTCTACCCACCTCCGACATTGATCTCGTTGTACTAGGTGAGTTCTTCCAAGGGGGCACTAAAACAATCCTCCCCACCAAGTCGCAGTTAATTGAAAGCAGTATTCACATAATTCTCTTTATACACGATAGATACGGTCCCAAAAAGGAAAGAAAACAGATAGTGTCTTAATGGAAAAATAGTAGATTGGTTCCACGCCTAAAAAAGTTACTTAAACGTACAATAAACAATAATAACAAATTCTTGTTAGAGTTTACTTGAGAATTTGTTTTCCGTGCTTTACAAATTTTACTTCATTAAATTATGATATAAACAAGATGAAAATAATTTCGGAAAGTTCATTAATATAAAAGAAAGTAAAACTAATATAAATACAATTTTATTCATTGTCACTTTCTGACAAAACTACCTAAGACTGCATCACTTAATTTTTTTTTGTTCATAATTTATAATAGAAAAAAATAGAATATTTAAAATCGTATAAAAAGTTCGTGTAAAAAGAGAATTAGGTGTATATACAAATTAGCTTTCATTTATTGATATAATTTTGAAACTAGTGCCTTAAACTTAGATCCGTTCATGTTAGTTCAAACTAATCAGATTGTATCGATAGTTTTCCAGTTAAAAAAATGTTATATTACTATTTTGTTTAGACCCAATTTAAGCCACCCTTAAACCAATACAAACCTTTTATTATTAATCATTAATTACTGTTGTAATCTGATTTTTTTATCGGTTTTAAAAGGTTCTTAAAATCTACAACCTATTTGAAAATATAAACCATTTCTTACAATGGATCAGCATTTTGGCTATTAAAATACTGTTCTATTGATGAAAATTGATTCAAACTTACAGATCCAATCAACAATATTTAAAAACCAACCAGTTCAGAATGCATTATCGTTTAGGTACTTTGGGAATGAACCTCAAATAAAATCAAATTTTATCAACATTTTTCAGTAATTCTTATATATTTTTATATATACAAAAATTTTAATTATTAAAATCAGTTCTTAATTTATTTATGTTAATTTGTACATATATTTTGATAGCAGTTTCATGGAGTTTCTTTCCTTTCTTCACTCTCTCCCTCTCTCTCTTCGTCTTTTGCACTCTTTGCCTTTCTTGCAGGCCTTTGGGAGAAGCTGCCGCTGCGTACTCTTGAATTCGAACTGGTTTCGCGTGGCATCGCGGAAGCCTGCACGGTGCGTGTGCTGGACAAGGCGTCGGTGCCGATCATCAAGCTGACGGATCGCGAGACGCAGGTGAAGGTCGACATATCGTTCAATATGCAGTCGGGCGTGCAGTCCGCGGAGCTGATCAAACAGTTTAAGCGCGATTATCCGGTATTGGGGAAGCTGGTGCTGGTGCTGAAGCAGTTTCTGCTGCTGCGCGATCTCAATGAGGTGTTCACCGGCGGCATTTCATCGTACTCACTGATACTCATGTGCATTAGCTTCCTGCAACTGCATCCGCGCGGCATCTACCATGACAACCAGAATCTGGGCGTGCTGCTGCTCGAGTTCTTTGAGCTGTACGGCCGTCGCTTCAACTATATGAAAATTGGCATTTCCATTAAGAATGGCGGCCGCTATATGCCCAAGGATGAGCTGCAGCGCGACATGGTCGATGGCCATAGGCCGTCCCTGCTCTGCATCGAGGATCCCCTAACGCCCGGCAACGACATCGGACGCAGCAGCTACGGTGCCCTCCATGTCAAACAGGCCTTCCAATGCGCCTATCGCGTGCTCACCCAGGCGGTCTGTTCGACCAATCTTTGGGGCACCGATGCGCAGGACACCTCCATATTAGGTGAGTATGCGTTAAATATAGAACTTAACCTCAGGACCTTAACTGATCAAATAAAATCCATTATTAAACAGTTTTATATCTTATCTTTCATATATGCAAATATAGTTGCAGATCTTTTGTATGGATGATTTGTTATGGTTGGAAATAAGTTATGAGTAGCGAGATTAGTCAGTGCATCAATCCTCAAAAAACTGCTCCATAGTAGTGCTGTGTACACGTGGTTACCCGTGTCATATAGACTTAAAAACCACTTCCAAAGCTTTAGCTTGAGGATATGGTTTCTCACAAAGATCAAAAATATTCCGACAGCCGCATATCGACAAAAAACAAATTCTTGATCAGCAATCAGGCGTTCTGTTAGGACAAAATCCTTATTTTGTATATATATAGATAGATAATTCTCGTAATTATCTTTTTACACTATATATTTATATAAAGATAAAAAATATATTGGCTACATATAAAAATAGTAGATTGGTTTCAGACCTAAAAAAGGAACTTAAAAGTGCAATAAACAATATTAATATCTGTTAGAGTTCACTTGAGAATTTGTTTTCCATGCGTACACATTTGAATTCGTTAAATATATTAAACAAAATAAATTATGATTTGGAAAAAAAGGAAATAATATCTGACAATACGAAACATCCACAACAATTGAACGTCTTTTCTCTTCAATTCTCAAAGTCAAACTTAGATTGTGAGGAGAAATTCATAACATAACAACATAAGAACATAAAATAAAATGCATAAAAAGAATTCATCGAATATTTAAAATCGAAATCGTGTCAAGAGAAATCAAGTTGTGTAAAAAGATAAAAACTTTAAACTTTTTAAAGCGTGTTATTTCAAATTCGTGTATACAGAGAGATAGGCGTATTAATATTTTGAGATTTATAGATTTATAAAATAAGAATCAAACAGTGCATCTGTTTTTGTTGGCTTCAGTGTTTTTAGCAATTAAAAACAATTTAGAACACTAAATTGAAAATAATTTTTTGAATATTTAATATTTCTTAATTTGTTTGTATCAATTAAATAGAAACAAGATAGAAAATTGAGTCAGAAGTGGTTAGCCCAATTAGGGCAATTTCCTTGTTAAAATTGGGTGTATACGCTGAACCTTTTTTTTTTTTTATTTGATAGGGGTTTTTGCTACACAGATGTGTTAATTTTAAATTAAATTAGTGTATACATTATGTAACTGCTGGCACGATTGAACGATTCTGATATGAATTTTATTATTCCGTAATTGTATCCCTGTACACATAGGTCGTATAATTCACATAACCGATGACGTCATCGACTATCGCGATTGGATACGCGAGACTTTTGAATATCTGACTCCCGTGGATCCGATGTCGCCGCTGTCCGCCTACACGAACGGCGCCTCCAAGTATGTGATCATGCCCAACGGTGCCGTAGTGCATCAGATTTATCCTTCACATACGGTGATGCAGACGCACGCGTTGGCGCCACAGTACCATGCGGTAGCGGCGGCGGCGGCAGCGGCTGCACAACAACAGCAACAGCACCAGCTGCAGCCGCAGGCGCAGCTGACTAGTAATCTGACGGCGCTGCGACATCGGCGGGGCAGCACCTCGTCGGCCGATGATTCCGAGGACAGCAAAGACTGCGATGTTGGCGAACGGGAACGGGAGCGGAATCGGGACCGGGATCGGGAGCCGCTAATAGCTGTCGGGCAGCCAGATGGGAACGTGATTGACATCACCGACTCGCCGCCGAACGGACTGGATGTGACGGCGATGCCCGTCGCCGTGCCCAAGCCCATACTGGTGCCCATCGGCAGCATCGGCAACATCAGCAGCAGCTCGCTAGCGGGCTCGTCGGTAATGCACACACCCACACGCATAGATACATGATGAATGGCTGCCGGCCTCATGCAGCAGCAGCACCAGCAGCAGCAGCAGCAGGCCGCCGGCTGTGCCATGCTGGCCGCAATTGCTCCCAATCCAAATGCGACGCCGCGTGCGCAGCTACTGATGCGCACCAGCAGCGGCGTCGCCGGCGCAGCAACTGCGGCCAGCATGCCAGCCAAGCCACAGGCCCAGCCAAGCCAACATACATGTATATCTTCTTCACAACTACAACAGCCGGACATGGATCAGCTCAGCGATGCCCCGGCGGACGCACTGGACGATCCAGCAGTGAACAGCCACGCCTACGCCACCAGCCACGCCCAAATCAGCAGCATCAGCAGCAGCAGCGGCGGCAGCGGCAACAGCAACACAACGACACGAAGCTACGGCCAGCAGCAGGGGGGCCAGCGAACACACTCCAATTCCTACTATCGCCAGCCGCTCTACGTGCCGCCGCCCCTGCAACAGCAACAGTTGAACAAGTCCATTTCCAACACGCCGCAGAGCAGCTACAATGGCCATCATCCCCAGCAACAACAACAACAGCAGCAGCAGCGGCCACAGCACCTGCGACTGTCCAGCAGCAACAGCAGCAGTGGGAACAACAGTGGAGGGGGCTACCAGCAGCAGCAGCAGCATCACCACCATCATCATCAGCAACAGCAGCAGCAGCAGCAGCAACAACAGCATCACCATCATCATCAGCAGCAGCAGCAGCAGCATCATCATCATCACCAGCACCCGCAGCAGCAGCATAGGCGGCATTATCAGTCAAGCTCATCGAAACCGGTAGGTTCGCCCACAGTGTCATCATCCTGCACAGCAGCAGCCGCAACTAGCGCACATGGCGGCAGCAGCAGCAGCCAAAGCAGCCAGAGCCGTTTGCAGCAGATGCGCGACACTCGTCTCGTCAACTCATCCTCCTCAATCATTTCCATATCGTCTGAATCCTCAGTTGGCAGCTCAAGCTCATCCCCCCGTTCGCCGCGCTGCGGCTCTGGTGGAGAATCGGCGGACTCGACTGCCGGCCCGCTGGCCACTGCAGAAGATCGCTGAAGATATTCAGACGCAATTCCAGTACCAGAGACGCTATGGCCACTGAACAGAATGAATGAGAAAGAGAGGGGACTGAATGCGAGAGAGAGAGAGAGAGAGACATGGGCCATATATATATATATATATGTATATACATATATATATATATATATGAGAAATGTGTGTTGAAGAGCGAAAGAGATTGAGAGTGAGAGAGCGTTTGAGAGAATGAACGAGATAGCGAGAGATAGCAATAGTCATGTGCATTATCTATTAGCTGCGTGCGTTTAGAACTTCTTTTTTTTGTGTTTTTAATCATTTATGTACCATTTTAATTTCATAATCATGCATATACATATATATATATATATATATATATGTGCATATACATATGTATGTATATATAATGTACTGATGTATATATGTATATGTGAACGTACGCGTATGTATTTGTATATATATATATTTATACATTTTTTTTAATTAGCAATTTTGCATTTCGATGTTCTTAATGAATATAACAAATTATATACTCGAACTCCTTCCCAAAAAAAAAAATAAAAAAAAACCAAAAAATAAAACCCAAAAAAAATAAAATAAAAAACTAAATGAAAATATAAAAAAGAAAATCGCCATCCTGCATATAGAAACATACACACCCACACACAAAATTAACTGTAACTATTACTGTATGTACCCTCTCTAAATATGAAAGAAACAACAAGAAACACGATAAATATATAATGCATTAAACCATTAACTTTAGATGCATAGTCCGTGCATTGCTGTCTCGCTTGCGCCTTTCAACAACTACCACACACAGACATCAACTTACCTAAATAAATACATATAAATATATATATATATAAATATGTGTACACTAATATATAGTAAACCCTACACTTTGCCCTACTTGTGCGCTAGTTGGTGTTTCATTTTGTTTCTAAAATAAATATGAAAGAAAGCCACTGAAAAAAAAACTGATTTAAACAAACAAAAAATTAATATTAAAATCAACAGCATATAAGGCAAAAAAAAAATTTGTCATTTAAGATATTATGTGAAGCAAAATGTGAAGTACTAAATTAAGTACATATATGAAATATTATTTTAATAAGAAACCAAGAGTTTGTATAGAATTGTATAATTATAAGGCAACTAGATTTTTTTCTTCGTTTATTTAATTACTATATATATAAATATATTTTTTTTTAGATATTTAAGCAATGAAAACCTATTATCTTACTAAATATGTTAAGTATGATGCTTATAGCTTAAGTGCTACATATATATATATATATATATATATATATGTATATACATATACATATACATATACATATGTACAATCAACCCAACAGAAAACGTGTTAAGGCAGCCGAATGCACGCGCAACTATCACGCTAATATTATTAAGTGACATTGCGCGGCTGACGTTAAACATAACACGAAAAAACACAAAAAATATAGAGAATAAATAGTTTTTTAATTAATCATTAAGCATTATGTATTTTCCATGATAAGCTCTTAATCTATCGATAGGCTGCTTCTTTTATTAATGCCTCAAATGTTTTTTTATTATTATTATTGTCCTTGAATATCCCAATACAATTTCTGTACTATTACTATTATGATTACTATATTTAAAAATCTGCACCTAAAAAAAAAAAAAAAAATATTGTACAAACACATTGCACAAAACAAACACAAGAAGATATTGCAATGTGTTTCAAAACAAAACAAAAAAAAGAAATCAACAAAACGAGATAAAGCAAAACAAAAAAAAAAACTGACAAACCAACAAAAACTAAAAACGAGAACGGTGTAAAATTATTCATTATCATATACTTACTAGATGCATATGCAATTCCTGCCATTTATTAGTGTACATATATGCATAAATATGTATATAATATGTATGGATATATTTACATATATACACTTTCGTTTGTTAGTTTTTTAGGCAGACTTGGTGCCGCTTTCGTCATGCCCTAGATTAACCCCCATTGAACCCATATGGCCCAGGTCTTCTGTTCCCTAATCCCTATTTTTACTCTTAACTTAAACGTACTGCCATTTTGAGAGAGGTTTTTAAAACGAAACAGAAAACAAAAGCAACATTTAGACTTTGTACATGTATAACATTTAGGCTGTTCTTTCCATTGTAAGAGACAAGAAACCAAAACTTAAGGATTGCATAAGAATCGTGCATCTAGTGTCGTGTTCCAGTGTGTTGGCCAAGTTCTCGGCTATCAATTGAAATTGAAAATGAGTATGAAATAGATTTCCATGCATTGGCCCCCGCCAGCCACCCAGCCTCCCCCTCTGCGCCCCAGCACAATCATTTCTCGATAGCCTTTTGATAGCAGCTGAAAGCTTGCGACTTGGCAGCTGCTTTGAAGCCCACCTTACACCCACACACACACACACACAGACTTACACACACACACGCATGCAGTACTGCTCGCACGCACACACACCAACATGCAGACGAAACGTTGTAGACAAAAATACTGTTAGAATGTCAAAGTAAAACTTGTAAGAATTATTAAATTTATGCACTCGTCTGTTGAATATTTATATATATAAATGACATGTAGTTAATAATGTGAACTAATTGATAAACACACAAACGTACATATGTACATACATCACACAAACACACATACATACATACATACATGTAAGCTGATGTCTCGAGGTGTGCGTGCGTGCGTAAAACAGTCAAGAAAGTTAGGTTAGGTTAAAGCCTGAAGACTTGAAAGCGCCGCAATTTAGAAAACATGCTATATATATATATATATATATATATATATATACATGTGTTAATAGCACACTCATACACACACACACACACACACACACAGAATGCATACTAGTTGGAGATTAATATTAGTGTTGAGGTTATGTCGTAAATTTTCCAATATCCGATCACTGTTTGCCTAGCCAAGTAAGTTGTAACATGTAACGGTACTTTTTTTTATATATTATATATATATACATATATATATATTATAGCATTGTATTTGATTTGTTTATTTTACATATTGCATACATATGTATATCGGTGTATATTTATCGGCTACAAAAAAAAAACAACGATATATAGCGGCCGATCTAACGCGAATATATATATATACATATATATTATCCATATGCACACACATATGGCGAAATTTCATAGTAACGTAAGGTGAATTCGTAACAATTTAGTATATGCATAAACGTAAATCATAAATCAACTGATTTGTAATGTATACTTAGCAAATTGATCCTTAAGACATAAGGTGTTTAAACGATCTGAACGATGAATGATGAATGATGAACCGGAGGCTGTTGTCGAGGCTGCAGCGATGCAGCTGAGGCAGCAGCAGCCTAATAAATGCCGTGCTCCGTGCACGCCAAAAACAACAACAAAGAACAATGCAAAATATATATACACATATGTTTACTCGATTACCACTTGATGTATGTGAACTTGAAGGTCTTGGGATCGCTGGCCTCGCACACATACAGCATCAGGATCTTGCAGTTGGCATCGTTGATCAGCTCCCGGGTGCCGAACATATGGACGCAGTTCTCGTTGCCGCCGTAATTGTCCGGCATTTGCTTGGGTCCGTTCCAGGGCGCATAGGTCATGGGGCGGCCGGTGGATAGCCAGTAGAAGGCGCCTTCGGTGCCCAGATCATTGCCCGATATCCAGAAATAATCGTTGTTCTTGAAGCCCTTGGCCTTGATGTACTTGACCAGCGCCTCCATTTCCGGCTTGTCCTCGATGGAAGCCAAATGAGCGTTCATCATGCGACAGGAGGCCGCCGCCTGGAACCAGTTCACCTTGTTCATCGGCTCGATGTAGTAGTAATTATCGCCGATCCGTATAAACGGCGTCGTATCGATGTCCGAGGGTATGCCTGCAACAACCAAATAGGTCCTCAAAGAATGCGCCCCCAAAGGCTACAGCTCCAATTGAGTTGGCTTACCGTTGTAGACCTCGGTGCGGTAGTTGGTGAATATATTCACGTCCGGCAGGTAGCCGAGCGCCGGCACACAGCAGCAGCTCAGGAGCAGCAGGCGCAGCAGAATAACGTATTGTTCGTATTGTGGATGCATCCTGGTCGATGGAACTGGGGCCGTAGCTAACTGCAAACTGTCTGGAACTGAAGACCGAGTTGGCTTTTATGCGCAATTTGGCCAAACTGGCCACCGGCTATGCCAAGTCCAATCTCTGTCGGCTGTGGCAGCTGTTGTGCAAAACAGCTGCACAAGCACCTCGATAAGCAACCGGCCTGCAACAAACACAATAGCTCATAAATCCAACTAGAACTTTTCCAGAAAGCATCCTTAATCGCCTCATTTGCTTCAGCTGAAGAAATTATTATTATTTAAAGTGTGGAACATAATTAAAAACCAACACTGGACTGGGGTTCGAAACTTGATCCTCGTTTTTTTTTTTAGTTGCCTACCGAGGATTGCCCAATTGGACTTATTCGTAAGGATACTTCATAATATAAAACTACTTTTATGCATAGTGTATATATCATAAAGACCTCTTCTATAACTTCATAACTACTTTTGTGCATAGTGTATATATTATAAATACATCTTCTATAACTTTTCCACACTCCCATTCTCAAGTCTCTTTTCATCTGCTTAACTTAATAACACCCTGAATATTTGTTTGCTAATTAATTTCAAATTGGTTTTTCGCTTGACTGCATTATAGAGGAGGAGGTTCGAATCCCAGGCTAGAGAATGTGAATGTATTTTTTCTTAGAAGTTGATAGTTATCACAATAATTATAATCAAGGCCAGAAATTGGATCGGCTAACGGAATATATATTGTATATTATCTATATGGTTTTTTTTTTATTTTATTTGTGCTTATTTTGAATTAAGAGGATAATAACTTCCAGCGATCTCTCATTAATGCAGCATCGAAGAACATGCAACCTAAATTTTTATGGGTTAAAATTGTCCGTTGTACTGAACACCAACTGAACCATTTTTAAATACAGTACAGGTTTATTTCTGGTTCGGGTTCGGCTGATTTTTAGTTCGTTTCATGATTTTGAAAATATAGAAATTCCGGTTTCGAACCCATTACAATGAAAATAAAAATGTAGCCACATTTATTTATTTAACTGCATTTTACTAATAAATAAAATAAATCATTTAAATATTAAAAAAGACGTCGGAGTCCCGGTTTCGAACAGAGCTTACGGCCTTGATTATGATATTATTATTATAATATATTTCAAATATATTTAATTAGCTGCATTTCAGTAACAAATAAAATAAATAATGTAAATATTACAAATGTGAATACTTGTAAATTTACTTAAGGTAGAGATTTCATGTGGAAAAAAGATAACAAATGAATACACACTTGGAAGAGCACCTAAGAGTATGCTGCATGGCGATTTGAAAACGAAAACCGTTAGAGAAAAGTTTTGGTCGAAAGGTTGTGTTAGCCTAATAAATGATGGAGATAAATAATGTAAACGGTTCTGTTCGAGCTGAGTAATCTAAAGTCTAACATATAAGCAAGACCAATGTTCTCATGAATAAATAAATTCATGGAACTTTATTAATAAGTATTTGTAATTATTTACTGACAGTCATTTCACACGTTTCAGGATCCCCGCCAGCCATCCACATTAATTATATATCATTTTATATGAAATGCAAGGTGCGAATGTGGTGAAGCACACGAGGGCTGTTCACCGAATTTCGCACGAAGAACGCATGAGCAGCTGGGCGGGCGGACGGGGCAGGTGCAGATGTCTGAGTCAGCGGGAATTGCACATAATTTGAATTGCTTTAGCGGGAATCACATTTGATGGCTGATGTGTTCCCTCAATCGGACGCACGCAGATCGAACGTGGGCTGGCGAACCGCCTCGTCGGGCCTGGGCCACACGATGTCCTCGATCCAGTCCAGATAGCTGGAGACGCGCGTATAGACACTGGGCGGTCCGGTGGCGCAGCCCTGGCCCAGCGAGGTGACGCCGACCACATACCAGCTGGGTCCGTTTCGCATGAGCAGCGGCCCGCCCGAGTCGCCCTGGCAGGTGTCGCCCATGGCGCTCGCGTCGCCGGCGCACACCTGGCCGCTGGACAGACCCTCGGCCAGGACGTCGCGCGGATAGTGCGGCTGGCACTGCTCGGTGCTGACGTGCTGCAGCGTGACCTTGAGCAGCTGCGACGAGGAGACGCCGGCAAAGCGTATCTGGCCGTAGCCAATGGCCGTGAGATTGGTCCCAACGAGCTGCGCCTCCTGCCAGAGGCAGGCGATGTTCAGCGTCGACGGCTGCGCTGCGTCCAGCTCCAGCAGCGCGATGTCGTTGTAGGCGGTGCTGTCGTTGTAGCCGGGATGCGTGAATACGCGCCGGATCATGTGGTTCTCGCCATCGGCCAGGGTCAGATTGTCGCCGCCCAGGCGCACCGTGCTGGGCAGCTGGCCGCCAAAGCTGATGCAGTGCGCCGCGGTCAGCACGAATGTGGGCGAAATGAGGCTGCCGCCGCAGCGATAATAGATGCTATCATCGAAGTTGGAGCGCCAGCCGAGCGCGGCCATATAGGGGAACTCCCGATTGGTGGTCGGCTGGCCGCCGACAATGGAGATGCCAAACACCATGGAATCCTCGCAGGCTGCCAAAAGATAACTGGTTAATCGGAGCAAATTTCGGTTAATCTGGGTACGCACCTCGTTCGCTGCGTCGCTGGAACAGCGCCGGCAGCGTTGGAGGCACCGTTGGAGGCATCGTTGTCGCCCCTGTGACGCTGGCGTTGCGGGCACAGCACACGTACTGATCGAACCTGACGAAGTAGCAGGTCTTGGGCACGATCTGGTCCTGCAGCCAGCTGCTCAGCGCGGCGGGGCAATCCTCCAGCAGTGTGCAGCTGCCGGGCACGCGCGCCTCCTCGTCCGCAAAGCAATCGTCGAAGGACTCCTTGGGAAAGATGATGCCCCGCTGCGACTGCGGCCTAATTGCCGGCTGGGCCACTGCAATGGCCAAAACTTGCTGACTTTGCTTGTGGGTCAAGTGAAACTTTGCTTACCGCTGGCTGCGGCCGCCATGGCGGCCAAGCACAACAACAACACTGCGGCGCTTTTCATATTTTCCTGTTTTTCCGTTTTTCTGATTTCCTTTTTCGCTGTGTGCTTTCTTGGCTGCTCTGCGCTGCGGCTGCTCGGCTGAAGACTTCGCTTCTAACTGTCGCTGCGCCTGCGCCTGCTGCTGTTGCTGCTGCTGCTGCGAATTGGAAACCCGCCGGGCAACTTCAAATCTCGCTCGCTTGGCTTGGTAATTGTTTATTTGGCTTGGGAGTTCACTTGGGAACGCTCAATGTCGCTAGCACGTGCACGCGTAAAAGTCCAGCGAACTGTGACCGGTTTGGCAGTCGCTCTGCGAGATTACTGCTAAAATAACAATTGTTTTATATTTCTTTTTTTGTTGATATTGCGCGCCAATTTAAGCTTGCGCCAGCCAATCAGTGCGCAGCGCTGGCGCCATCTATGGCTCGCTCTTATGAGCGCAGCTGTTGAATATCTGCTGCGGACTTTGTTATCGATAGTTCAATTTTGAAAATATATATTCTTTTTTTCGTTGGTTAAATCATAGAACAATTATATTTTTTTTTAAATTATTTTTGCATTTACAATCTATCTCAGGAGATAATAAGTAAATTGTATGAAGCAACAAATATTTAAAGTAATTTCAAATAATGAATAATTCTTTGACATAAATAAAAAATGTAGGTGTAAGAATGTTTATTCATAATTTATGACTGACATAAAACAAAAATCTATTTTTTTCAATAAGCGGTTTTCTTACAAGTTAACTTATAATAGATTTTGATTCCATGAATATTATTAAATTAAGCATAAATAGAAATAAAAGTATAAATACAAATATTAATATCCATTTGCATATAATTATAAATTGAAATAAGAAATGTATGTATATTATATATCACATTTTGCAAAACAACGAGTTTGCAATAAAGCCCATAAATCAAATAGTTCACCCATAAGTAATATCGATACATCGAACCGAAAACGGACGCAACTTTCAATGAAAACAATCGATACAAGAGCACAGTCGATAACGCCAGCGACATTTCAGTTGACAAGAATTCACCGAGCGCATCGGACACGGTTTGAGTGCGAGCGAACGAGCTTTTGTTTTGGATTCGCCCCGTAGCCGGCATTTTACGCGCGTTTCGTATTTACATTGTAAGTGGCGCGCGCAACAGGACGTAAACAACGGTAAAGCGCACAGACGCTGCAATTAATTAAAAATAGACGCGTAACTTAATACGTACACACACAGGCACATACAAACGCAAATCGTGTGTGCGTGCTGATTGTTTTTTTTGTTTTAGTGCAGTGTACTGGGCATGTGTGGCTGTGTGTGTGCGCCATACAATTGTTCCAATTTGAATGCCGATCTCCGAAGGTGAACCAGCTGCTCGTTTAGCTGCTTTTGGGTTCGACTCTCAACATTTTATTGTTTTTTTTTTATTTTTTCAAATTCAAATAAAAAACACATTCAAGTGCAACCCTTTTGTTTGTTACGCGATGACGTCATTGGCCAATGCCGATCAGCCGATGAATCAGCTTCTAATGCTGCTCACGACTCACAACCTCGTGCCCCGCAATTGGCTGCTTCGTGCTTCTGAACAGTTAGAGTGAAATTGCCGATCAAGTTCAATGCCAGGCATTTGGCCAATGACGTCAGCCAATTGAAACTTTGGGCCATGAGCTCAGCCAGAAACTTGACTAAAGTTACAAGCATTGTTTCCGCCACATTAACAAACAATAACAACTACAACAAAGCCAACTACAACGATGTCAACTACCTTATCAGCTGATATTGATAACGAGAAATTGCTCAAGGCACACGATAAGATAAGATACAAATGTGTAGATACCTAAACACACACACACACACGTGTCAGTACGCAATGTGTTTAATGTTGTTGTATTTGCCCATTTATGGCACTTTGCATACCCTCTTCGTAAGGTCCAAACAGAGCATATTGGTTTCATGGTAACCAAAATTCTATGTTTATATAATAAAAGTCCAATTAGAGTATAATATCTTAAACCGTGTGTTTCCACTCTAGAAAGCTGTATCTCCCCTTCCACTATATATTCGAAATTACCGTTAGAGAGTAACAGTCTATGGATAGAGTATATCAATTGCAATTTATTGTCTTTTATTCAATGACAAATGGCTTGAACATTTTTTTAAATTTTTTTTAGTAATTTACAATTGTATATTTTTTGGAATAATTTTAGAGCAAAGCAGTGAATTTGTTAAAGTAAAAATTAGACGAGTTTCAGTAAAAACTCAGCATAACCGGTTGTAAAAAAAACAAAAACAACAACAAAAGCAACAAACAAAAAGAACAGCAGCAGCAACAGGTGAGTTGAATGTGGGTTTTCATACCTGTATGTATGTACAAGTACTTGATCGTTGGGCAGGGCAGGGCAGGGGAGGGGAGGGATAGAGGGTAATTGTGTGTGTGGGTGACCCACACAACAGTTGTACTTTCACTGGAAGCAGCCGTCATCCTATTTATAAATATATATATATGTACTCTTATAGTAATTATATGCCAAAAGCGTTTCGTACGCTGCAAAAAACGCGCGCGATAAAAAATAACGTTTAAAATTGTTCAACTAGAATGTAAGTATGAACATGTATACAATAAATATATATGTATATATACATGTGTATATGTACACCACGTATTTCAAGTTTATCTTTTACTGTTCAGCGTTAGTTGAATGTTGAAAGAAACGCGCGCCTTGTGCTCATTTGTGGTTCCACTGAATTTTAAAATTAGTAAGTAGAAAAATACATTTACATACGTACATATGTTGTATGTATATTTCGGGTTTATCTTTTGCTTTTATTAGGACGCTTCAACGCGCGCGTTTAATAACGCTTAACATCCTAATCAAATTTTTCAATTGAATATCAATTTATTAAATTTATTTATGTATATGCATACAAACTTTATCATGTATATTAAGTCTATTGACTTCTTTAGGCAAATTTAATGTTTTTTTTTTTAAATTCTATATTCTACAGAAAACTAAGAAAAATGTTATTAAACTCAAGAATTTTTTTCTCGCTTTTTATGAGGAACTTTATCGAAATAAATGTCCGCTTGTTTACATATTATGCACAAGTACTTGTATAGTAATCTATATTCACATATATATGTACTTATGTATATATGTATGCATACAAATTTTGACCTGCATTTAAAAATTTGAGCAACTTGTTTTTCGGATACATCTGTATTTATGTATGTATGTACATTCATGCGAATACATTTCATGGAGAGAACTAGCAAAACAAGCTGCATGATCTCATTTTTCCAGGCAATTTAAACAAAACAACCGCCAAACAGCAAATTAAAAAAAAAATGCAAACTTTGCTTGTTTAACACAATTTTTGAATTTTAATTTTCGTTTTCTGCATGAATGAAAAATTTATAGTTGCATCTGCTGAAAATTCTGATCAATATATTATCAGAAGTATATGTTATGTACATATATACTGCATGTAAAACATAGTTGGGTATGTAAACTATGTCTATTTTTTAATATATAATATATAAAGGTCATGATAATTTTTTTTTTATATTAAATTAAATTTTTGAGTAAGTCAGAAAATTCTCGTAAGGTGTCTATACAAACAGGGGAACATAGGAGATAATTTGATGAGCCTGCAAATATAATAAGCAAAATAAGACAATTCGAGTGTGAATAGCGTCTGAAAAAAGATGAAGAAATAAACGTTGAATGAAATTGTTTAGTTGAAATCAGAATAAGATGAAAGTTGAGACATGTTGCAGAACTGATTGATCTGATCATGAAGCGACACAAATTTGCCATCCGGCAAAATTGCAAAGAAATAAGAAAGAGTTGAAAGCCCACAAAAAAAAAAAAGAAAGAAAGTGTTTGCAAATGTAAAACGAGAAATAGATCTCTAATACAATATGAAGCAGCAAAATCTAATTTAGTTGTAAACGTTTAAAGTAATTTTTTTTTTGATATATTTATGTATATACTAACAAAAATATCTTATTGAAAGAAAATAAAAAAAGTCACAACATTTCTGAAAATAAACAAAAATATCTTAGTTGAAAAATAATTGAAATAAATACAAATACATACATACAAGATCAAAAAAAAAGAAACCAACACAAAATATTGTCATTGGCATTAGGACATTAATTAAATATTGATATAGTATAATTTAAATATAAATTTTCATAATATGATCTGAATAAAAATATTAACATAGATGTCAATATGAGGTAGTAAAATGTAAAAAAATAATGTTTTATAAATAAATTGGGTATCCAGAAATGGAAACTAGAAAATAAATTTTTGGTTTTTAGGAAGTAGTCAGCTTTTTTAACAAAATATTTTATCTGTTCTTCGATTTCAAGCTCTTAGTCCCTTTTTGAATACTCGTATGGCAATTTTCTTCAATCTGATGCACTTATACCATAATTGTTTTTATTCTATTTATTTATTTATTTTTTGAGGATTTTTCACTTTGATATTTTTTGCATATGAAATTTCATTTGCCTGCACCTTTACAAAAAACGAAAAAATTTTGTTCTTTTTTTGGGCCGTGTGCGGTTCATTCAACTTGGGACCGTTTGGCCAATTCCGTCGGCTGTGCTTTTAAAAATAATTTGAACTGTATATTTTTATTTGCTGCTTCTTGTCGCTCGCTCGTCTTCTGGTTTTTTTTTTCATTTATATTTAAAATTTTACATGTTGAATGAGGCGTGGGGATGCGTGTGCCGCAATTGCTGTAAATTGATATGGAATTATATGCATATGACATGTGTGTGCGTGTGTGTGTGTGTTAGTGTAACCTCATTTGCGTGGCGACAATCAAATGCAATTTGAGATTAGCAGCACATCAAGCTGCGTAGGTCGGCGTCTGGAGATTGGGAGCTGGAACTGGAACTGGGCGAAGGGCGTCGTCATTTGAAAGTTGTTTGCCATCAACTTGGATTTCCAGGAAACTCAAGCCCAGTGCAAACAGAGAAATTAATTAAAACGAAAATAAATTGCCATGGGAACTACAAGATTTGTATACGTACATAAATATTAACGGGAATCCCAAATTTAAATTTAAAACAAATTGTAAACTGAACCTTGAACTAAACCAGTTGCCTAAAACTTTACTCTAACCTTAAACCAAATGGAAATTTTCGAATAAATGAGAATTTACTACAAGATATTTTACCTCTGAGTTAAAATAGAACAATAAACATTTAAAAAAAGAAGAAAGCTAATTATTTTCTTATTAATAATAAATATAATATTTGCCTTTTGAACTTAAAATAATGTTGCGAACGTAGGGTTCAATCAAAACTTGGGTTCACTGATGTGGAAACCTTACCGTGAACCAAACCACGGAAATTTTTGAGGCGTGCTTTGCACTTCTTGATTTTATGTTTCTATAATTTCCAGTTTTAGCCCCAGCTTTAAAATAAAAGTTTGCCTTTTGTGGCTTAAAATGCATTTGTTTGTTTGCATCGCAAAATTGCCATAAAATGGGTCACATTGTGGCTCCCTAATTAGACTTCAGCCACAACAAATCCGCACCGAACCAACTCTCACACAATGCAGGCAGCAAGAAAGTTGAAAGTTGAATCCGGCCAAGAAAAATCCCTTATACGTTGCGACGGGGTTGGTTGCCATGTCGCTTGGCCCAGTTTTGTTGTGGTCATAAAACTGTCAGGTCGACCATTTGCCAAGTCGTCTAACGTCTGATTTATGGAGCAACACCCCCCTCCCCATTCCCCTTCTTCCCGTAGAAAACGCATCGCATGCATGGGGCCCATCAGCAAAGTGCAGGCCGCTGGGCAGGGTGTGATTAGGTCCAATATATGTCGGCTTTTGCCAAGAAATATTGTGCCGACGAAAGCCGTGTTTGCCTAATACCCTATTATAATAATTCAATAGTATATGAATTGGGTAAATCGGACATTAGCCCATGGTTTCTATGAAAGCCACGTTTCCTGGAACTGTTGCAAATATAAATATGTCAAATAAATTTAACAGATTAGATTAGATGGGTTTACTTGTAAGCAATGCCTTTTCAAAATGAAAGAACTCTATTATATTATTAAGCGCTGGTATTACCTGTTCCGGATTTTATATTAATATAAAAAAAATTATTTGAAATTCAAAACAAATTTTTACGTGTGTTTTTTTTTGATCAGACTAAAAGCAAAATACATTTCTTAAGACACTTTTCCGCTTATTTTTCACCTTAATCGGTGGATGTTGAAAGTTACAATTCATTATTATTATTATTATTATTATTTTTATTATTATTATTATTATTATTATTATTATTATTATTATTATTATAAATATTATTATTATTATTATTATAAATATTATTATTATTATTATTATTATTTTAAATAGTTACTTAAACTGTAATTTAACTGAATTCAGTTATCAACTTTTATGTTTTCGCTACTTTTTCTTCTTTGATTTTACTTAAATTAGCAGAGCATCTGTTAGTCGGCCATGGTTTCAATTTGGTATGTGCATTGCGTGCACATAACGTTAATGCAAGTTTGTGGCTTAGCGGGGGAGGGGTGTCCCATAGTATTTAAGGGGCGGCTTCTTGCAATTGGCTTTTAAGTGCGCCCCACGCGAAGTGTGTCAAATATTTCAATTTTCTCGTATGGAACGTTAAATGAGGGGGGGGGGGGGGGGTGGTCCCCTAGGGCCAATTATTGCAGTTGACGCATTTTTATTGATCCGGTGCGTGCTGTAATTGCTTCGAACTCTGGCCATCTGTGAAGATGACGCATCCGCCGACCATTTTGTGTCGAAATGTTTGCCCCAATAAAAATTCAAAACAAAAAATAAATAAAACTGAAAAGCCTAAAGCTAAATATTACAGCAATCGGTGCTATCCATTGTCCAGAACAACATCATTATTTTGTTCTATATCATCATCATAATCAGCCCCCTCGCATTCGATCTGTCGCCCACTCAACTCGGTTCGTGTCAAGTTTATTTGGCTCTGGGCCTAAAATTTTTAAATGAAACAAAAAAAAAAATCACAAATTGAGAAAAATTCCCAACGAGTTCCATGTGCGCCGCATTTCCAACTCAATCGAGTCAATTTAGCGTGGCAAAAACCAGACTGAATATAAAATAAAATCTTTATGTATCGGAAACTAAAATTCAGAGGTGTCTGACGAAAGATAAACACGTATGTCTGCGCCTGGCGGCTAAGGAAAACACTCAAGAATTTGGCACATTGCTCAATTTGCGCAAGAGTTTATCGGGCGGATCTCTAGACAGACTGTCGACACAGCGTCCCCATTCAAATCTGAAAGATTGTAAATAAATCAAATAGATAAGTTGGAAAAGTCTTCAAAAGTTACATTAAACTATGAACAGAAATTACGAAAGGCTTTCGAGTGAAAATGTCTCTTGATAAAGTCATGGTCCATTTATTACAACATTTGGTATTGAGACAAGAATTTTTTGTATGCGATTTGATTTGGTTGGTTATTACACTGGGGACGAGTATTGCGCTGTCGGTTACATCCGACAACAACGTTCTTACTTTGTTCAATACGAATAAAGATTAGAATCACATTAAACTGTAATTATATAATAATATACTCAACTAAAGAAAATTGTCCTAAAAGAGAGAATGTTCTTTTTAAATGGTATACTATGTATTTGCAATTTACAATTGTACTTTGACTTTATAATAAATTATACCAATTTATTATTATTGTATTCAGTGTGGAGGGCGGAAGACCTTCAGAAGCGATCTTTGTTTTTGCCAAATTGCCCGTGAACTCTGACTACACGAATCACAATTGTGCTGTGAATCAACTCACGTCGGTGAGCAAACCCGTTAAATTTGCACATTTGCATAGGAGAGCACTTGGGGCATGTATTCATGTTTGGTTAATTGAATCATAGTTCGAGTCGGCGCCTCGCCGTTGGCGATATGCAAATAAATAGTTCGCCTCATTTCGAAATCTGGTTTTCAATTCCATGTTCGCAGCGAGCCTCGATGCGTTTAGTCATCGGTCCATCAATAGGCACATATTCAGAAACGGAATAAAGAAGAATAAACAGCTGAGCACATCGCCAGCGTCTCGAAATGTTGCGCAATAAACCTAAAAGGCACCGTGGAACTGATGAACGGATGATGACGACAGCGCTCCAATTGGATCGGAGGCTCAATTCTTACTCATATTTTATCTTTAAAACTCGTTCAGAGTGTGTTCTCATTTTGCTTTTCTTTATGTTTGTTGTTTTCGCATACTTTTGTTTATCAGCAAACGAGTTGAGCATACATATAAATATATATATTATATATAATGTTCTGACCTCGATGTGCTGGGTCTTGAGACTGGCTATGAAGGAGAATAAAATTAAGACTTGGAATAATGTTGGGGCTTACATTGATTGTCTAACAAGACTTGCTAAAACTAAATTTGTAGCTCTCATATTAAGGGAAGATCTCTAAATTTGTATTATAAACAACAACAAAAATCGCATCATTTCAGAAAGCTGTTTGTAATTGGAATAATATTACAGAAGCTGTATTTTCTTGTTCCTGAACAAATCAAATTAAAATTGAAAATATTACGTGTTGAAGCTATTTATAACTATTATTATATAAGTATTTTAAAACCAGATTTGAACACTTCTCCTAAGCTAAACTTTCAAAAAAATTTAACAATATACAATTTGTTGTTGATTGTTGTTGTAGTTGTAGACAAGAGTAAAGTAAACTAATTGCCGCATCATTTCAGTTAATTTGTTTAGTGTAATTAGCTGTAGCGAGGCGAACGTGACACGAAGTTGAATGTCGGTCCGATTTATAGCTATAAATGAGCAATTTATATATATATGCAATATATACCTAAACCTTTAAGCATATATAGTTCGGTATATATGCACGTTGTAAACGTAGTTTTTGCTGGGGTCAACAAGTGAGTCACGTACGCCTGAGGACGGGGGGCGGCAAGGGACAATCGAAACGGGGCGGTACGCTCGATTGAACGTTTTATGGGTAATTAACAGACGTTGCTGCTGTTGTTGTTGTTGTTGTTGCAGGCATGCAAACAAAACAAACGATAAGACCAGCGCCCCTTGTACCACAGGAAGACGCAGCTAAATCACTGAGGGGGCAAAGAGGGACGAAGCAAATAGTGTGGGTGGTCAGCTTCGACCTGCTCCCTTTCCCCAACACCCCCTCACCTTACAATTCCAACAACTATTCCCAACCATCTGGCTCACTGATTAGGCAAGTGGGGCAAGCGTTGCGGCCTCTTTCTATACTCTATGCACACACTAAAAATGGGCTATATTGTTTTTGCGCCAAGTCGCCGTATGAACGCAATTTTCGCTATTGAAGTTCAGGACTTCTCTTTTTGTAAGAGCTAAGGAAATCAAAATTGGCCACCTAACGATAAATAAATTTAAATTAAAATTAAGTCCTACTCCGTAACAGAGTGTTGAGCAGTCGTTTGCACCCGACTCCAACGTGCTTACTTTTTTGCTTGCTTCATCTATACACTATACATAGATATTCATATATATACATATATATCTATATATCGTGTATATCTATATCGAGCAAAAGACCCGGACACATTAATATTTCGTGTGTCGTCTTCTTGTTGCAAGGCTATTCTCGAAATTATTTTATTCATGCTGCCTTTTTATTATTATTTGCTTAATTCATTGTACTCTGTACTAGAAATTGTTCGCCGAATACTTGAAGTTAATTTGTTTGTTTATAAACATTTTCGGTTGCTTTTGAACTTGCTCGTTAATGTTTTTAGTGTTTTTTTTTTGTTTGTTTTTTCATTTACTTGATTTTTGCATGCCGAAGCAGTTTTCGAGCACTGTACAGAATATATATATATAAATATATATATATGTATATATACATTTGAATGTATATATGCAATATACCCAACTTTTGACCTACATTCGTATGTATTTGTATTGAAAAGCTGCGGTTATTTGAATATTCGTTGTCGCCGATAAGAAACTTTCGTAGAATTTGCATTCGCTGTGCGCGAGTAAAGGCCTCAAAGAATGGTTCAGATGTGAACCGTAATCACGTATTTGTGCCATTAAAAAACCGATATGTTTAATGTAGATTTTTTGTTGTTTCTGAACAAGCCTGACTTACCCAACCAGACCAATTGTTTCAGTTTTTAAAAGCATTTCCAACTTTTAATATAGTTCTCTTCACTCTTAAGCTAAATTACCAAGGTATATGTTTAGCTTTAGAATTTGTTGCATCCAGATTTAACTTTATTATTACTTACTATGTTTGCGGCTGATCTTTGCAATTTATTTATTTTTTCAAATCTGAAGTTTTCTTCCAGCTGCAACAATTCACAGATTTTTCTTTGGTTTTGGCGTTTTCTCGGGGTGGGGTTAAGATCGGCGGCCCACAAGCAACAGGAAACCGCAAACCTAATAGGCGTCACGATGTTTCCACTATGTTCCGAGTGGGTCTTGCGGTTTTGGCTACAGTTTTGACTCTAGCTGCGACTTTGGCCTCTATCGCCCACGCTGGCGGCCCGCAGCGAAATTTTGCACATAGTCAACTTAGTACCTCTATTGTGGGGGCTGCTCGCGTAGGCTGCGGGCGTGGCAGTCAACGGCGACCACAAAATAGTGCAAATACGGCAAACAAATTGAGTGCAAGGCGTCATTATACCCTCTAATTTTATATTATATTCGGTGGGAAGCAAAACAAAGATGCTGCTTCAATTTAAAGAAATGATTTGAAACTATAGAAGTAGTATAAAAAGCGTGCCTCAACCGGCGTTGTCCGGTCCAATATGATAACTTTGAACATGCAGAAGTATTTTGTGTAATGCTCGCCAATTTCAGACAGTAACTGAAACAACCGAATTTTTTTTTAGTGTTTTGCATGCATTTTTTCTGCCTTGGCGCAACCCTATTAATTTATTATTTATTTATTTAATTGATAAATGCTTTAGTATAAATACATTAATAGTTTTGTATGTCTAGAATTTTAAATGAATTTGAATTAAAGTTTGTTTCGCAAACATGGTTTTTTCACAACAATAATACACACACCTTGCTTTAACAAATTTCTTAAATTTAAAAGGCAGAGATTATATATTTTTTATTTCTGGAAAAATATTTGTTGTTTATTTTATAATTAAAAGGATTTTTGGGCTTAAAATTGTCTGTTCTATTGAAATGGGTTCGGTTTGGGCTTGGGTTGGGCTAAATTTTTGGTCAATTGATTCGATTAGATGTTCGATTTATATTTGTAAAAATACTGCAGTTCTGGGCTCGAAATGGTTCGGCTTATAGTTTTTATTTTGTTTTTCAAATTACGTACTACTATGATCATTTATTTGTTCAACTTTAAAAAAAAAAAACCTTTTTATTTAAATTAGGTTACGATCGGAAAATCATATGGAACAAACTTTATATATACACAAATTGTCTTTGGTATATGCTAATTGATTAAGGATTTTCGTTTTTATAAGATGCAAGAAAAGACAGATTTGAAACCATATGAACATTATTAGATCAAATAATTTATACAGGGTATAACAAACGGAAATGTAGCTTCCCCCTCCTGTTGCAGACCCCTCCCCGTGTTGGAAATGTAATGGGTCGCCGGTTAGACAACACGTGACTCTGGCAAAAGGCAATGCGCTCACCCATAACTCCTTCTATGCACGTAACTTTGCTGTTGCCGCTGTTTTTGGTAGGGCAAAAGCAGCAGCATTCCCCCGCACCCAGCTCAGCCCTTGTCCTAATAACGTTACGCGTCACGCTTCGCCAAGCACTTGGCATTGGAATTTCAATTTCATTTCGAAGAGATGTCGACAACGCCCCGTAAGATCGGCGTACTATATGCATATCTTGTGGAATGTTCGCCTTACCTTAAATGCGTCTTCTTCTTCTTGTTTAGTGTCTTATATAGATTGCAAAAGTCGCAAACGGAAGTTGAGAAATGCACTCGCTTTGGGGATGCTCGGCTAGGTTGAGGGCTTGGCACGATGTCTGTCAAACTGTACGCACACAGCTTTTGTTTTTAATTGAAATTGCAGACGGCAAATAATTTCCGGCCATGAAATTCGAGTGCACCCTTTTCATTTTTTTTTTTTTTTTTTATATTTTTGTTGCTTTTGACATCATCAGCAGCTGCGCCAAGGGAGATGCTCTTTAATCTAATTAAGTGGGCTGGGTCCCTGCCGAACTAACCAACGCGCACTGATGACGATGACGATGACGATGATGATGTTAATAATAACAATAATGAAGATTATGTGCCCTGTCTGCTGGAGGATATGACCATGGGGACCTTCTCTTCATGCACACAATTGAATCTGTGGTAAATTTTAGTTTTGTCACCAATTTGAGGACAATAATGTCATCAGCCATTGTGGATTCTCTGTTGTAACGTAAATTTTGAGTTCAATGAGACTATAACCAAAATATTTTCAAATGTATGTATTCAAAAATATTTTATTAAAATATATGTTCTCTTAGCATCTTTTTTGGTCTTAGATCAAAAATCTGAAGATGCTGATTTCTGCCTATCAGAGCACATAATTTATTTTTTGTGCATATTAAAATATAATAATATATGTATATATTTACTGGAGAGAGGCACAATAGCCTTATAGAGTGCGTAATATTTTGAATATATGTTCATTTTTAGACTCGAAAATTTTAATGCAGTTGAATCTATAGATTTAAACAAGTCGAAATAGGTGTATTTTTCCAAAATTGGAAATTAATGCAGTTTGCATCTATAGATTTAAACAAGTCGAAAGAAGTGTAACTTTCTAAAATCGGGCTCTTTTTAACCAAGATAGAGTCATTTAGAGCTCATTACAATAAGTAAAACATGCATATCTCAGGCAAATAAGGTCATATCTTCGAATGGTATACCTTCTTAGACTCGTACGACTATCAATTGGCATTCAAAAATCCCCATTCTAAAATTTGCCCATTTTTGACCAAAATGGCAAGGGGTTACACACAATTTTTTTTGCCAAAATCGCGAAAATTTTAAAATCAAAAACGTTTAATGCAGATCGAATCTATAGATTTTTACGAGTCGAATGAGGTGTATCTTTACGATATCGGACTTTATTTAACCAAGATAGAGTAATTTAAAGCTTGTTACAATAACTAAAACCTGCCAAACTCATTCAAATAAGGGCATATCTTCGAATGGTATACCTTCTTAGACTCGTACGAATCGGGACTATCAATTGGCAATCCCCATTCTAAAATTTGCCCATTTTTGACCAAAATGGAAAATTAGTTTTTACATCACAATTTCTGCCAAAATCGCGAAAATTGTTATCAAAAAATTTTAATGCAGTCTGAATCTATAGATTTAAACAAGTCGAAAGAGGTGTATCTTTCTGAAATTGGACTTTATTTAACCAATATATATATTATACTATTGACCACAATTATAAAAAAAATAGAAAATTAGTTCTTAATGGAATAATCCTTTTTTTTTACACCTTGCTCTATACTATTTAACAAGTTTATTTGTTGAAATTTCATAAATTTAGCTTTTAAGAGCAGGGTATTTTGTCCGTAAATGCCCTTAATTGTTTTCCATATTTTAAAATAATGTGTTTCTCTTAAAAGGAACAATTTTGCTTTTCTTTCAAATGCACACCTGGTTTGAGATCAGATAAATATAACGCATATCAGTCACATTAGGCATATTGTTCACGCTTCTTAAATATTCCGAAGTCTGGATGGACTCTGGACTCCGAATTGCGTCTGTTTCGTTTGGTTCATTCGCCTTTGGCTTCCGCGTTGACTTTGTCGCTTTGTGTGCTGTCCTCCCCCCCTTTGGGGACCCAGCAGCTGGCCTTGTTTACCTTATGCAAATTTCCGCTGGCACGAGCCCAAGCAACAACCACCCCATTTGTGGGCAGCTCGTGCCACGGCCGAACGGGTTCAAAAAACTTTTGGTGACATTTGGCCGGAAGACGGGCAGGCAGTGCCTTTAATTGGGGGCGGAGTGGGGTTGGAGTGTTAAGGGGTGGCTCCAGAGTGCCAACCCCGAGGGCTTATTTTGTGGGGGGGTGGCGTTGTGTCTTATGCTCAGCTATGCACTTGGCGAAACGAAATTCTTATTGATTTTCGTCGCTTCGGTTTTTTGTTTTTTGTTTGTTGTTTGGCTTAGTTCGCTTTCTGTGCTGTATTTTGGCCAGAAGCAAGTCACTGGGTCGCCTGCCAGGTGGTTGGTGCTTGGTGCTTGGTGGTGGTTGCACGGAATTTATGACACCAATTATTTATGAATTCGAAATTTGTTTGGCGCGTTGCCAAAGCGCGCACACGACAGACAGACAGACAGCCAGACAGCCAGAGGTAACAGACACCCAAGAAGACAGACGGGCGAATCGGATATGGCAATGTAAATACAAATACAAATTGCGAAGACACGAATACTTGGGCGCATAGCCGTCTATAAATACACTCGCTAACTCGCACTTTTCCACTTTCATTGCAGACAACACGCTGGGCTCTCAAGGCCGGCCCGAAAAACCCAATAAGAATAACAACAGCTATCGCCAGGGAAATCGGTGAATATGTCAGGGCGCAGAAGTCAGACACAGATGGCGCCGCCGCCGCCGCCGCCCAAGCCGAGCAAGTCCCAGCCAAATGGCAACGGTGCCCTGCCGAATGGCACCAACAACACCAACAACACCAACAGCAATAACAACAGTTACAACAGCAATAAAATTGTCGCAGTCACAGCGGAAGGCGATTGGAGCCAGCGCCAGCGCCAGAGCCAGAACCAGAACCAAAACGAGAACCTGGGCCAAAATCAGAGCACGGCTCAGAACAGCAACGTCGCCCGGAGGAGCCAGACGCCGCCGCGCACAGAGCAGGTCGTGATGACGCCACGCGGCAAGACAGCGAACAGCACCGTTATACTCATCGAGCGGAAGCTCGTCGATGAGATCAACGATCGTGTGCACGTCGCTGGCGGCGATCACACCGGCATCATCATCAACAAGGACACCGTCGCCGGCCAAAAGAGCGCCAGCAAAGCGGCCGCCCTCTCATTGGAGTTTCGCGTCTTCCTTGTCAGCGCCAACACGGGCAAGCACTCGCAGGAGTCGCGCACGTTGCGCTTCTGGTTCCGCGATTGGCTCACGAACGACGAGAAGCAGGCGCACATTGCCCAGGACTTCTTCAAGGAGCTCGTCAGTCCGCAGGACTTTCCCAGAGGTACATGCACATTAGCACAAATTGAACTCCTCGAAACTAAGCTAAACCTTTTCTACATATCGGGTGTTTAAACTTTCAATTTAATAACTTCTTTTGGTCTTTAAAAACTTCATTTCAACTCAATCAATTATTGCGCCAAAACCTTCCATTTAATTGACCAACAATCAAGTTTCTGGCTTTCTTGCAATCAACTATACTTGCAGTACAAAAATTAAACATTTTTGTTTTTTGTATCTTAAATCTGAATTGTTTTGTAAGCTTAGCATAAAATGTTCTGATTTGAATTCTATCATAAACTGCATTTAATATAAATTATCAAAATCATAAAGACGAAAAAACGATTTTTTTTTAATCACTTTTATAAACTATACCATTTTCAAGGACTCAATGGGAGCTTTGTCTTAAAATGCAGAGGTCCTTAACCTTAAATAATCGTTTTTTCGTCTTTTCTTACATGATTACCGAAAAATCTGCATTTAAAGCAATTGTTAAATTTGAATAATTTCTTAATCTAAAATCTGAAGAAAGTTTTAAATATATTTTCAGAAATTTGCTTGCTTAGTTAACAAAAAAAAATATTTTTTGTAGTTTAAGATGAAAATAGTAATCTGGAGTATGTAAATATATGTATATATATTGCTGTTGATTTTATGAAAATCTTATAGATCATAAAACATTTTTTTCTTTTGAAAGTATGCACAAAAATTCGTAAAAAAAAAGAGAACAAACAAATCAATGAGAATGAATTAATGAAGAATTTCCGTGAGCTCATAAAACTAAAAATATATATATATATATATATATATATATATATACGTGCGCTTATTTCTTATATATTTTGCAGATTATGTTGGGTTTATCAAGAAGATAATGAAGCTGCTGCAGCATGGCTACACCGAGATACAGTCCATTGAGATCGAGCTGCGCATCTTGGAGGAGACATCGGCGCCGCCGTCACGTCCACGTGAGTTGCCGACTGCGAGAGAGTGTCCCAGCTCTCTGGCTATCTGCTGTTCTTTCTCTTTCTTTTGGTTTTCTTTTGGCTCTCTCTCACGCTCTCTTTCTCTTGACTCGTCTCTGTATCTATCTCTCTCTCTCTCTCTCTCTCTCTGGTCGGTTATCTGATAACTGGTGTCCTTGATATGTTCGGGTTTGTGGCGTGGGCACAGCGCGCGATGGCTACATCATCTACTGCTACGGGGACTGCAATCGCAAGTTCGAGGAGGCGCTGCTGGCGCAGAAGAAAACAGGTGATGGCGACAACCTGATGAAGGCCATTTGGCTGGACATGTACACTGAGCAGCTGAGCGCTCGACGCAAATGATCCGCTGCTCCTGCTGCTGCTGCTGTTGCTTTAAACGCCCACTAATCCTCGCCAGCCACCAACTCCACCCACTAAAAAAAGAACCCAAAAAACAAAACGACTTTTCTAAACTGTTTTTTATGCATTCACTTGTCTGTGGCTGTTCTCTGTTTTATTGTTCTGTTTATCGTTCGTTCTCTCGTTTGCTGTTCGTTCGTTTTACTAATGCACGCACTTCGTCTATTCAAATAAAACCAAAAAGAACGCACTGAGTTTTAGTACAAATTAAAAAAATAATAATAAAAAAAAATTAAAACTAAAACAAACTCTTTAATAACATTAAATGTGCCCAGTTGCTCTCCAACCGACGTCTATCGGTGCTTTCTAAACTGTTCAGGGGGCATTGCCTTCTGGCAACTCTGCAGCTGGTATTGCCAATTGCTTTAAGGCCCTTACCGGGCCCTTAGTTGCTAACTGCTTTGGCTCTTCAACTGTTTTGAGTACATTGCCTTCAATGCTGGGCGCAGTGCCACGCCCACTCGCTGCAGCAGGGACACTCAAGTGCCCAATTTGTCTGGCGGCTGCAATTAAGTTAACGCTGCTTAAGCCTTTAATCGCAGACAGCGCCGTGTGCTAACCCACGCCTAACCACGCCCATTTTGTAAATGTAGCAGCTTGCCTGCCCGCCCGCTCTTCCCCACTCTCTCTCTCTCTCTCTCTCTCTCTCTCTCTGCCAGAGTTAACCATTAACGTCACTTTGCACGGCCATCAAGATAGAGATTATTAAAAGCGACTCTCTCTCTCTCCCTCTCTCTCTCTCTCATGTCTCAGTTTCCTTGGAGGAATCACAGTTTGAATCTCCGCCGCTGACACAGGAGAAGGTGCTTGAGCTCATCGAGCAGGCTTATCCGAATCCCGTTTCGCCCGAAGACCTGGCCAAGTAAGTTTCCCCTCGGATCGAGCAGATCAGCAGGGATTGAATTTGATTGATTTGCTTAATTGCAGGGACTACGGCTGGAGCGAGCAGGATGTGCTGCTGGTCATACAGTCGCTGCAGGAGCGCGGCCTCATCAAGTCCATGGAGTACAACGCCTACACGCGCATCCATCACGAGGACAAGGAGATCAAGGTGGTCAAGCAGATGCCGACGATAGCCTCGAATAAGCAGCCAACGATTGCCATTATAACGGCACAGTATTGCGAGAAGCTGGCCGTGGACGCCATGCTCGAAAACAAGGAGACATTCGTCCGTTACACCACAGTCGGTAGGTGGCGCCACAGGCCAATTGCTTAGTGCCCGGAACGAAATGAGTTGGCTCTGTGAGCGTATTCAACTAATGCCTCACTCTCTTTTCTCTCTCATCTCTCCCCTCTCTCTCTCTCTCTCTCTCTCTCGTTGCTCTCTTGTACTCTAACTGTACTCAAACATCCACATGACAAAAAAAAAAAAATAATAATAATAATAATAATAATAACGAATGTTGAATGCATTTGCATCTAAATTGTTTGCTTGCCCCTCCCCGCCCGCAAAATTTTAAATAAATTAATTAATTACTTTTCGAACGCAAAATCAATATATAACAGATTCCGATCCCAATCTAACGAACTCACTCAGAAAATCCAAAAAGAAACGCAGATTTGGTAAGCACTCAGTCCCCTACAATTTACACACATAGCCATTAAACAAGTTCAACAATATTCATGTAACTTAATTTGTGTTCAGGGTCAAGTTCACATCAATTTGTGCAAATCACGCAATCAGTCTTAAAGGTTTACTCACATACATATTAGTATATATATAGAATACCACGCTCTATTGCCTGGTTTATAGAGCAAATGTTAAAGTGACGCCAGCTTTGCACTGTTAACCGGGTTCTGTTAAGCGCATTACATAGCTGTTCTGGGGAGTTAGTTGTATGTTTTGAAATAAATCTTGTTTTATTATACTATATATTTTTAGTATATATTTATATATAATATATTTATATATAGCATTTGACAGTGTGAATTTTCAGCGATAATCTTCTTGATTCTGATGCTCCTGCAATAAATAATCTATCTTAATTTTTGTAAATTATTTTAAAATTTTTATTAGCTTGAAAAATTACACAATTTTTAGAAACATAAAAAACACTTGGAGAACTATTGCTGTTTAGAATTTTTTTATCTACACTATTTAAAAACTTATAAAGTATTTTATGTTTAGATACAGTACAACAAAAATATATGTTTAGAAAAATTTAAAACTTACAAAAAATCTATTAAATATAATTAATAATTCACATTTTCATCACATCAGTTAACTAAAACATATCGTAAGAAAAGATGTCTATAAATAGGAAGAACATTAAAATAGTAACTGAACTCGTTAGATAGGTTCAAGTTCAGGGTTCGCGTTCCAAGGTCATATATAGACTATCCAAATGACATTAAAAATAAGATGGTTATTGGGAGTAATATATAACTACTACTTATAAGTAATAATACTAAAATACTAATAATAATTAGAATATATATATAACATTTATTTGGGTTGCAAATTGATGCAAATTGTGCACTTGACCTTTGACTTGTATTTTAATGTTGTCAGTTGTTATTTGTTGTTAATGTTGTTAAAGGTGTTTTGGTTTTGTTGTTGTTGTTGTTGGTTGTCATCTGTTGTAAGAACGGGCCAAAGGGTTATTCATTTACTTTTAGCCCGAATTTCTTACCCATCATTGTTGATTGTCGTCGTCACGCACATTAGCCACAACAAATATAAAACGCACCCGCAGTCCACAGACTAATGGCCGTTTACAGACATCACAGCACATACACCCACCCACACACACACACACTCACACACACACACAAATGTGTAAATACATTGTTGCCTACATCTCACATCTCATACATGATGTATCCATCCTTCTTTGTAAAGACATCGAACTAACATTTTTTTGACTTCTCTCTCCCGTTACCGTTGTGGGTCTGCTCCACAGGCGAATCGAATGTGTATACCCTGGGCAACATTGGAGCACATCGGATAGTGAGCACGAAGCTGCCGTCGGTGGGCAGCACGCGGGAGGCAATGACGGCCACGGGCAATACGACAACCAGACTGCTGGGCACATTCCAAAAAGTTGACTATGTTTTTATTGTGGGCGTGGCTGGCGGCGTGCCCCACTACACGGACTACAAGAAACACGTGCGATTGGGCGACGTGGTCATCTCGTATGTGGACAAGCAGCGTGCGCTAATCAACAGGTGAGCCTGCCCCATAGACGACAGTCAGTGGCAGCTGTAATCTCCACGTTCCTCATTCGCAGCAAGGAGAAGCCCTATGTGTATGTGTACAAGAGCGGAGATGATGTGAAGACATATTTCCCGGTCAACGATTCACTGCAACAGATCGCGGAGAGCCTGCAGGCCAACATGGAGCTGAAGCGGCCCTGGGAGACGTATCTGAGCGATGGACAGCAAACGCTCGCCCAAAAGACGGAGAGCGACTTTGGACGGCCGGACGCCAAGACGGACAAACTGTTTATGAACATTGGCAACAACGAGGTCATCGAGGTGGCCCATCCCATTGCCGCCGATGAGGTAAACGGCGTGACACGACTGCGCTTGCATCTGGGGCCAATTGGATCTGGCCGGGATCTGGTGCGCAGCGACGATCTGCGTACGCAATTTGCCCGCAAATTCGGACTGCTCGCCACCGATGTGGAGATGAGCAGCGTGCTGGACAGTATCATTGGCAATTGCCGGGAGAGTTTCATTCTGGTCAAGGGTATCTCCGACTACAAGGACGGCATGTCCACACGCAAATGGCAGAACTATGCCTCGCTTTCCGCGGCCGCAGTGGTCAAGTCCGTCATCTGCGGCATGGATGCGCCGACAAATGTTTAAACGGTCGCCCCAACAACCACTCAGCGCATTTAGCTATGATTTTACCTTTTCAAATAATTATTTTTTTTTTTTTTAGTATTGTTTAAACCCTGCAATGTATTTATCAAACGTTATCTTTTGTTCTCTGTGCGTTATTAACCAAAAGCGGTCCCCGATTAACATCTGGCGGTCCCTCCAAGTAGACCAAAATGTGTGCGTTGTCCTAATACCTTATATGTGCATATATGCACTTGATACGTACATATGTAACAGTAATATGTATTGAATAATTTCTTGTTATTTATTTGTTATGCTTTTGTACTACATATACATAAATAATACACATATATATATCATATACATACACAATATGTATGACACAGGCACATGACGTATATACCAATACATGTATGTATATGTACATATGTATACATATATTGATATAGAGATTTACGCATGTATATGCGTACATACTTAAACAATAATAAATACTGCAATATTTTGCAAAAGTAAGCCACTATTGATTTTAATAGTATCTCTGGTCTATTTTAGCATACTCGTTGCAGGCCTAATGCATTTTGAGGTATCGGTTTTGAATTTACCGCGCCGACTCCACTCTTTATTGAACCGTCTGGCAACGCTTTGACGCGCGCTCGTTTCGTTTCGAAATCTAGTTTTTTCGTTGGACACTTGGCAAGGAAATGTTAGAGAAATATTTAATATAACTATAATTGAATTAACATATAAAAATCGTATTTGAAATACATCCATAAAAAATATACATAAGTTTGCATACCAAAATGTAAATTTGCAAATAGTATATCCCCAATTTGTAAGGGGCTGTTCGAGCGTACGAAGTAGTACTCAGGGCTGTCATCTCTTTAGGGAAAAACTATGGGGAAAACTCTATAGTGAACTTATATATGGATTATATACATATGTACATACCCCGATGTTTCGCAGCAACAATCATAATATTGCGAGCAACCATAAGATCAAGGATTTTGCGATAGTTGCCGCCAAGTGAAGCCTTTCATTTCTGTTGCTGCTAGTTTCCAATAAAAGCTCTTTTAACATTATCTCGTTATCCTTGCTTACAGAGCAATAAGGTGGGCAGGGACTACGTCGTAAGCTTCCATATTCCGGGTTAGTAGTTCTGTAGAGCTGGTTTGTTAGTCATGTTTGGGAGCATATAAGCGACATTATTTACCTTATATGTGTGGAATAGAATTTAGCCGTGTTTCGCACAATCGGAATATTACTATTAGCGAATAGATTATGAAGCCTATATAAACAAGCACGAAATGACAGATGCTGTTAAAAATCATGTTCAGTGGAATGGAAAAGCATCAACTCGAGCGAACTTAATGGATCTGTGAATTGCTTGATTTATTAAGCTAAAGAAATTGACATTTAGACAAAATAATAGAAGGCAACTGAGTCGCTTGGAAACACATCTTTTAATTCAGTTGAGTTTCAAAATGCCCCTAAGGCTGTGACCAGAGTTGTGTTACGTATTAATTGTGAAAGAGTGGCAACTTTCAAACAGGTGACGTTTGCTGAGGCGCGAAAAGGATGCATTTCAAAAAATCATTTGGCGTGAGTCTGTGTAAATTAATCCTTACTTAAATCACTATTATTGATTTTTATATTCAAAGAAAATGTCGTAAACAGCTGCTAGCGGACTTGGTGTAAGCGACTATAATTACAAAATAACAGACGAAGCTTATCAACTCTATCTTATTTCTCATATATGTATATGTTGGTATTTTTACAGTGGGAGTTAGAATTACTTGGCTTCGACGACAGCTGAAATTATCAAAAAGCTTTCCTTACCGCACCAACATTTAATTGTTTTTATTACATTACATCAAACCACAATAATAAATTAAATGTGCACAAGAAAATTCCCTTTTCATTTTATATTAATTATACAATTTTGTGTATGTTGTGGATGCCGATAATAATTGTAATTATAAATTTACATAACGTTGTTATTGTATTGTATTGTGGTGTATTGCTGGGAAACAAGACGTAGGCGAGTTTTAATCTACGAACGCACACTTGCATATGTATATACATACATACGTGTAAATGTATGTCCGTAATTTGTTCGACTTTGACAATATGTGTTCGCTTGCAAATGAAAATTCCCCATATATGCCTCTTCTAAGTGTTAACATTCAAACGCGTCGAACTTTCAATATATGTACATATACTGTAAGCAAAACAAATATTCGTACACCCTTAACCTTCAAGTTTAATGAGCAATAATATAACGTACAGTACAACAACTTTTACGTTCGTTTCCTCGATCACGACGTGAAAAGAGTTTATTGGGTTTGGCAATGTCAGTCTTGCTGTCCGTCCGTCCGCCCGTCTGTCCGTATAAACGGAATTTTTCCTCGGCTATTGAAGTTAGAGACTTGAAATTTGGAATATATGTATGTATATTCATGTCAAAATTCATCTACCACAATTTTAGAGCTGGAGTCACCAATTTTGGCGTGCAGTTTGACCTCCTCTAAATATTGAGCAAAAAACGGTCGGCCTTGCCCACTTCCGCCCCCACAAATAAAACAATCTACATTTTTCCAAAATATCAATAATAATTAGGACCATTTCGACTGTTTTGAGACGGCTACATCTGACTGTAACGTTCTTACTTGTTTTAGAATAAAAATGTATCATTCTTTTAATATATTTTTAAAACAAAAAAAGCGTTTTTGAATGCCACGCGCAGATTATATTCATTTCAAATGATCAAGAACCGCTATCCGATCTTAAAAGCCAATTTCGTAGATTATTAGATTATTATTAAAGCTAGAGACACCAACATTTAAAATTAAAATAAAAAGTGTGATAAAATTCGACAATTCGGACGAGCCAATTGACGCAAGCGCAAGCGTGTTTTGTATGCATGTGCTCGCTTACTTTTTTGCGTTTACATAGTCATGTGTGCAAGGTTGAGCTAAAAAATCATCGATGGGACTATCGATGTTTTTGGCATTTTGCGACATCGATGTTTTTGAAAACCATCGATGTGTGCCCGGCTTTATCACTGCAAGCGACAAGTGAAAGGTAAGCGCAACAAATTTAAGAGAAAATTTGTATGGTTTTTAATTTGATTTGTGCACCAAGGTAAATTACCAATTGTGGATGTTGTCAGTACGAAACACATATTGAAGACCGCAGCGAACCGGATGATCTGTATCCTCTGTGCCCACTTCAATATTGGATGGTAACAAAATTCAAGTGTTAATACAATCTCAAGTTTTATAATAAACATTATTTTTTTCAGATGAACAGCGAGGGCTTAAAGCCAACCACCAAAAGATGTTTGCAAACGATTTTTACGGTTGCGGCAACGTCAACTGAATCCGAACGAACTTTGGTCGGCGCGCAGATGCTCATTGAACCAAAATGTGGTGGATATGCTTTTGTTTTCGAGTCTAAAACTAAGACTTTGATTAGATTTCATTATTAGTACATTATCGTAATCACTGTATGCTAAGAACATAAAAGCGTTATATTTGTTTTTTTTTATAATAAATCTTTGAACTATGAGACTATGAGATACCCTAAGCCCAGAAGCAAGCTGTCGTTTTAAACGCTTTTGCATTCATACGTAAATACATAAAATCACATAAACGCACGCCGCACGCTGCGCACTTGACTCAGCAGCTGCACTTGGCCCCAACTATGGAAAATGGATTCTTGAAAAACTTCTAAACTAAGAGTATGACAGGACTTCACAAGAGGATTCATATCTGCGGGGCGACTGGGGGGAGGTATCCAAAATCTATAATCTTAATCTGCGTATATTTTACGAAAACATATTAAGCCAAATTTCGCTCTAGCTTTTATATTTTCCGAGATATGCTCAAAAGCCCGGTCAAAATACCGATTAATATCGATAATAAGAAAACGAGGCGGGTTACCGATCATTTGAAACGATTCTATACATGAACTTAAAAAGTCAAAACTCAGCTCTTTAGCTCACGTAGTTTCTGAGATCGACGCGTTCAGACATTTACATTGCATTTCATTTACAGTTCTGATGGTGAGACTTCACTACTAGTTCTTGTAGCCGGTACAATTTAGGAAACACGTGGGAACCACGTATTCAAAAAAGGCGGACTTAAATTGCAATTTAAGGGTGAAAACAAAATAATGTACGTGTGTGTGGAGTGCACTTTAAATTAAGTTCAAGTTATTCTAAAGGGCAGACGCAGACCTGGTTTTCATTTATTTATTTTTTAAACACTATGTGTCTGTGCATACAAAACATATGTGCGTCTTTGTAAATACACACATACATGTATATTTACTATCTACCACGAACCGGTCTGGAGCTTAAACAGGGGGCAGGTGCCAGTGCACGTTTTAGTTCCCACGGGGGAAGGCAGTTTAGGTTTTTGTTTCTTACTGTAAATCCAATCCAACCCGGGCTTAAATGTTCGTGAGTGAAAGTGTTCAGAGATTTTTGTTTTTAAAAACAAATTCGAAATTTGCCTTGCCACCAATCCTGAGCACAGAGCATCGCACAGCCAAGATATTCCGACTGCAATATTCTTTCTCCATATCTACAACTGTTGACAAATGTGCATGCGGCACATTTGACATTGTGAATACAAATAAGATAGGCGCGCCATGTGATTATGGTTGATTATGAGGATTTCTGATAAGTGGCTTTCAATTTCATTTTAGTTTCAATACAAATACTTAAATGGATTGTGATTTCTAAAAAAACCAACATATTGAAAACCTAACTTGTGACTTGCTCAAACGCTTTCAAGGAATACATTCCCCCTGGTTGAAAAGAGAGATCCAGGCTTGAAGAAATTTGTTTTTTTTTTCCATAAAGGTAACTACTAGCTTAACTATAAATTTTAAGCCTAAGTGAAAGTTGTTTGTAAGGGAAGTCAATCTTATTTATATCTAATTAGAGAAAATATATTTAAGAAATGTATTAATTTATTTGTTGAAACATTTTCATCGTGTTGTGACAACAAATTTCGTATTATTCGTTTATTTTGCTAAATTGGAGACTGTTTGTCATCCACTTACAAAATTCAACAAACATTTGATCTCATTTATTATTATTAATAATTCCACAGACAGCTCAAAACTGCTGACATACGTATATACAAATAAAAGTCCCAAATTGGACCGATAAATGGGTATATAATGCAGACGGATACAGAAATAAACGCGTCTCGTATTCCACTTGAAATAGAAGCTAAGGTATTCATCAGATTATACAATTATTGTTTGAGAAGAGTCTTAATGTTGACTAATGAGAAATATATGTGATAAGAATCACGAAGTAAGCATCTTTTGGCTGTCCATGTTATCTATCAGTAATTTTCTCAATTAGAAAACTGTTTTATTTAGTTCCATCTTGATATTATACAAATATTGTTTAAGAAGAGTCTTAATGTTGACATATGATAAATATATATGATAATAATGATCGTTAAGCTGTCCATATTATCTATCTTATACTAGAATCTGGCAATCTATCTTCGGTTTATCCATTTTCCCAATTAGAAAACTGTTTTATTTTGTTCCTTCGTGAGATTAGACAAATATTGTTTAAGAAGAGTTTTAGTATAATATAATAAGCTGTGCATATTATCTATTTTATAATTCTAATCTAAATATCTTCGGTTTAGCAATTTTCCCAATTAGAAAAAGTTATTATTTTGTTCCATCGTGAGATTAGACAAATATTGTTTAATGAGCGTTTTAATATAATATATCCATATTATTGTAATTTGATTATCTTCTGGCCAGCAATTTTTCCAAATAGAAAATCCAATCAGAAAAAAATCAATTCTTTTTAAGAAGAGTCTTAAAGTTGAAATATATATACTATATGATAACAACCAAGGAGTAAACATCTTTAAGCTGTCCATATTATGTATATTATAATTCTAATCTGAATACATCCTCGTGTCAGTGAATTTCGCAATTAAGAAACGTTCTTTTTGTGTTTCATCCATCAGCGAAATGTCCACAACGGATTGTTATTTGCAGCTGGAGGATGGCACCGTCATGCCGGGCTGCTCATTCGGGGCCCGGGGCACGCCCTCCAGCGGCGAGGTGGTCTTCCAAACGGGCATGGTCGGCTATACGGAGGCCCTGACGGATCGCTCGTACAGCGAACAGATTTTAGTGCTGACCTATCCGCTGATCGGCAACTATGGAGTGCCGGATGTGAATCAGCTGGACGCCTACGGCTTGCCGGAACACTTTGAGTGGCTCTGTGGCGCCGTCCAGGTGGCTGGCCTGGTGGTGGGCGAGATCTGCGAGACGCCCTCGCACTGGCGCTCACAGCAAACGCTGTCCCAGTGGCTGGCCGCGCACAAGGTGCCCGGGATCAGCGGCATCGATACGCGCGCCCTCACCAAGAAGCTGCGCGAACAGGGCAGCCTGCTCGGCCGCATTGTCTACGAGGCGCCCGGCAAGCAGCCGGCGCCGTTCGTCGATCCCAACGAGCGCAACTTGGCCCGGGAGTGCGCCATCAAGGAGCCGGCCCTGTACAAATCGCCCCGGGGCAGCGGACCACGCATCGCGATCATCGACTGCGGCCTGAAATTGAACCAGTTGCGCTGTCTGCTGCAGCGCGACGCCGCCGTTCAGCTGCTGCCGTGGAGCGCCCAGCTGCAGGCGGACCAGTACGACGCCCTGTTCCTCTGCAACGGACCGGGCAATCCGAGCAGCTGCCAGCCGATTGTCGAGCAGGTGCAGCGCGTGCTGGCCGCCGGCACGAAGCCCATCTTTGGCATCTGTCTGGGCCATCAGCTGCTGGCCAAGGCCATTGGCTGCGACACGTACAAGATGAAGTACGGCAACCGGGGCCACAATCTGCCCTGCCTGCATCGGCCCACCGGGCGCTGTCTGCTCACGTCGCAGAATCACGGCTATGCGGTCGACCTGGACAAGCTGCCCGGCGATTGGGAGGAGCTGTTTGTGAACGCCAACGATGGCACCAACGAGGGCATTGTGCACCGCAGCAAGCCCTACTTTTCGGTACAGTTCCATCCGGAACACCATGCCGGGCCCCAGGACACCGAGTTCCTCTTCGATGTCTTCATCGATGCCATCAAACAGCCGCAGATCAGCATACCCAAGCTGATCGAGCGCCGACTGCACGTCATCCAGCCCGATCCGCAGCCACGGCCCCGCAAGGTCCTCATACTGGGCTCCGGCGGACTGTCGATTGGCCAGGCCGGCGAGTTTGACTATTCCGGATCGCAGGCGATCAAAGCGCTGCGCGAGTCCAACATACAGACGGTGCTGATCAATCCCAACATTGCCACCGTCCAGACGTCCAAGGGCATGTCGGACAAGTGCTATTTCCTGCCGCTGACGCCCGACTACGTCGAGCAGGTGATCAAATCGGAACGGCCCAACGGCGTCCTGCTCACCTTCGGCGGCCAGACGGCCCTCAACTGCGGCGTCGAGCTGGAGCGCGCTGGCGTCTTTGCCAAATACAATGTACGCATCCTGGGCACGCCCATCCAGTCGATAATCGAGACCGAGGACCGCAAGCTGTTCGCCCAGCGCGTCAACGAGATTGGCGAACGGGTGGCGCCATCCGAGGCCGTCTATACGGTCGCCGAGGCGCTCGAGGCGGCCGGCCGACTTGGCTATCCGGTGATGGCGCGCGCCGCCTTCTCGCTGGGCGGCCTCGGCTCCGGTTTCGCCAACAACGAACAGGAGCTGGAGACGCTCGCCCAGCAGGCGCTGGCCCATTCCAGCCAGCTGATTATCGACAAATCGCTCAAGGGCTGGAAGGAGGTGGAATACGAGGTCGTCCGCGATGCCTACGACAACTGCATCACCGTCTGCAACATGGAGAACTTTGATCCACTTGGCATACACACCGGCGAGAGCATCGTGGTGGCGCCATCGCAAACGCTCTCCGATCGCGAATATCAAATGCTGCGCAACACGGCGCTGAAGGTCATCCGGCATTTTGGCGTCGTCGGCGAGTGCAACATCCAGTACGCCCTCTGTCCGCACTCGGAGCAGTACTACATCATCGAGGTGAACGCCCGACTGTCGCGCAGCTCGGCGCTGGCCAGCAAGGCGACCGGCTATCCGCTGGCCTATGTGGCCGCCAAGCTGTCGCTGGGCGAGCCGCTGCCGGAGATCCGGAATTCGGTGACGGGCAATACGACCGCCTGTTTTGAGCCCAGTCTCGATTACTGTGTGGTGAAGATACCGCGCTGGGATCTGGCCAAATTTGTGCGCGTCAGCAAGCACATCGGCAGCTCGATGAAGAGCGTCGGCGAGGTGATGGCCATTGGGCGCAGCTTCGAGGAGGCCTTCCAGAAGGCGTTGCGCATGGTCGACGGCGATGTCCAGGGCTTCGATCCGTATGTGGCGCCCGTCTGCAAGGATCAGCTATCGGAGCCGACCGATCGTCGTCCCTTCGTACTGGCCGCTGCGTTGCGGGCGGGCATGTGCATCGAGGAGCTGCACGAATTGACCAAAATCGATCGCTGGTTTCTGCACAAGCTGCGGCACATTATCGAGTTCTACGGCCAGCTGGAGTCGGCCGGCAGCCAGCTGTCGCCGGGCCTGCTGCTCAGCGCCAAGCGCTTGGGCTTCGCGGACAAACAGATCGCCATGGCCACCAAGAGCACCGAGCTGGCCGTGCGCCAGCAGCGCCACGAGCACAATATCCGTCCGTTCGTCAAGCAGATCGACACCGTTGCCGGCGAGTGGCCGGCCAGCACCAACTATCTGTACAATACGTACAATGCCGCCGAGCACGATATCGACTTTCCCGGCGGACACACGATTGTCGTCGGCTCCGGCGTCTATCGCATCGGCTCCTCGGTGGAGTTCGACTGGTGCGCCGTCAGCTGCCTGCGTGAGCTGCGCAATCTGAAGAAATCGACCATCATGATCAACTACAATCCGGAGACGGTGTCCACCGACTACGATATGTGCGATCGGCTCTACTTTGAGGAGATCAGCTTTGAGGTCGTCATGGATATCTATGAGCTGGAGCGCTCCGACGGCATCATACTGTCGATGGGCGGCCAATTGCCGAACAATATCGCCATGGATCTGCATCGGCAGCAGGCCAAGGTGCTGGGCACCTCGCCGGAGTCGATTGACTGTGCCGAGAACCGTTTCAAATTCTCGCGCATGTTGGACAGAAAGGGCATACTGCAGCCGCTCTGGCGGGAGCTGACCAATCTCCAGTCGGCCGTCGCCTTCTGCCAGGAGGTGGGCTATCCCTGTCTGGTGCGGCCATCCTATGTGCTATCCGGCGCCGCGATGAATGTGGCGTATTCGGATCAGGATCTGGAGACCTATCTGAATGCCGCCTCCGAGGTGAGTCGCGAGCATCCGGTGGTCATATCCAAGTTCCTCACCGAAGCCAAGGAGATCGACGTGGACGCCGTCGCGGCCGATGGCCAAATCCTCTGCATGGCCGTCTCGGAGCACGTGGAGAATGCCGGCGTTCATTCCGGCGACGCAACGTTGGTGACACCGCCGCAGGATCTGAACGCCGCGACCTTGGAGGCCATCAAGCGCATCACACGTGACCTGGCCAGCGTCCTGGACGTCACCGGGCCCTTCAACATGCAGCTCATCGCCAAGAACAACGAGCTGAAGGTCATCGAGTGCAACGTGCGCGTCTCGCGCTCCTTTCCCTTCGTCTCCAAGACGCTGGACCACGACTTCGTGGCCACTGCGACGCGTGCCATCGTTGGCATGGACGTCGAGCCGCTCGACGTCCTCCACGGCGTCGGCAAGGTGGGCGTCAAGGTGCCCCAGTTCAGCTTCTCGCGGCTCGCCGGCGCCGACGTCCAGCTGGGCGTCGAGATGGCCTCCACCGGCGAGGTGGCCTGCTTTGGGGACAATCGCTACGAGGCCTACCTGAAGGCCATGATGTCCACCGGCTTCCAGATACCCAAGAATGCCATACTGCTCTCCATCGGCAGCT
This sequence comes from Drosophila colorata, assembly GCA_035041545.1. Classification (NCBI taxonomy): domain Eukaryota; kingdom Metazoa; phylum Arthropoda; class Insecta; order Diptera; family Drosophilidae; genus Drosophila; species Drosophila colorata. Next base: position 8,958,685 of record JAWNLD010000490.1, on the reverse strand, counting down.
TCAAGGTACACGTGCGGATTTTGTATTTGGATTAAGTATCCGTCACTTGTTGTGGTTTTGTGCAAATGTTTGTAACAGGCAGAAGGAGGCAGCTCCGACTCCATAAAGTTTATATATTCTTGTTCAGGATCAATATCCGAGTCGGTCTCGCCATGTCTGTCTGTCCGTCCGTCCGTCTGTATGTTAGAGAAACTTGGATCACTTAAGATCTCGTCCATACGTAGATAAAGCTTATTTTAAATTATCGATAAACCGCCCCGTTTTCTTGTTATCGATATTTATCGGTTTCTGTTATCTGTGTTTTTAGGCATATCTCCGAAACTTTAAGAGCTAGAGCCACCAAATGTACTTTATTATGTTCGCGTAAAGCAGATGCAGTTCACAAATATTTCGGATTTTGGCAACTTCCTCCCACATGCCCCAAAAAAAAAAAATAATAAAAATCCCCAATTCAAGTACAAAAGTTGGATGCTCTTGTTAAGTCCTGAAAATTTCATAAAGTTCATAATCTTAGTTTAAAAGTTATTCAAGAATTCATTTTCCACAGTGGGGACTAAGCGCAGCCGCTGTGTAAAGTGCGCAGCATGCGCCTTTGTGTGTGTGTGTGTTTGTATGTGTAATTTTGTAATTTTTTAATAACCTATTGTTCATAAGGCATTGCGACCTTGAAAAACAATAAATAAATCTAATTTCAAATTTGGTGTATTCAGGATACCTTCTAGTCTGGCACTCCCGACTAGAGCAAGCTGACTTGTTACTCATATATTTATTTCCCCCTTCCTCTATTCAGCACAAAATGGAGCTGCTGTCCTCCATCCGAGAGCTGGCCAAGATGGGCTACAAGCTCTACGCCTCGATGGGCACGGGGGACTTCTACGCGGAGCACGGCGTTGATGTGAGTACATTCTCCAGATTTACAATCCCAATTTGCAGAGCAAATACTACACAACTTTGTTTTTCCCTGTGTGAAGCAAGTAAGAACGTTGCAGTCGGGTGTATCCGACTACGCAATACTCGTTTACATTATAATAACAGCTTAAAACAGTCGGAAACGGTTTTCATTATTATTGTTATTTTGGAAAAATATCTATTTTTGTAATTTTTTGTGGGCGCGGTCGAAATTTGAGATATGGATTTTAGCGGTTTACAAGTTAGGGTCCGATGTTTGTTTCGCACAACTTCAATTGAAGACTGTATGAAGAGAAAATGACAGATGATTGAATGGTAAATTATATTTCAGAGCTCACCAATCAGTTAGGACAAACTCTTTTATTTATTAAAATTAACTATAGTCCATTCAGGAAAATACAAGTACGAATGTTGCAGTCGGGTGTAACCGACAGCGCAATACTCGTTCAGTGAAATGTTTAGAGTTAACCTGAAATCTGTCTGCAAATTGAATGTTTTTTAAAACCTTTAAAACAGCGGATTATATATATATATATATAGATTAATTCAATTTACCACGCCCCTAGTGGGCGGAACCAAAAAATCTTCACTCTTTATTTGACGCGGAAATACACGAGTTTATATTCCAAGTTGCAAGTCTCTAACTTCAAAATCGGAGAAGAAAATGGCGTTCATACGGACGGACATTGCACAAACTGAATATACTTCTTTCACTTCGTGAACGAGTATAAAAACGAATACAGTTAACTGTAAAAATGTATGTATGTCCATGTATACATGTATCCATATATAAAAGAAAAAAGTGATTTTCTTGCCGGATGGGCCACAGCCAGAAGCTAATCGGACACACTTGAGGGCCGTTTCGATTAGCTCAATGGCACTCAATTGGAATGCTCTGTGTGGACAGTTCTATAGATGAGACTTGAGGGGTCTGTCGCTGGCAGCAGGGTTCGAGGAGGGGGCTGCCTTTTAATTGAAAGCGCTTTTCAGCTTTTGCGTGTTACGCTTCAGCATGTCGCGCAGTTCGTGGCGCCTCAGATCCGGCGCCAGCGTTTGCATGAGCTGCTCCGTCTTGGAGCTGATCGTTTGCAGGGCGCCGGGATCCAACGGCAGCCGCTGAAGCAGTGCGCCCAGCGACATGTTGCCCTCCACAGTTGCCAGCGTCTGTGGCTCCACGGTCTCCACGGTATCCACGGTATCCACGGTCTGCGCGGCCTCCTCGATGACATCGTCGCCCGGTGCTTTGGGCGCACGCTTCGCTTGGCTTGGCACCGCTGGTGCCGCAGTGGGGCATTGCGGCGGCAGCCGTTCGCCCGAGTGCAGCTGCACCGCGTGCTCCACGAACTGCAGAGATGTGCGCGGCACGGGCGTTTGCCGAGTGCCCGAACTGCAGCTGGCCCGGGGACTGCCGCTGGTCGTTTGGGTGGCCCGCTCGAGATCGCCGGCCGCTTGGCAGAGCGCCGTCGCGTAGTGCTGGGCGTACTGGGAGCAGCCCAGCTGCTGGTAGAGCCGGCACAGGCGCTGCGCCTGCTCCAAGTAGAGCTGGGCGTGCTGCGCGTTGCGGAACTCCGTCGCCTTGGCCAGCATGGCCAGCATATGGTCGAGCAGCAGCTCCAGCAGATTGGTGCGGCGCAGGATCTCGACGCCATCGTTGAGCTGAGCTGTTGTTGTTGCTGTTGTTGTTGTTGCTTCTGTGTCGGATGTGTGCGACGCCTGCGAGGTGCGCGGCATCAGCAGCGGCATATCCAGCGCCAGGGACTCGTCGCAGCGGCGTCGCTGCTCGGCCAGCTTCAGCTGCTGGGCGCGCAGCAGTTGCGTCTTGCGGCGCAGCTTGCCGCGCGTGCGCTCCTGATGCTGCCGCATGCCCAGCAGACCCTGCGCCTCGCTGGGATCCGGCTCCCTGGACGTATCCTTGGACTGCTGCTGCTGCTGCTGCTGCTGCTCCTCTGTCAGCTGCACGGCGGGCAGCGGATTGCGCGCAAACTTGGCCCAGCCGCGCAGCTGCAGATAGTCCTGCGCCACCAGCGTCTCCAGCAGCCGGCCGTAGTTCAGCTTCGGATAGAAGTCGTCGGCGTGCTGGAGATTCCGCAGCGCTTGGAGCACATGCACCAGCGGCTGTTCGGCGATGGCCGCCATAATGGCGCGCAGCTCCATTAGCGCATCCTCCGGCACGTGCTCGAACAGATTGCGCCGCTCAATGAAGTAGTCGCTTAGCCGCTTCTTTGCCAGGCAGTCGGCGAAGGTGCGCACGAAGCGGACCAGCTGCTCGCCGAGAAACTCGTCCGGCCAATCGTTGCTGTGCCGCTCGCACAGCCAGAAGAGATGCGTGCGCAGCTGGTCCATGATGTGGCCCATCGCCTGGCATCGGTCGGTCGCGAAGCTGCGCACCAGCGCCTTCATCAGCAGCAGCACCTTCAGCTGCATGCGCGTCAAATGCCGCTCGAGAAACTGCGCCGCCTGCGGGAAGACGATGCGCCATTCCAGCTCCCGGAACGGATTGCGCGCCCGCTTCGGCGCATAGCCGACGGGCACCACATGAAAGCCAAAGGCTTGGATTCGCTTGCGCATCGACGCCGTTGGCCACTGGAACTGCTCGCCCGTGTGCAGATTGGTTAGCTGGGGGCGAGCGCGCAGATTGAACTCGAAGGCGCAGTCCGGCCAGATGTGCGGCACGTGAATGGCGGGCACCAGCTCCTCGGTGGCCGTGTAGACGCTGCAGCCGCGATAGCTAGCGGCCGCCAGCTCCAGCTGCCCGATGCCCAGCTCCCGGGCCAGATGCTGGCGCAGCAGCTCGCCAAAGTAGTTCATGAACTGCTGCGAGCTGAGATAGCACTGCTGGAGCAGGGCGCGACGTCGCTGCTGCTCCACGCGGCACTGGCGCAGCACCTGCACCGTCTCGTAGCCGGAACGCCAGCTATCCTCCAGCTGATCTTGCACACCATCCTCCTTCTTCGCCTCCGCCTCCGCCTCCTCCTCCTCCTCCTCCTCGTCGCTGCTGGTGTCCACCTCGTCGTCGTCGTCGCTCTGCTCCAGCCAGGCGGGCAGGCAGCTGGCCAGCCGGCAGACGCACGCCTCCGGCAGCACATTGCGCTGCAGCGCAACGCGCGCCAACTTCAGCTCCTCGATCGGACGCTGCGTGTTCAGGCGGGCGATATAGACGTGATCGTAGTCGCCCTCGCACCAGCTGCCAGCAGCAGTGTCCAGGCTGGTGACGGCTCCCGTGCTGTAGCCGGAGCTGCCGTCCGTGTAAACGGCCTCGGTATCGTTGTCCGGCTCGAGGTCGCCCTCGTCGCTGCTCGGGCTGCTGCTCGAGGCGCGCTGCATGGGCGTCGGCTCGCGCAGCTTCAGCCGCACGTAGCCCAGCCAGCGACTCTGCTCCAGCAGCTGGACGTACTGGCTGCGACACGGCGTCGTGCTGTAGTAGTCCGTCTCCAGCAGCACCTTGCACAGCGCGGCTATCGAGTCGTAGTTCGCGTCGTTCGCCCGCGCCACGTCCACGTTCTCGAACACCACGTAGGTCAGCGTCCGCTGCAGCGGCTGCGCCTGCGTCTGCGCCTGCGTCTGCCCGCTGCCCGGGCCAGGCTGGCGGACGGGGCCATCGCTGTGGACAAAGTGGACATGAGTTGAATAGACCAGCCCGATACGAGCGCCTTAATATATTATATATATTCCTATATATATGACAATATCCTAGATCAAGTGTTTTCTGTATGTGTTCGGATCTCTCTTTCGCTCAAAATACACGAGTACGAGAACGTGACAGTCGGGTGTAGCCGACTACCTCGGTTTTAAAGCTAGATACACACCATTTTCGAGACAGATTACTGAAGACCTTCTCTAGAGATCGCATGAAAAGTTATTTGCAAAAATAATAATAATTAAGACCTGTTTCGTCTCTTCTAAGCTGCTTTTATACGGTGAACGAGTATTGCGCAGTCGGATACACCCGACTGCAACATTCTGGTTTTTATTTGTTGTTTTTCAAGACACTTTCATCAAGTATGCTTTGTGTGTGTGTGTGTTAGGATCTCTCTTTCGCTCACAATACACGAGTAAGAGCGTTACAGTTGGGTGTAACCGATTGCGCAATACTCGTTCACAGTGTAACAGCAGCTTAAAACAGGCGAACATATTTTGTAACATCAAAGCAGTTGCAAAATATTTTGTTTTTTAATATTTGCAAGAATAATTAGTACAATTTTGTTATTCTATCTTTTAAACTGAGCTTTGGAAATTTTTACCGGTTCAGGAACCTGGTTTTTTACATTCATAAACTCGGATTTTGCTACGACGCCTTTATATTATCTTTGGAACTTTTGCCTACTAATTTTTCTTAAGTACAGAACTCACAAATATATCGCAAAAACTACAAATATAAAAGCAGGCAGAATTTCGCAATGTTGCTAAATAGATACCATACAAACACTTGGAACATATATTTTTTAAATATAAAAAAATATTTTTCCAATTAAATTGAAATGTTTAAATCAAAAAATGTTGTAAAAAAAATATGGTTCACTTTGGGTTCAACTTCAGCTGACTTTTTTTTTTCAAACTGGCTCGGTTTAAATTTTAAAAATAATGTTGGTTTCGGGTTCGATCCGGTTCGGTTCAAACCCGCTTGGCAGCCTACGTTCTACGATTAAAAAACAATTTGTTTTGTAATAAAATTAAGTTAAACTAATTGTTGGCAAATATTGCAGTTTGTTATTTTGAACTGTCTAAAAAAATGTAATTATTGTGTTGGGGGAAAAGTGCAGTCGCCTTTCTATGCGATTTTCATGAATGTTGCATGCAAATCATAAACAGTTCTAGAACTATTGACTTGGATATGGGCTAGACTAGAGTACTGCTATTCCTCTGCAATTGGCCGAGCGAGCTACTCGACTTGGACGGACTTACGTGGGCTTGAAGAGCAGCCGCTTGGCGACGGCCGCGTCGATGGCGCTGGCGTGCAGCAGGCTGTGCTCGGTGAGGGTCTGGGCGCAGGCGCGCTGCTTGGCCAGCAGCTGGTCATCGATGGCGGCCAGCTCGTGCTCGAAGTGGCCAAAGAACTGCATGCCCAGCAGCAGCTGGTTGAGCAGGAACGTGTGCAGCTGCCGCTCCAGCTGATGCCGCGTCTTCTGCTCGATGATGCGCTGATGCTCCTCCCGCTGCTGCTCCAGCGTGCGTGCGTAGAGCGCGCTGACGCATTCGGTGGCGCTGCTGCCGTTGCTGCCGCCGAGCAGCCGCATCTGCGGCGCCAAATTGTGGCTGCCACGCGGACTGCCACGTAGACTGCGCCGCAAGCCGTTGCCGTTCGCCTTGACGCTGCCGCTGCCGCTGCCGCGCTGCTGTCGACGCTTGCGCGCGTTGCGCTTTTGCAGTTTGGCCAGCTGCCGCTGACGCTTCTCCTCCTGGCGGCGACGTTGCTGGTGCGCACGCGGCGGCGCCTCCGCTGCCCGCAGCTGCTGCAGCGGACTCGGCAGCGCATCGCCGTCCAGCGTCTTCGAGCACTTGCAGCCCATGAATCGTCTGCTGTTGGCCTGGTTAGTCGTCGATCGGTGCAAACTAGCGCAGCGCAACTGCTGCCGCTGGAACTCCTTTCGCTTACTGATAGCGATCGCACTGATCGAATTCCATTTTCTTGCCATTGTCGTCGGCTGCCTAGATAAGATCACCATCGACTCAGCAACAACAACGCGAACAGCAATCGAGACAAGTGTTTATTCTTCCTACGCTTCCGGCTAGTCAAGTGGAGGCCTTGTTATCAGCGCGTTTATAGCCAATAGAAACGTGTACAGTGCCGCGAAATTAGCAGCAAAATTGCCAAATAGGGTTTGAAATAAAATATATGCGTTTTTTTTACATTTTAATAGACAGCGCCACCTACCAGCTAATTTCTTGGGCGACAAAATTTAAATACGGTTATTCAAGAATTAAAAAAAAAAAACAAAAAAATCAACAAACAGTCGGGTGTAGCCAACAATGCAATACTCTTTTACAATATAATAACAGCCTAAAACTGTCGAAACGGTTTTAATTATTATTGTCAATTTTGTGAGTGTGGGATAATAATTTCGGCTCGCTCTTTAAAGAAGATCATCAGAAAATCTGTGGGAGTTATGGATTTTCCAGCTTTGTGTTGCCCCAAATATACATAGATTTTATTTATTTGCCACGTCCCCAGTGGGCGTAGCCAAAAAATCTTCACACTGTCTCTGACTCGGTTATACATTAGTATATATTCCAAATTTCAAGTCTCTAGCTTCAAAAACGGCGAAAAATTTCCGTTTATACAGACAGCAAGACGGGCCTTTGCAACGGCCAATATACTCTTTTCACTTCGTAAACGAGTATAAAAGTTATTGTTTTGGCTCACGGTTCGATTGTAAACCAGGGCTTTCGTTTTTAAGAGGAAATTATTATATTTGAATATAATAATATAATAACTGCTATCAAATTTCCACTTATGCCATCTCTGAGGTCAGACAATTTAGATTTTTGGGTTTAAAATTTTTGGTTTGACTAAAAATTAAACTGAACCATCTTAAAAGAGATTTATGATATTGTTGGGTTAAGGATATTCAAATATTTTGAAATCCCAATATATCACCCTTGTTAACAATACTTTCTTATGTAATAAAATGGATTTTTGTTTTCAATAATCCGAGCAAACAAATTTAAATATGGGGTTTTTTTTTTGTTATTTTCAGTGCGACAGTTAATTGTTGTGTTTTTTTCCAAGACTAATGGACTATAATAATAGAGCGTAATTAGTTTAACAAATGTGTTATCTATATGCATTAATTAAAATACATTAAACTAAAGATAACACGAGCTGTAATTTGCAATCTTGTTTTATGACAGCTTTAAAAAAAACTTAAAAGGTGCAATTGAAAATAATTATTGAATATTGAATGGGACTCTCCAGTTTTGAACAACAATTTAACGTAATCGATTTTTTGTATCGTTGCTGTTGTTATAAATATCAATGAAATTCAGCTGTGTCCTTTTTTCTACGTCGAATTAAAGATGTTTTATCGATCACCCGTTATCGATTGGCCGTTATTGGTATCTATCTATCTGGTTCCACTGTGCAAGCGTCGCTTGTCATGTCTTGTTGTGATTGATGTTATGCGTATTGGCATTATTGTACAAATACGAGTGAATTATTATGTAGGTCTATAAAGAACAATATCTTTATGTGCCCCATGCAAACATTTGCCAGTTGATCGTGCTGGGCGTGGCCTTGGCCTCGGGCTCCAACTCCGACTCCGGCTCCGGCTACATTGTCCTCAATTGAAATGCTAACCGATGCTCCGTTTCTTCATCTTCTTCCTCTTGCAGGTGGAATCCGTACAGTGGACGTTCGACAAGACAACGCCCGATGATATCAACGGGGAGCTGCGACATTTGGCCGAGTTTCTGGCCAACAAACAGTTCGATCTGGTTATCAATCTGCCCATGCGAGGTGGCGGCATCCGCAGGTAAGCAACGAGTAGGACAGAATAAATCAGGGTATGTGAATTTACTATGATAAGACAATATGTAAATAAATGACGAACGGCAATCCCCAATTCCAGTCTGCACACCTTTGCACAGGGTATTTTAATTTTGTCACGAAATGTGAACATTTTGAAAAAGGTTTTTTAATCCAGTTGTCTTTGGAATCGTAGGGTCTCATCATTTATGACACATGGCTACCGGACGCGTCGCCTGGCGGTCGACTATTCCATACCGCTGGTAACGGACGTCAAGTGCACGAAGCTGCTGGTTGAGTCGATGCGCATAACTGGCCGCAATCCGGGCATGAAGACGCACACGGACTGCATGACGTCGCGCCGGATCGTGAAGCTGCCCGGCTTCATAGACGTGCACGTGCATCTGCGGGAGCCGGGCGCCACCCACAAGGAGGACTTCGCCAGCGGTACCGCGGCCGCTTTGGCCGGCGGCGTCACAATGGTCTGCGCCATGCCCAACACGAATCCGTCGATTGTCGACCGCGAGTCGTTCAACCAGTTCCGGGAGCTGGCCCGACTGGGCGCCCGCTGCGACTATGCGCTATATGTGGGCGCCTCGGATACCAACTGGGAGCACGTCCACGAGCTGGCCACGCAGGCGTGCGGCCTCAAGATGTACCTCAACGATACGTACGGCACGCTCCGGCTGAGCGACATGGCCGCCTGGCAGCGCCATCTGTCCCGCTGGCCGAAGCGGGCGCCCATCGTTTGTCACGCGGAGCGCCAGAGCATGGCGGCCGTTATGCTGCTGGCCCATCTGCTGGAGCGGCCGGTGCACATCTGCCACGTGGCGCGCAAGGAGGAGATCCAGCTGATACGCGCCGCCAAGGAGAAGGGCATGCGGGTGACCTGCGAGGTCTGTCCGCATCACCTGTTCCTCAGCACGCGCGACCTGGAGCGCTTGGGCGCCGGCATGGCCGAGGTGCGTCCGCTGCTCTGCTCGCCCGAGGATCAGGAGGCGCTCTGGGAGCACATGGAGTACATTGATGTCTTTGCCACGGACCATGCGCCGCACACGCTCGCCGAGAAGCAATCGGAACGGCCGCCGCCCGGCTTTCCCGGCCTGGAGACAATTCTGCCGCTGCTGCTGCAGGCCGTTCACGAGGGCCGCCTGACGCTGGAGGATATCAAGCGGAAGTTTCATCGCAATCCGCGCAGCATCTTCAATCTGCCCGAGCAGCCGCAGACGTACGTGGAGATCGATCTGGACGAGGAGTGGACCATTAACAACGCCGAGCTGAAGACCAAGGCACGCTGGACGCCCTTCAGCGGCACCAAGGTCAAGGGTCGCGTCCATCGCGTCGTCCTGCGCGGCGAGGTCGCCTACATTGACGGCCAGGTGCTCGTCCAGCCCGGCTACGGCCAGAACGTGCGCGCCAAGCTGCCGCTGCCGCAAAAGTCCGAGGCGGAGGGCAGCGACCTGCCCAGCGACACCGATGTCAATGACACCTTCGCCAGCCTGCTCACCGATGGCTCGGCGGCCGCCGCCGCCGCCGGCTCCCGCGGCACCACCGTTCATTTCGTGGACGAGCCGGGCACATCGCCGGCGGCGGGCAGCTTCCTGCGTCCGGTGTCGCCCGCGCCGCGTCTGCGCCTCGACTCCTCCAGCAACGCGACGCTGAAGGAATATCTGCAGAAGAGCTCGCTGCTGTCCGAACCGAATGCCGTGGCGCATTGTCTGGTCGGCAAGCATGTGCTATCCGTGGACATCTTCGACAAGGAGCGCCTGAACGACCTGTTCAATCTCGCCCAGCTGCTCAAGTCGCGCGTGACCAAGGACCGGCCCGTCGATTTCCTGCTGCGCGGCAAGATCATGGCCAGCGTCTTCTACGAGGTCAGCACGCGCACCCAGTGCAGCTTCAGTGCGGCCATGCAGCGCCTCGGCGGACATGTCATCAACATGGATCAGGTCACCTCGTCGGTGAAGAAGGGCGAAACGCTCGAGGACAGCATCAAAGTGATGGCCAGCTATGCGGATGTCATGGTGCTGCGTCATCCCGAGCCGGGCGCCGTTGCGGTGAGTACGCCAAAGGGTTTCCAACTCAACCTGACCTGACCTGACCCTCCTTTACTTACTGCTCCACAGCGCGCCGCTTCCTTTTCGCGCAAGCCGCTGATCAACGCCGGCGACGGCGTTGGCGAGCATCCCACGCAGGCGCTGCTGGACGTCTTCACCATACGCGAGGAGATCGGCACCGTCAACGGCCTGACCATCACGATGGTGGGTGACCTGAAGAACGGACGCACCGTGCACTCCTTGGCGCGCCTGGTCACCCTCTACAACGTCACGCTGCAGTACGTCGCCCCGAAGGGCCTCGGCATGCCCGAGGACATTATGCGCTATCTGCACAAGCGCGGCGTCACCCAGCTGATGTTCGACACCATCGAGGAGGCGCTGCCCACCACCGACGTCCTCTACATGACACGCATACAGCGCGAGCGCTTCCAGAGCGAGGAGGAGTACCAGAGCGTAAGTAGCTATAACAGTTGCAAATGGATGGAATGGATCTAGAAATTAGATCCAGCTCTAAAATTGTCGAAGATACGGGATTTTCGCTCCCAAGTGGGGCTGCCAAAAAAATGTGGCTCTTGATTATTGTAGGAGGTTATCAGTAATCTGTCTGAAAATTTTGGCGCATATAGCTTTAAAACTGAGGGAGATATATAGATTAAATCGATTGGCCACGCCCCCACTGGACGTATCCACACAACATTTGTGTCCGATATTTAGAGATCATCAGTAATCTGTCTGCAAATTTTGCTGTATCTAGCTTACAAACTGAGGAAGATATATAGATTAAAATGATTTTCCATGCCGTCAGTGGGCGTAGCAGAAAAATCCTCACACTTTATCTGACTCGGGTATTCACGAGTATATATTCCAAGTTTCAAGTCTCTAGCTACAATAGCGGCGCAGTAAATTACGTTTATACGGAATAACGGACATTGTACAAAACCAATATGCTCTTTCCACTTTACGATCGACTATAGAAATGATAAATTGAACAAGCCAAAAAGTGGCCAAGCTCTTTAAGTTAACTTCCGGCTATTTATCAGTCGGGCACTCGCGATTCGAGTACGCCTGCTTATTTCAGGAGCAGTCTCAACTTACGTGCCAACCTTTTTCTTGCAGTGTTGCGGCCAATTTATTGTCACGCCCAAAATGATGACGCGGGCGAGTAAGCGCACCATTGTGCTGCATCCGTTGCCGCGCGTCGAGGAGATCAGCCGCGACTTCGACTCGGATCCGCGGGCCGCCTACTTCCGGCAGGCCGAGTACGGCATGTACATTCGCATGGCCCTGCTGGCCATGGTCGTTGGCTGTCGCAGCACGGCGCTCTAAACGCCTTTGCAGTTTCAATCACAATTCAGATTGCATATTTTTCAATATTTTTCTACTTTATTTTGTATATGTGATAAGCATGAATAAAAATGACAATATCAGCTGTGCTTGCATTTTACTGTGTTCAGCTGTCAGCTGTCAGCTGTCCGGCTAGCCGCCGATAACTTGGCTATCGATAACATTGCAGCATTGCCCAACACATACGCACAAAAGTGCGGCAGCTTTGTAATCAATTCAAATCATAACATTAATATAACGATGATTACATACAAAAACAAAAAACAAAAAGAAATTGAATATATATTTAGTTGGCTTAAATGTCTATTTGGTCAGTCTCTTGTGTTCACAAACATCACGTGTTTGGCCAGGCGCCCCCTTGACCTTCGTCAATAGCGCTCAACGACAATCGTTGTGGGCCATTCGTTGTCCTTATCGTTAGCCTTATCCTTAGCAACGACGCTGAGGCTGAGAGTGCTCTCCGCAAAGGCGGCATTCAGATTGCCGGACTTCTCCACGCCGGTCATCGCCACGGCGAAAGCACTCGCACTTGTCGCCGCCATCATTTGCTGCTTCTTGCCGTTCCTTTGGATGCAGCAGCTGAAATTTGCTTTAGTCGACTGGCGAGATCGGGCATCGGGCGGCGGAATACTTACGCTTTGCGCTTGCGACAGGCCACCATAGAAACGAGCACGGCCAGTATAATAATGGCCGCTAATAGGCCCGATAAACCTGCCACCATGGTCATCATGCCGTGCGGTTCCCCATCGGAGGTCACCTTCGTAACTGCGTGGAAACCCAAAGAGATAGAGAGAGAGAGAGAGGGGAGAGGGGGAGAGATTAGTGTTCCAGTTTTACAAATGCCTTGCTGTCTGCCAGCCCCAGCCCCAGCCCCGTCTCCGTCTCCCTGCTTGGCCTGACTCATGCTGCATTCGACTCGGAGTCTGCGTCTCATGGCCAAAAGCATGTTGACTGACGTTGAACTTCAACTTGTTGATAATCGGTGATTGGCTGAATGCCGGCGTTAAAGCTGCAGCTGCTGCTGTTGCCGCTGCTGCTTTGTTTACCTCTACCGGAGGCGAGCGGCCCCGCCGGACCCGCCTACGCCGCACACGCAGTTCCGCCAACGCGACCGGGGCACTTTCTAAGCCGGAAGCTGGTTTGCCACTTACTCGAATCCTCGACGACAAAGCGCTTGCTGTTGGGTAACGCCGACGCCTGCACAAAGCTATCCGGCTCCATTTGAAAACGCGCCTGATGCGATCTGATCGATACTGAAAGGTGAGAAACAATAGAAGACCATGAAACACCTGTCCAAAGATTGTTGGCTGCATTGGCAAGACAAATGCACAGGCAGGGGCAGGGGCAGAGGCAGAGGCAGAGGCAACCACATCGGTAACAACAACAATAATAATAATAATAACAGTTTATTTATGTGGCTATCTGTAGTTCATTGAATATTAACCCAGTTGCGGCAACCGCTCGGCCCACGGCCACGCTCGACTTCATCCGACTGTTGGCCAATCTGTGAGCCTCCCCTCCCTCTCTAATTGTGGGCCGCCCAACAACAACAAAAAGCACGCCCAGTTTCAGCTTGAAGCGGCTACGCACTGTGCTAATTAATTGATTTGCTCGGTGCTTAATCTGGCCTTATCAGCATACAACAACAACAATAACAGCGATGACAAGTTTCGGTTTCGGTTTCGTTTTCAGTTTCGTTTTTCAATTGTTATTGCCGTTGTCGTTGTTGTTGTCGCTGTCAGTGATTTAGTTGACTTTAATTAATTTGTTTTAATTGTTAAGTGCGCGTTCTTAATCTTATGATGAAGAAAATAAAGCCGAGAAAGTCTCGTCTCGCTGTCGCTTGGGCTACAGCTACACTGTGCTACAGCGCAAGGCCAAGGCTGCAAACCGATCTTCAAGCGAACCGGTTCAAGCAGACTATTTCAATTTATTTAAAAGCATTAACATTAAATCAGCCCGAACCGAACCCTTTTCACTCTTAAAATGAGTTGGTTTCGTTTTAAAAGTACACAACAAATAATTTTTGCTAAAAGGTTTCCTAATTCCAAAAAATAATATGAAGAAAACGAATCAATTTCTTAATAAATATTTGCATTTTTTTCAATTTTAAATAATTTAACTATACAAAAAATAAATAAAATAAAAAAAATTGAAGTTTTGGTTCGAACCGTGAACTACCATTTTTGTTGACTCTGAAAATGTTCATACTTTTCCACTAGCTGTCTATCTATAAGATATTTGCAACTGCTCATTTTAAGACGTTTACATTTTATATATTTATTTATTAATTTTTTTTTTACTTGCAACATTTTGCAATTGAAGCAGAAATTTATTTGTTGGTTGAAAAAAATGGTGGCATAGAGACTCTAATTTGCACCTTGTTTCCCAATCAGTAATTGTATTCAAGACTGAGCCGATTGTAAGTAAAAAAAAAAAAAACAACAATTTTATTTGCAAATAAGCCATGCGTATAAACGTGGCAGGTAGTTAATTACCCGACCAACTAAAGTGAACGCTAATCAGAATGTGATGTTGTAAATGCTCCGATTGGAAACATGTTTTTCCCAGTGCTCAACGTAAAACCGTCTTTCCCATCTGTTTCCGTTACAGCCTTTAAGCTGTCACCACAATTGATTAAAACACAATTGATTTAAAGCTTGGCTTCATTGCAAATGATTTGAAATGATCTCGTGAACGCATTTAAGTACAGACATTATTCAATCGTCTGTAGATACTGTGACAAGATGCAATAAATTCAAATTTGCATAGAAATAGGCTACTTATGTTAATATCATGGCATTTCAAATATTTGAAATATCAGACTTATTTATCACGTGACCGATCAGATTTGGCAATTAAGGTCTTAACCGGTTGCTGATCGCCTCCGCAGCAGCCACGTGCCGAAATCGAAAACGATCAAAAGCGATCAATCTTAAGTCCTGCAAACTCGAGCCCCCCTAAATGAAAGAATTCATTAAAAGCGAAAAGCGAAAAGCGAATTCCAATTAAATCTACATATATGTAGCACGAGCGAGAGTCAATGGACGAGTTAGAGAGTTGTTGACACGATATACTATATAAAGCTATCTATGCTCGTAGAATTGGCAAATGAGCACAAGTTGATGCGGAACCCAAAGAGGAACTTTGGCCGATCATGAGCAGAATGCTAACTCTGCCCGTGCGCAGTTTTGCCGATCTGTGTAGTGTTTTATGGTATTTGCATGATTTGCATTTAAATAAAAAAAATATAAAAACAAAAAAAAAACTATCGAAATCTTAATATGTTTGTGTTCGTTTGTAACTTGTACAGAATACTGCATACGTGCATATGTGTGTGTCTATTGTGATATAACTGAATTAAATACATATGTATGTTCATCAGCTAATCGCAGATCCGAATGAGAATGGAAATGGAAATGGGAATGGGAATGGGAATGGGCAGAGCTTCGCTTTTGTCGCAAATGGGTGGGGGGTGGGGGTGGGGGTGGGGTGGAGTGAAACTGGCTTGCATGTCGTTGCCATCGGGCGAAATTGTTGGAGAAATGCGAGCACGAGTTTTGCAATAATCACACCGAGATTATTATTATTATTTATATTTTTTTATTTATAGTTTAATTTTAATTTATTTAATCAGTTGTGGTTGCGGCGATTTGCAAGTTAATTGCACAAATTAATAGTTATAAATAACAGAACGGGATTGGGAGTGGAAGTGGAAGTTAAGTGGAAACATTGTCAGTTACACTTAATCACATGTCCGACATATCCACATACTTGCATATGTATGTACTTAGAACAAATGCCATAAATATACTAAAATTGCTAAATTGCCCATTGCACAATGGCAAATTACAGCTTATCCAATAAAAGATGACAACCTAAACAAATATTATAAGCACGAGTATGTAGATACGTATCCTAGTTATTTGTATATATATACATTTGTATATATACCCGCGGCTGTATTATAAAACATGTTAATTGTTTTAAGCGCAGTGAAACAAGGTTTCCTAAACTATTTTGATTTAAGACACACGATTATCAAACCTTTGACTAAACCATTTCAAACAGATTTTGATCAAATCTTGCTATACATCGGAACCTCTCAGAAGACTGCCATCTTTTGGCCCAAGCCGACGATCCACTTTCTAAGATCAAACTGGCAGTAAATGAGCGCAAAGTACTTCAACGCACTTGAACAAGTGACCGCACTCCAAAAAAAAAAAAATAATAATAAATAAAAGTAAATATATGTACATATTTAGAAGAAAGAGTTGGTAAAATTTACAACAAAAAATAAATAAAAAAAAATATAAAAAATAGACACTCAAGTCCTTGTTAACGGGCGGTACTCACAAACACGAAAATTTGGCAATCGGTTATTCGCTGTTTAGTTTGGCTTTGCCAAAGGGTTTGCTCTGGTTTTGGTTTTTTTGGGATCTGTCCAAACTTCAACTGTGAACTGACGTCGCCGACACTCAGCATACGACTAATGCGGACTACGTAAAGCCAAAACGTTACTTTCGATTGCGCCAAAAGCGAGCGGCGGCGGCGGCGGCGACGGCAGCGGCGACGGCGTCGTAGACGTCGACGTTGCAGCCAACAACAGTCGCGGCTCGCACGACGGAATCGGAATTGAAATTGTATTCGGAATTGAAATTGGAGGCAGTCAGTCGGTACCTGCTCAAGTTGAGCAGCTCCGACTGCGAGACGGCTTTTGGGGCACGGGACTCGGACTTGACTTTTCGACGATTTTTTTTTTTTTTGTTAAATGAGCTTAAATCAAATTAAAATGTAACAAACGGCGTGAAATTGGAGCTGGCGTGTGCGAGCGTGAAAGCGATCTGCGAATTCAATGTCAAGCGGCGAGTCTGGTTCACAGTCTGGTTTATGTTGCAGCGGCCAACAGATCTTCAACATTCGCCCCCACATTACTCATACGCCCCGTTGTGCGCGATGACGTCGACTGTAACAAGAGTTTTCGATTTCCAGCCAACTGATAAGCCCGAAATGTACACGCTTCGATGCCGGCACGAAACATAGCCCAAGAATTGACAACACATGACTTTCTGGCTGTTTACATCGATTCAGAGATTCCCGCATTCCCATCGCCCATCTCCGCGTTCGCATCCGTCTTCGTCGGCGTCTTCGTCTGGGTCTGTATCTGTGCCTGTGTCTGTGTCTATATAACTGGGCGTGCCAACACATGTTCTGGGCTCTTTGCTGTTTTCCCCTACTAATTGCAATTCAGGTGAATCACTCGCCAGCTGTTTAAATTAAGTACTTAATCTTTCTATTTTCCATTTTCCTTATCAAATACGCAAGTTTCGTTTTTGCAGCAGATGAGTTGACGCTATAATCTGCCTAGGTATTAATGTACTAACAATTCCTTTAGTTAGTTAAGTAACAATTCAATTTATAATTTTTACAAAATATATATTTTTAATTTAAAATTTTTTTTATTAAGCAAGTAAATATTGCTAACAACTTCTTAAATTCTCAATCTCTTGACATTAAGAGTAAATATTACAAAAATAAATAAACAAGTAATAGCGTTGCGGACGGGTGTAACCGACTGCGCAAGACTCGTTCACAGTTTAATAACAGCTTTAAACAGTCATAAATGGTGTTTATTATTATTGTTATTTTGCATAAATATCGATTTCTGCAATTTGTGGGGGCAGGATCTGTAGAGGATTTCATCAGAAAACTGTCTGCCAAATTTGGTGAATAATAAATATAAAAATTGTGGGAGATAGCGATTTTCGGTTTACCCGGCCCCAAATGGGCGTGGCAAATACATTTTTCTTGATCTTTAGAGGAGGTCATCAGCTTTAAAACTGAGGATGATTTATAGATTAAATTAATTTGCTATGTGTAGTCAAAAAATATATACCAAAGTATATTACACACCCAATATACTCTTTATACATTGTGAACGAGTATATTAAATAATTTTTGGAAAATATATCGTAGTTTTCTCTTTTAAAATATGGTTTTTAGGAGAATTATAAGCCTTTACTTTTCAAAGAAGCAAAAATTAGAAGCATTTTAGTGGGATCGGAGCGTACGAAAAATGAAATTAAATATTTTCAGAAAGAATTTCTAGCTTTAATGCGACAAATACTTACACTCTTGTAAGACTTTGTATAATTGAATAAGGTTTATAATTTATTTATATTCTTATTTATACAACTTGTTATACAATTTAGCTGCATTAAAACAGTCCAGATTGAATTATCTATATAACTTATTGTGTGAATAAGAAAAATTTGTTTTTGTTGCAACTTTTGCTTAATGAATTTCCTGTTTGTCATTGATCATTGGGTTAGTTGTTCTTGTTTTTTTTTTCGAGTGTTTGCATCTATGTGTGTCTCCACCAGTCCCTTTTAGACGGGCACTTATAGATAAACAGTAAATGTTTACGGCTCTATTCGCCTAAACAATGGAAGTACGACATGAGTTTTCTTTATGGCATCGGGTTTGCATTGCAAAGTAAAAGCAAATGTCAATTAAAATGGCACTTGGCGTACTTTGTTTATTTCAATTGCTCAATTACATAACCATAGTGTAAAACTCACAATTGAAAGTGAAAATCTATTCAGAGAGATACGTAAATAACGTTTAGTTTATTCAGATGTCATATGACACCCAGTGATATTTATGATGAGATGCTATTAAATAATTCATTTACAAATCTCTTAAACTTCGATTTTATTATTTTGTTATATTTTTTTATACATTTGGAGCTCTATTTGACAGGTAAAAAAAAACACTAAACAACTGCTTAAAAATACTCCAAAATAACAACAAAAAGTCTGTACAAAGTATTTAAAAAATTAAATTTAAAAAAATTTGTTTCTAACATTTAATTTGTAGCAGCTACTCATTTATTTATCTCTGTGTATTTTTATAAATATGCACACTAAATATACACAAATATGTATTTAAACCGATCTGTGACGTCCGTTGCCATAAAAAAATACGTTTGTGCGTATTGAAAATTGCATCCAAAACGTACATTAATGCGTAATACGCCGCACGGGCATCTGTTTATACCCTGAACCCATTGAAAATGGGTAAAAAGGTATAATGGTTTTGTGCAAATGTATGTAACAGGCAGAAGGAAGCATCTCCGACACCATAAAGTATATATATTCTTGATCAGCACGACGAACTAAGTTGAATTAGCCATGTCCGTCTGTCCGTCTATCCGTCCGTCCGATGTCCGTCTGTCAGTATGAACGCAGCGATCTCGGAAACTACAAAAGCTAGCAACCTAAACTAAACGATTTTAGATTCTCCTAATCCATACGCAGTACAAGTTTATCATTATATCCGATATCTTGCTCCGTTTCATTATTATCGATAAAAATCGATTTTAAGACTTGGTTTTCTTGGCATATCTCGGAGACTATAAGAGCTAGAACCATCAAATTTGGTTTAATATGATTATGAATATTTCTGATTTTGGATACCTCCCCCATTCGCCCCCCATATCAAGAAAACACAAATCAAATACTACAGACTTCGGCTTTGGTTTGTACATAGATTTGGATGCTCTTATTAAGCAATTTAGAAGTTATTCAAGAATTCATTTTCCCATGTGTAAAGTGCGCACCTTGCTGCGTGCGTTTGTGTGTGTGTGTGTGTGTATGTGTGTATGAATGTAAAGAGCTTTAAATGTATATAACGACAGCTCGCCGATGGGTTCAGGGTATCTCCCAGTCGGGGACACCCGACTAGAGCCATCTTACTTGCTTTAGTCTGGTTGTGTCAATGTTCCACTCGGTTCTGCCAGAACAGAAAGATGTATATACACCAAATACATATGCCTATTTGAATGCGAGCATTTTGCCAAATACAAACCTCTTGCTCTGTTGTGACTTTCCAAATTTTAGTAAATTTCTGGCTCTGGAAATTGTTTAGATTTTTCAAGTTGTTTACTGTGCCCTTTGCTGCTGATTGCAGTTGCCGTTGTTGATGCTGCTGTAGTTGTTGTTGCTGTTGCTGTTGTTGTTGTTGTTGCTGTTGTTATTGTTTTCGTTGGCTTTAAATAGCTAACAATGAAATTTGTCACTCGGTTTAAGCGAGTCGCACTTGTAATTTTGTACAAATTTAAATACACACAGCACAGTGTGTCAACGTCTCTCAGCAACTTGTGTGTTGTGTTGTGTTTGTGTGTTCAAAATAATGACACGGCCATTCACAAAATATGTTCAATAAATTCTTTTTGAAGACGATATGTTAAACGCACACGAATCGAACCGATTTTGTCGGCATTCGAACACTGAAAACTGCCTCTCCGTCTCGAAGGCATCGGCCCCAATGAGGAGGCCGACAAAACAAATAAATAAAATAAAAATAAAATTAAATATAAGAAAAAAAAAACACGACATTTCGGACAAACGCTTTTGTTTTCGTTTGTTGTTCTTATTTAGCTTTGCCTTTTTTCTAGAAATAAATGTTTACGAGTACATCGTACACTTTTCTACATACACATACATATATTCTATACGTACACATATGAATTCTCTCTCGTTGTTTATTTTGAAAATGGAAGAGAAAAACATAATATAACAAGAAACGCAAAGTGCCGAGAGATTTTAGCTTTTCTTAAACATTCATTTGCTTTATTTGACACGGAGTATATTAGATGAACTGACACGATTTCCAGCTGTGAAACTGAGCTAAAAAATATGCTTTTATACTTTATTATTATATTCGTAAATTTTTTATTATTTATATATTTTTTAATTTTTATTTTTATTTTCTTTTTTATTTATAGACGTCAAAACATAATAGTACGTTCAGTGACGCATTTTTCATGAATAATTTACCTAAGATTTAATGCATATAGTTTTGTATGTGACCTTTTATACAGCATCAAAATGGTTGTAAATCGATTAAATAATTTGTTTTTTTTTCACGCTTATTCAGTAAATGTAAGGATAGTCTGTTACCCAGCAAATATTTATGAGAACATTTTAATAGGAATGAAACAAATTTTAAATTTAAAATTTATTTAAATTTTAAAATAAATTTCAATTTTAAAATAATTAATTAATTTTCAAATAAATCTTAGGTTATCCAATGCAATGCATATTTTCATTATGCTCAACACAAGTGCGATTTACAGTTATATATGCAAGACATCGATATCAGGCCAGGATAACATTGTAACAAGTACGTCGAAAAATGCGCTTCAGTTCCGCATAGCAGCAAAAGCTTAACAGCCGCGCATGCGTTGCAGTTGCACGTGCGAAAATCGTGACAGAATTGGCAATTTGCCAATTGCCAGCGCCAGATAATTGCGGGAGTCAACAAAACTATGTACAGATGTACACGTGCACATGCACATTCATGTGTATGTATGCATGTATGTGCGTGTGTGTGCACATATGGATGCAACGGTTCCACTTGTTACAACATTTTCGCTCAGCTACCTGCATTTGACGTCAACGGCCGGCTATTGTGACGCCAGCGTGGAAGCATCTGCTGCAGCAGCGACAGCAATAATTGATTTGATAACAGTCAAGTTAATTCCGCTGTCAAAAAGCTCGCCCCCGCCAACAGCACAGTGGCAGTGCATGTTGCCCACACCCACTTAATTCAAATTGCCGTTGCGGCTGATAAATTGCACTAATCACTGCGACGCCGGCGGCGTTTTTTTTTTTTTTTTGCTTAGCGCTTTGTTTTATGTTTCTCGCTTAGTGCTCGTTTTCGTTTTCAACTCCGGCTCTAGCTGTCTCGCTCGCGCTAAGCACGATTTGAAAGCTCAATAAACAGGAAAGGAAATCGCAGCTTAAGTGCCGTTATTGAAATTCGAGCGCATATTGTATGCATGTGTGTATGTATGTACATACACACACACACACACAGAGCGCAAAGTAAATTGCATACTTAGTATTTTGTATGTTTGTATGTACATTTCAATTTATTTGTTTGTTACTGCAGAAGCTGATAAGTTGTTATTGGGCTTTGAGTTTTTTGTTTGTTGTATTTTTTTGGAATTTGTCAAACTCACACACATTATTATCGTGCAAAAAACCAAAAGCATCGAATTTTTCGTGCTTATGATAAACTATCGCATGCATTAAGTTAAATAATAAACTATAAAATTAATCAATATTTGAAGCGACTGGGCTAGCAGGAAGATATACAATACCTTATATTCTATACATATATCATTAAGCATAAATATATTTTAAAATAAGAACATTGCAGTCGGGTGTAACCGACTGCGCACCATTCGTTACAACAGCTTAAAACAGACATTTTTTTGGCTGATTATCAGCAATCCAAAACATACGAAAATTTAGCTATTCGCGATTTCCCATGCCCCCAGTGGGCATTACCAAAAAATCGTTACACTTTACCCGACGCATATATACACGATTTTATATTCGAAGATTCAAGTCTATAGCTTCAATAACACAATTGCGCCAAAACCAAAATACTCCTTTTGCCTTTAAGCTAGTGTAACAAAAATGTGAAGTTTTCAAAAAGTTCGCAAAGTGCAAAAAAGTATGCTATCTTCTGCACACTGTGCCTGATCGGCAGATACAAAGAATGTCAATAAATACAATCAAATATTCGTGATTAAATTCCACTTAACTAATTTAACTAATATTTGAAAGCAAGCTTAGGTTCTAAATGAATGTTAATTTTGAAAACTCCTTCGCTACAGTTCCATATTAAACAATTCCCCAGCGTTTTGAAACGAAACATGATTTGTTCTAATTTGTATTTCAAAATGAGTTTTCTGTGTCAATTTTAGCAAACGGCTTCTTTGATCATCGCTGTTGCGGTCCAAATATTGTCAGTATGAAATTTCAATAGAATCGAAATCTGAGTATTGGACATAAGCCGGAAATTCGTTCGACTTTTGCTCCCTACAGCGAATCGACGCTGCCCTTCTTGTTCTTATTCATTCCGAAGTATTCCCACCAAGACGTCGGCTTCGAGGGGCCAGCTGTCGCTGCAGCCGCGCCTTCGACCTGGGGCAGTTGACTGCCGCCCGCCTGGGCGGTCAGCGTGCTGGCGGCATCCTTCAGAGTGTCCACGGTCTCGTGGCCGCCCACCGTGTTGACGGTGACCTTGGCGGGCAGGGTGGCGTCGTTCTTGGTCGCGACCAAGCTGGTGGCGTTGGCCGTCTGAATGGTCGCGCTCGACTGCTGCGGCGTCGGCGCAAGGCTGGGCCGCGGCGTCACAGTTACACTGTTCCGCCGGCGATGCCCGCCACTAAACAGTTTATCCAGGAACGGCATGCACATGGCGCAGGATGACTTTCGTTTGCGTAACAGAAATTTCGAACTTTTGTGAGGGCCTAAATACGATTTAAATTTTAGCTGCTGCCTGCCTAAATGATGAAATCTCAACTAAGTCAAGTCAAGCGCCTGAGCTCTGAGGCACTGCTTGCTGCGACAGGCAGCCGCATGGACAGACACGGGCGCACAAACAAAGCGTTGCAGATGCCGCAGCTGGCAGGACTGCGGCGAAGGCACAGTGGTTGCAGTCGGAAAACTGCCTAACAAATTCCGAAAGACAAACTCTACAAACTCTGATCTCCAAACATTTAAAATTTTAAATTTAAAGTAAAAATATTGAAGAAAAGCTAGCTAAATAGATTAACAAATATTTATCAATTTACTTGAAAAAAAAAATACATATACATATATATAGTATAAAAAGATAGAAGTAAAAAATTCTTATAAATTCATTTGACAAAAAATAAAAATAATATATATACATATGTATATAGTATAAAAAGATAGTAGTACAAAATTCTTATAAGTGTATGTGACAAAAAATAATAAAAATATAGTATAAGAGAATAGCTAAAAAAATTTAAAAATAAAACAATAATAAATAAAAAAATTTAAAAATACACTAATAACTCACTTTACGTGCTTAACTCGTTCCAAAAATGTTGGCCGTAATACGAAATGCCGTAAATCGCAACAGAAAAGTTCATACAAATGAATTAAATTAAAAAATTTACAAAATCTCATTTTTTTTAAAGTAAAAAATGTTAACAAAACAGACTTCAGTTCAAACTTTTGGGATTTTATAGTTACAAAAATGTTACAATGAGTTCGCCGTTAATCGAAAAAAAAGGCCGCTAATTGAACTTTGGTATAAAATAAGTAGATGCCGTTAATAGAGACGGCCGTCAAGAAGGTTAATTTTAAAAATTATAATGCTATTTAAAAAACATATATAATTAAATAAAAATAAATAGTGTTCATTTAATTGACTTTTAGGCTAGTATGTAGTAAAAAAAAAGAAAAAAGAAAAAAAAACGCACGTTATTTCGAGTTCAACCACAGTGCGCCGGCGCGGCTGACGCTGCTTTGGGGGCAAATAGGTAGCTCTATTTTTAGACGCGCTGCATCCGCAGCTGTCCGCTGCAGCTGGCAAAGTGCGTGCGCCTCAGTGTCTTGTGAACCAGCAAACAGGAGCCATGGCCTCGTTTGGTGTTCGCGGCATGAGCCAGCCGCTGGGCATTAAGATCTGCTGCTGCCGCATCTGCACCTGCATCAATTTTGGCTTTCTGCTCTCGCGTGGCGGACTGCTGAAGGCAATGCAGCTGGGCCTGGCCATGCTGTGCGAGGGTCTGCTGATACGCTACGGTGTCCCATATGCGGACTCCATTGGCCAGGCGCTGACCAGCTTTCTGGCCACAACGGGCCATTGCTTCACCACAACGGGCATACTGCTCATCTGCTATTGCTTCTCGGATAAGTCGTACGGGCTCATCCGGCAGTCGCTCTTCGTAAGTACACATCGATGGGATACGCATGGCTGGGATATAAATATATCTAGAAACGTTTGCAGGAGACGCTGTTCAATGCCATCGCCAGCTGCATGTACTTCAGTTCGGCCAGCTATATGGGCTTCGCCTGTGTGGTCTGGCTGCATCCACAGTTCCTGGTGCGGCCCGGCTTCTGGGCCTACCCAGCGATGACTGCCACCTACGTAAGCAGCCCAGCTCCAGCTTGTAAATGAATTATAAATTATATAAAACTGATTTTCATTTACACTTTGCAGTACATGGGCTATGCGGCGGGTCTTTTGCATGCGATCGACGCCTTTCTCTCCTTTCGCCATTTTCGAGGGATGCGTTAGGCGGCTGAGGCATAATTACGGTATATAATAATAATAATTTTCAAATTTAATTTTTAATTTAAGCTCTTCTTTGTTTTGTTAAGTTAGATCGCTCAAAAAGTTGAAGACCTAAGAAAGGTTTTGATGCCGTTTTAATATCTTCAAAAATAAAAATATTTTAGCATTGAAAACATAAATATATTAAATGAAATATACAATTAATAATAATAAAATCAAAATAATAATAAATATATATTAAAAAAAAAAAAAGAAACAGTTTCTTGGCGGTCCATTCTCAAATATTGTTATTAAATAAATTATATCTACCAGTAGTAAAACACTTTTTGAATTGTCTATAAAAGTAAGTCTTTAAATAAAAACAGATATTTTTGTTAATCAATTCCCATTAAAAATGCCACAAGTTTGCTATCCACACTTACGGATTAAATATAATTTATGTGCATTTATGCGATAAGGTACGGTAAATAATAAGTATAAGTACATATTTAAGGCACCATTAGTTGAGAGATTTACAATAAAAGCATTTAAATATACGTAAAATATATATGTAAATGGACTGGTTCGTTTGAGTTGGGCTTGGTTGGCATTCTACATGGCCTAAATCCGACCGCATCATGTGCAACAGCCTGCTGAGTGCGGGAGGCAAACGTATTTAAGCCATTTTGTTGGCCGCTTTGAATTTCCTAAAAGAGAGTATACAAAAAGTTTACAAATCTATTGACCCGCTGAAGGGCAGGGGTAGATGGCAGCCTACTTTAGTTGCTTGAGCGCCTGGCTGGTCTCGAAGTCGGCCTTCAGCAGTCCAATGCGCACCCAGCGCGGGCGCTCGTGAATCACCTTGTGTATGAGAAATTTCATGCCCAGCAGCAGATGTTCAAAGATGACGAACGAGAGATCCGGTATGGAGGGCACCCAGTGCGAAAAGAATTGCCTGCGAATTTGGAGCAGCGATTAAGCACGAGCCGTAGATCGCAAATGTTGATTGGCACTCACTTGACATTCGGCTGGAGGAAGAGCAGGCCGCAGTTGCTCAGCAGCGACATGACCGACAGCAGCTCGAAGGCCAGCTGCCAGGCGCCGATGTTCTTGGCGCGGCGGGCAAAGGGGCGCTTGAAGATGTTGCACAGCTTGAACATGTCGATGTGAACGGCGAATACATTGTTGATGAGGGCGCCGATGGCGGCGAAGGGCGCAACGGCGGCAAAGAGGACCACATAGCCAAATTGTATGCACACCTGCAGGTAATCCTCGTAGGTGGAATGATAGGCGTCCAGGCCGGATTCGTAAAAGGATTGTTCGTAGCGCGCCTTATTGCTGATCGCGCTCAGCTTGTCGGGATCCACCTCCTGGTGGCGATACTTGGCGTATTTCTGGCGGAGCACGGCCATCAGCGGTATACCAATTTCCTGTGCGATGCACAGCAGCTGGAAGATGAGCAGCTGCATCATTAGCTGGTACTTCAACTGCTTGAGATCCTGCAGCACGAACGCAATATAAAACTGTGAAAAGAAATTGTTGACAATCTCGAAGAGCATCAGCTTGTTGACCCGATGCCGCTCGTACTGCGACCGTGTGCGATGATTCTCCAGATTGGTGAGGAATGTGGCGAGCTTCTCGTACGCCCACGAAAAGATCGCAATTAGCACCGACTGCACGATGACGGGTATGTAAAGCAGCCAAGAGTCTGCACCGAAATCGGCCAGCACCTCGGCCTCGATTTGAAACTGATAGAGAGCAAACCAGGCGGCGGCCACCACACAGCCCAGCACCACCGGATACGAAATGCAATACATTTGCAGGTACGTGTAGCGCATCGGATAATGCAGCGTCATCTTGCCAGTTATGGGATCCGGCTTCAGCTGGCCCTGATAAGCGGCGCGCGGCTTGTCCAGGCTGCTCATCTCAATGGTGCCCCAGCGATAGGAGTAGCCCGCGCACCTACGCTTCCACAGCTCCAAGAAGATCTGCACAAAACAAAAAACGGTTAAGAACGTCGCAGCCGGGTGTAGCCGACTGCGCTATACTCGTCCACAGTATAACAGTTTAAAACAGTCGTAAACAATCTTAATTATTGTTTTAAATTTGTCGATTATTGTAATTTGTGGGCGGACGTGGGCGTGGCCGACGTTTTTCGGCTCCATATTTAGGGGAGTTCACTAAAATTGTGGAAGATACGAAGCTTCAAGGTTTACCCGTCGCTAAGATATATAGATTTGATCAATTTGTCCCGCCCCGAGTGGGCGTATTCAAAAATTTGTGCAATCTATAGAGGATGTCTTCATTAATCTGTCGGAAAAAATGTTATGCATTTAGCTTTAAAACTGACGGAGATAAATAGATTTTATGGACTTGCCACGCCCCCAGTGGGCATAGCCACAAAAATCTTAGCACTTTATCTGACACGATTACACACGAGTATGTATTCAAAATTTCAAGTGTCCAGCTGCAATAGCAGCGAAAACAATTGCGTTCACGCGTACAGACGGACGGACATTGAAACCACGACTCGCGTTACTCACTGTTGTCCAGACCACATAGAAACTGCAGACCAGCGACAGATTGAGATCCATCAGGCATTGCAGTAGCCCAAAAAGAGCCGGAAAGACCAGCGCCTTGGTGTAGAACTCAATGAAGCCGAAGTAAAGGCCAATGCTGGAGCCAAAATAGTTGCGTATGTCCTCTATGGGCAACGTGGTGCGCTTCGGATTCAGGTTGAATCGATCCAAATACAGCTGAAATATTTGTGTTCACATTGAATTAGATACAGTTAGCCGAAATTTAAACAAAGATTGATCATCCGATCATTAACTTAAACAATTTCGAAATATTTTCTTTACAGGATTACTTTGAGCTTTTTTAAATCGTATACAAAATCGATGTGGGGCAATGTTGTGGAAGTTTTGAAAGCACCCTCGGCTAGTACATACAATATCATGCAATGGGAACATATCCTCGATGTAACCTTTCTGTATGTAGGATCTTATTGGCGGCTCGACCACGTCCTTAATCAGCACCGGCGTCTCACAGTAGTGCAGTATCTGCTCCTTGGTCATGCCCGGCAGTAGAAAGTCCGAGACGCAGCCATGGTTAAACTTTTGCATGCTGCCCGTGGTTGTCATTTTCTCCAGTTCCGCTGCATCGGCCAGACGCAGCAGCGTATCCAGGCTGGCCGATAGATACAAATACTTTTCGGTTTTGCTAAAAAACAGAGTGAGAATGTGTGATTAAAAGAGCAGAGCTAGCAGAGTTATCAGAGTTAGCATAGTTAGCAGAGCTAGCAGAGTTAGCAGAATTAGCAGAGTTAGCAGAGCTAGCAGAGTTAGCAGAGTTAGCAGAGCGCAGCTTACCTAACAATTTCCAGTGTTGTTTGTATGTCAAACTCCTGGATGATCTTCTCCACATCCTGACAGTGGCGCAGCTTAGCCTTCTCCGTGAATATAATGACTATATACGTCTGCAATAAATGTGCAATATTTATATGCATGTATTTATATATTTATTTTGAATATATTCTCGATTATACCCGCGTCGGATAAAGTGTTAAGATTTTGTGGCGTGTAAATTAAATAAAATAAAATAATATGTATTTATCTCTCCCAGTTTTAAAGTAAGATACATACATTTTTTTTTTAAATTTACTGAAGACCCTCTCTAAGGATTAGGCTTATTGATCAAAACTATGTATTATATGTTTCCCACAATTTTATAGCTGGAGTCACCAAATCTGGCAGACAATAAAGATAGAGCCAAAAAATGTAGCCTACGCCCACTCTCGCCCGCACAAATTGCAAAAATCAGTATTTTCCAAAATAACAAGAATAATTTAGACCGTTTTCGACTTTTTAGGCTCTTATAATGCTGTGAACGAGTATTGCGCAGTCGGTCACACCCGACTGCAACGCTCGTACTCGTTTTATATTTATTTGCGCCCTTGCTGATGCACACAAACTAACCTGGTCGAACGTCTCCGCCTCATCATCGTCGGTGACGTCGATGCTGCCGTACTGCGAGCGCTGCTTTTGCAGCGCCTCAAGCTTCAGGCTGCGTTGACGCCGGAACAGTTGATTTCCAATAATGTTTCTGGTGCGTGGACCTGGACCGTAGGCAGAAAGAACAGAGATATGTATAAATATGTATGTCGCAGTGTGCTACTCACTCTTGCCATCTTCAGACATTATTTATGAGTCGTCGTCGCTGCCTGCCGCTGCAAATGCGAATAACAATGCCAGAATTTTGCAAAGCGGCGAGTAAGTGTCTCACTTATGTATACAATCATATACATACGT
Source organism: Drosophila colorata (assembly GCA_035041545.1). Classification (NCBI taxonomy): domain Eukaryota; kingdom Metazoa; phylum Arthropoda; class Insecta; order Diptera; family Drosophilidae; genus Drosophila; species Drosophila colorata. The sequence goes on along the minus strand of JAWNLD010000490.1, from coordinate 8,929,496 downwards.
TGATATATATATATATATTTATGTATGCATGTGTGCACGGGAGTGCGTGTGTGTGCGTCGGTGTGTATATAATTATTAGGTTTGTCCCAATGCCAGCAAGAAAAATGCTTAATAACGCCAAAACATTTCAAAACGTGGCCAGCGCCAGTGCCAGAGATCGCGGCTATTTTAACATTTCTCTGGTTATTGCCGGTTTGTGTTGTTGTTCTATCGCATTCGCACACATATGATTTGTATATGCTATGCTAGAGTTGAGTCGTTTAGTTCAGAATTATTTCGATTGAACGCTTCTTTGAACCACTGAACTTATTCAGTCAAAAGTGAACGAAGCTATTTAGCTGTTCACTTGATCTTAAACGGTGCATTCTGTTTGATTAATTGGTTGTTTAGCCTAAATACCTAAATAACGAATCGTTTATGAACGACTGCAACGTTTATAGAAAACCGAATAGCTGAACGAGTGAGTAAAATGAGTGATTTAGTTCATGACACGCAAATTAACAGTTGAACTAGAATTCCCCACTCTAATGTACATATACACTGAATATATGTATGTTATGTTGTGTTGTGTTTTGTTGTCGCACTCACCCGTGGTGACAAACAGCTGATCAGCAGACTGTTCGAGTTTAATGATTAGTATGCTGTTAACATGGATATGCGAGCCAGGCAAAATCGTTTTTCAGAAAACACTCACAACGGAGAAGTAATTATTCACGAAGTGAAAAGAGTATATTGGGTTTGCGCAATGTCCGTCTTGCTGTCCGCTTGAACGCAATTTTTTCATACTCCAATAACTATATCAAAACTGATCCGATTTTCATGTTTTATGGCATTTTATTTACTATTTGTCCACTAGATTGAATCTGCCTTCAAAACAAAAATATTTTTTTTAATATTTTTGGAATTATATTTTTGTTTAAATTATTCTTTAATATATTTTTAGATATGTTGGAAATAGCTAGAACAGGAATATTTGTACAAATGAAAGTCCCTTTTTGAGTAATAGATCTTTTACAAGAAAGAGGGAGAGGGAGAAAGATCGACTTTCATTGTTGTGCTATTATATAAAGAATAATTATTAAGCGCTTTGATTAACAAGTCTGCTTATTTATTTAATATTCAGCACAACGCACGCAGATGGCTTAAGAATTTTTTTCAATATATATAACAAACATTTTATAAAGAATGGAAACATAATAATTACAATCTAGACATAAAAACGTTTTCGACAGATTACAATTCAAGCGCATGGAGACAACGCATTTAACTACTTCCAAATCACAGTCACATTCGTATCCTTTTCAATATCCTTCTCGATGGTGCACGGCGACAGGCCGGTCTTGCAGCAAATCTCATCGAAACTGATCAGCCCCGTGTACATCTTCTGGCGACCCGATGGCACCGAGCCCGTAAAAACCGGGTATTTATGTATGCAGCGTATGAACTTGTGCTGCAATCCAAAGATTACCATTTTACGCTCGTCGATGTTGTGATTCTGCGGACACAGGCGCTGGCAGATCGCGCGGAGCGTGACGCCGTGCGTCATGGAGGCATAGAACTGGAAGATTCTCTGCACGCTGGGCAACAGCTTATCCGGCTGGAGGGCCACGTACTTGCGACAGGCGTTGCTCAACGCGTTGCTCTGTATGAGGTGCTTGAGGTTCTGCGTCATGTACACATTGCTGTACTTTAGAATGGGCAGCAGCTGCACCACGCCGTAATATACCAAATTCTGTATGCAAGATTTCACCAGATCGGTTTCCACATCCGCCTCGGCGGCGATGCGAGCCACATGATTAATGCCATTGATATAGGGCAATATCTGCAAAACATACAAACAAAGCAGAAACCAAGTAAGAACGTGGCAGTCGAGTATAGCCGACTGCGCAATACTCGTTCACAGTACAGCTTAAAACAGTCGAAAATAGTTTTAATTAGTATTGTTATTTTAGAAAAATATCGATTTTTGTAATTTCAAGGCGCGGGAGTGGGCATGGCACACGGACATTTGGATATTTATAGGTCAGAAAAAACTGCCTGCCAAGTTTGGTGACTCTTGCTCTAAAATTATGGGAGATAGCGATTTTCACTTACCCGCCACCAAGATACGCGTAATTATCGATTAACCACGCCCCAATGGGCGTATCCAAATAAAATTTTGAACAATATTTTGAGGAGGTCATCACTAATTTGTCTGAAAAATGCGTATGTATCTAGCTTTAAAACTGAGGGAGATATGTCAATTTGATCGATTTGTCACGCCCGCAGTGGGCGTAGCCAAAAAATCATAGCACTTTATCTGATGCAAATAGACACGAGTATATATTCCAAATTTCGAGTCTCTAGCTTCTAAAGCGGAGAAGAAAATAGTGTTCATACGGACGGACAGCAAGACGGACATTGCCCACGACCAATTTACTCTTTTCTCTAGATAAAACAATCGGAATTCCTTAAAATACTCATTTAGAGTTGTTGTACCTGCTGTGTGGTCAAATCCCAGTTGTCGAGTGGCGTATCGCGCAGATTGGCCAGCAGTAAGGGCACCATATGATCCTTGACCGGCGGCGGATCCGGCTTGTGCATGACAATTTTCAAATAGATCGTATTGTCGCCCTCAACGATGGTGGCCACCTTGCGCTCGTTGAGGTCCCGCAGCACGGTCTCGAATATGTTCTGCAGCCGGAGCTTGTCGTCCTCGCGCGACAAGAAGCACGACTCCTCCTCCATCATGATCAGATACTCGGACAGCTTCTTCACCACCGGCTCGTATTGCACGCTCCGCGCACGCGAATCGCACACGAAGCACAAATTGAAGAGGAACGCGTTCCGGGCGTACTTCTGCTGGTCCTGTATGCCAACCGGATAGCCAACGATTTTCACATCCATCGCGTTCACGGTGAGAATGCAGCGCTGCAGATGCTGCTTGGGAATAATGTACACGTTGATGGCGTCGAAGACCTCCTTGGAGATGTAGTTCTCGGGCACCTGCAAACGAGCGTCTTTTACCCATTTCGATGGACGGATAACAGTAACATTACCTGGCAGCTGATTTTGCAGCCCGCCGTCGCGTGGAACTCGCTCAAAAAGATGCAGCGTATTTTGCCTTCGGTGCTGCCGCCGCCGCCGCCGCCGACGCCGCTGCCGCTTCCGGCGGCGCCCTCGTTTGCGTGGGTGTGCATGATTATCGATGGCACCAGCCGCAATCACCGCATTTCACGAATCTTGGTCGTGGAACTGTTGATCCAAAATCACAATACGTTTCCATACGCGACTGAGTTAACCAAAATTTAGATGTAAATACTAGCATATGCGCAGATTAATCGCGCTCTCCCTTTCTCTCGCTCTCTCTGCGCAGCACGTCACAACCTCATTTACGTTCGAGACCTGTGTGCGCCATGGATGTTACCCATTATTGTGTTGTTATGCTCATCGCATGTCTCATATTGTACTGGGAAACACTAAGGCTACCAGGATTCTACAGAACAGCCTCTGCGCTGGCACAGACAAAAGGTTTCACTGATCATTAATAACAGTCGCTTTTGAACTAGTTCAATCAATCATGATCTAGTTATTTTGCACGATCATGGTGCGTCGATTTTCGGAACTTGGTTCCGGGGCCGGATCCACATTTCTGTTTTCTATTTATTTATGTTTTTTCAGCACTTAATCAAATAAATGTTAATGTAAATAATTACCGAGCATTTTGGGCCATTGTCAAGTATTTGAATGCCTGAAAATATCGTAAATAAATGATTGCAGTTTTTGAGTCGAGCGCAAAATTGTAACTACCGCAATTTATATAGCCTAAACTGAGGGGCTGCAATTATAATATATTCTAAGCTCTTAACTAAATAAACATTTGACTAGCTTAAGTTGCCATATAATAGGTAATATTATTATTGTTTTTAATAAATACATAATATAAAAATATAAAAAAAATAACTAAATATAGGCAGCAAAAAAAAAAAACTAAATATTTATAGTTTATCTTCAAATTTTAAATGTGAGAAAGCTTTTTTGTGTTTATTTATTGAGCTAACTTCTTAATGCTTTTCATTAGCATTGTAATTTGGCTGTTGGGTTTGTGAGGAACCAAATTTTGGGTTCACGCACCGAATCTAAAGGCAAAGGATTGGAACGGACCATTGACAATTTTTTATATAACTTTTGAAAAGTGAAAAGTTCGGTTCGAAAACTATGGCGACATACAATGTTTTGTAAATTAAAATTACCTGTGGAATCTTGCAACCAGTTTAGGCAAATGGGATTTCATGGTACATATAGGGAAAGATTGTAAAGTATTTTCAAATGAGTAAAATTAAAGATCAGTCTTGTAGGATATAAAGTTCATAATTAAGGCATCGTTTTTTTTTTTATTATTAACAAATAGGGGGCTTACAAAAAAAATAGACATCTAAATATCTTTAATGATTGCAAACGTGGAACACACAACAAAAAAATGAATCGAATTTCCACAAAAGTACAGCCAGGTGCAAAAAACTCAATATAAAAAAAAGATGGATATAATATGGCACTAGACGGACTCTCTGAAGGGCTGCTCGGTCATGAGGAGACCGCGCTCCCAGAGCGCGGTGGCCACCTCGACACGACGCTCGGCGCTGCGCAGCGGCAATTTGGCGATCTTCAGGTAGCTGGGATAGGCGCTGATCAGCGCCTCGACGGCGGCCGCCTCGGTGGGCTGGATCTCCATGAAGTTGGCCTCGTGCTTGCAGTACTCGAGCGCATTGTCCACGTAGTAGTAGACGCGCAGGCTGCTGCCCTCGGCCACCAGGCGCAGGATGTTGGCGCGCAGGAGGCGGACGCTCGTCCGCTCGGTCAGCTCGTAGTCGCACAGGCACTGGCCGTGCTCGTCCGTTTGGCTGCGCGAGCCGAACACGGTGCGCAGCTGCTCCTCGGGCAGGACGACCGGCGGCAGGGCCTCGTGCTGGAAGCGCTTGGCCAGCTGATCGACGGCGGCATCTATCTGGGCATCGCTGGGCACGAGATACTGCTGCACCAGGCTCTTGGTGTTCTCGAGCAACTGTGTCCGCAGCTCGCTCGGCTGCCCGCTGCGGGCCAGGCCCAAATGCTGCCACGTGTGGAGCGGCAGCCCGCGGCGCAGACTCAAATGATGCTTGATGGCGCGCTGGAGCACGGCGGGCATCAGCTGCTCGAGCAGATTGGCATACGCCAGCTGCTGATAGACGCTGAGCGTGATGTGCAGCGAGTGCTGCTGCTGCTCGGTGACCGCCTGATGGACGGTGCCCCTGGGGAAATAGAGCATATCGCCCGGCTCCAGCACGGCATCAAAGATGGGCGCGCCCAGCTGGTCCTGGCTGTAGTTGCCGGAGGAGACGCGCCCGAGCACATCAGACGGCTGCGGCGGATCGTAGAGACGCCAACGCTTGCGTCCCTCCACCTGCAGCACAAACGCCTCGATGTCGTCGTAGTGCGGCGCAAAGCCCTGGCTATTCGGTGGGGTCAAATAGACATTGGCGCCGACCAGACAGTGGAAGTACTCCTGCATCACGCTGCACAGCTGGCGCAGGCCGGGCAGGTAGGTGCTCGGATTGAGGATGCGTATGCTGCAGCCGTCGCCGTAGTGGCCCCACACGGTCGGCGGCATCGCCCGTCCGTCCGGATTGAGGGTCTCACGCTTGCCGTTCTTATAGCTGGTCACATCGATGTTGGTGGTGAACTCCAAATGATTCTTGATCAGCATCTCATCGATCATCTTGAAGGAGATGAGCTGGGCGAAATATTGGGCCTGGCGGCGCTTCACCTGGCACGCATTGCGCTCCCAGTACTGGCCGAAGAACTCCTCCGGCTTGAGCGGATTCAGCAGCCAGAAGAGCACGCGCTTGCCCTCCGCAATGCTGTCCATGAGATGCATCGGCGGACGTGGCGGCACCGTTTCCGTTTCGGTTTTTATTCCCTGCTGCTCCTGCTGCTGTTGTTGTTGTTTCTGTTCGCTTTTGCGCGGCAGCGGACACGACTTGGCCGCCATCTTGTCCGGCATTTTGTCAGCACTTTTGCGGGGCAGGCGACACGATTTGGCCTGCGTCTTGGCGGGCAGCGGACACGATTTGACTGTGGCACGGGGCAGCGGACAGGAGGGCGCCGCCGCCTGCTCGCGCTGCGCTGCCGCCGCTGCGCGCAGCTCCTGGGCCTGTTGGCGCTTCTGCTTGAGCTTTTGCTGCATTTCGAGCTTTTGCTGCTTGGCAGACGGCGGCTTGCCGTTCTTGTTGTTGTTCAGATCGGCATCGTTGGACAAAAGCTCGCTGCGCTTGGGTGCTTTGCGTCCGGCTGCAGGCGTGGAGGAAACAGGCGTGGTGGAGGAGCTGGCGCTGCTGCAGCTGCTATTCAGCGTATATTCCTCGCTGAATTGCGAGCTGGAACTGCCTGCCTCGCCCTGGAAAGCGCTCGCGCTCGCGCTGCAATTGCTGCTGTCTCCATTCGCATCGCGATTCTGTTCGCCCCGCTTGCTGGCTAGGTGCGCCATCTGTTGGGCTAATTCGGCTGTATTATTTAGTTGCTTCTTTGAGGCGTCTGTGGAGCTGCTGTCGCTGCTGTTTTTTTTCTTCTTCTGTGCGCCATTTTGGCGCTTGATGGCGGCAGCATTATTCCGCTTTTGCGGTGATTTCTTTGGCGTTCGCTTTGCTATCTGCTTTGGTGATTTTGTTGGTGTCTTTTTGGCTGCCTTCTTTGGCCGCGGCATTTTGCTGTACGCCGCAAACGCTGAGAACTCGTCTGCCATTTAGCTGGCTTTTTGCTATTTTTTGTTATAGTTATTTAAAGTAAAATGAAAACCAGAACTCTGCTCGAGTTTATTTAAATGTCGACGCGCACGTGCTCGTCTAGCCGGTGTGCTGCTATTGTCAATAGAGTTGTATCAAATCGTTCCGAACACGTGCGATTGAACTACTAACGAACTACTTGCCAGGCTATAGTTCATCGTGCGTTTGCGTCGCACTATCTTTCGTTTCGCTAGTTTGATAGTGCTTCTTTATACATATTTTATCATATTTAATACATTTGTCATTTAATATTTAAAAAATATATGCTCGTTTTTCGTTTATTCAATTAAAATGGAACGACTGGAGTTACTCATTTATTTGAACTACGATGTTCAACACTGATTGTCAATGCATATCGATAGCAGCGATTATGCTCGTGCAAAAGCACGATACAACTCTGGTCGTGTAAAAAAAATCTTGAATTTGGCAAGTTTTACATTTATTAAATTATTGTTTGTTTTTTGTTTGCATTAATTTTTTTTTTGCAAAGAAAAATGAACTCTGAAATGGATGTATTGTGCTTGTTTGACCTTAATAAATTTCATGTATGATTTATTGCATAGCCCACGAAGACTGTCAAGCGGTCGTAGAGTGTGCGGGCTGCATTAAATTTGCACGATTGCACTATCGATAAGCGATTGCCGGCTTTTTTGTTTTGTTTATTTGTGAAATTGTTGCGCCATGTCGGAGGCGGAGGCCGAAACCGTTGCAGCTGCAGAAATTGATGCAGAAACGGATGCAGAGGCGGGCATAGAGGCGGCTCCAGCAGCAGGGGCAGCAGAAGCAGATGCTGGGCCCGCAAAGCCAGGCTTCAGCTCCAATCTGGAGGATGAGGATTTGGCCAACCTGGTGACGGCCGAAGAATATTTGCTGCGCAAAGATGTGCAGCTGCTGGAGTACGAGAAGCAAATGTTCCTGGACCTGGTGCATGCCGATGGGCTGTTGGTGTGCGCCAAGTAAGTAGACTAGGCAAACCAAGTTGAGTGCATCATTTGAAAGAATAACCACAGGGGGCTCGGCTTTGAGCGCGTGCTGATGCACATACTGAAGGTCTACAGCGATGCGGGCAATCTGCTGCTGGTGATCAACAGCTCCGACTGGGAGGAGCAGTACTACAAGTCCAGGCTGGACGCCAAATATGTGCACGAGGTGGCCAACACGGCCACAGAGCGGTAAGAATCTATCCACGATTGACAGATCTAAAGGTTGCGCAAAGAACAGTTCCGTTAATCGGCGCTGTGACGTCACAATTTCCATTTTTTGCCTTGTTTGCATTGCAGTTGGATTAGCTTGTATAGAAACTATATAAACCCATTGACGATGTTTTCAGTGGAGGCTTAATAAAGCCTGAAATTTGTAATTAGATTAGTTTTGATATATGTGCTGTGTGCACTCATAATACGGATTCATGCCAAGTTTCATTAAGATATCTTGCTTATTTTAGCCAAACTAGTTTAAGATCATCATAATGAAGGGCTCATAAATCTTTGCACAACCTGTGGTCCTCTCAATCGCGACACCTCTCTTAACTCTCCACTCTGAACAGCGAACGCGTCTATCTGGAGGGCGGTCTGCAGTTTATATCGACGCGCATCCTGGTGGTCGATCTACTCAAGCAGCGCATCCCGATTGAGCTGATAACGGGCATCGTGGTGCTGCGCGCGCACACCATCATTGAGAGCTGCCAGGAGGCGTTCGCGCTGCGCTTGTATCGCCAGCGCAACAAGACGGGCTTCATCAAGGCGTTCTCGTCCAGCCCGGAGGTGTTCACCATTGGCTATGCGCACATTGAGCGCACCATGCGCAATCTGTTCGTTAAGCAGCTGTACATTTGGCCCCGCTTTCATGCCACTGTGCGCGCTGCACTGCATCCGTGGCAGACGCAGACTATTGAGCTGCACGTGCCGCTCAGCACGCGCATGAATTCCATCCAGACGCACATTCTGGACATTATGAACTTTCTGGTGCGCGAGATCAAGCGCATCAATCGCACCGTCGACATGGAGGCGGTCACCGTCGAGAATTGTGTGACCAAAAAGTTTCACAAGATCCTGCAGGCGCAGCTCGACTGCATCTGGCATCAGCTCAACTCACAAACGAAGCTTATTGTGGCCGATCTCAAGATTCTGCGCAGTCTCATGATGTAAGTATCCTGCATTTCATGTTCTAGCAAGCACAACTCGGCTTTTGCCGGGTAATTGTAGTTTTTATTACATTTAAATCTATCAATCAATCAATCAATCAATCAGTCAATCAATCAATCAATCAGTCAGGCAGCCAGTCATAGATAACCATATATGGCTAATACATTATTCAGCTTGTTAAGCTTTAAAGCTGTGCACTCATCATTAAACAGCCAGCCAATCAAGCAATCCATCAATCAGTCAGTCAGTCAACCGTGACGCACAGTTTTATATTTAAAGATAACAAGTTATAGATTAAAGATAACTATTCTTATGGTTTTGGTTGTGTGTTCATCATCAATCATTCAATCAATCAACCAACCAATCACTCAGTTAGGACTCACAGTTCCATATTTAAAGATAACATACTTAGCTTTTTAGTTCTCATGGTTTCGGCAGTGTGTTAATTATCAAGCAGTGACTGAGTGCCCTCAGTCAGTCCATCAATCAATCAGTCAGTCAGCCAGTCATATTTTAGTATACATACTGCATAGCACATCATTCAGAATCCTAGCTCTTCTGGCGTCTACGCTGCTTTCATCATCAGTCAGTCAATCAATCAATCAGTCAATTCGCACAAATTAAAATATTTGATTTCTACCTTTCAGCTCCACCATGTACGATGATGCAGTTAGCGCCTATGCGTTGATTAAACGCTACCGGGGCACAGAGTACGCCATTAGCAACTCCGGCTGGACGCTGCTCGATGCGGCCGAGCAGATTTTCATGCTCTCCAAGCAGCGCGTCTACAACGGCCAAAACGGTGAGTAATCGCACCATGTGCGGCTGGATGGCTGCAACTTAATCTCCATTGTCATTGGTCAGAATTCGAGCCGGAGCCGTGTCCCAAGTGGGAGGCGCTCAGCGAGCTGCTCACGCACGATATACCCGGCGATATGCGGCGTCGTCGTGGCGCCGATCACTTGGAGCCGCCCAAGGTGCTGATACTCTGCCAGGATGCGCGCGCCTGCTACCAGCTGAAGCAGTATCTGACGCAGGGCGGCGCCCGCTTTCTGCTGCAGCAGGCCATGCGCCATGAGGTGCTCGTGGGCAAGCTGAGCGAGCGGTTTGCCCAGGAGAGCCAAACGGGCGCTATGGCCGAGGCCGCTGGCAAGGCGGATGTCAAGGCGCCATCGGTGCCCCTCCAGGCGCCCAAGCCGGCGGCAGCGGAGCCAGCGCTGGATGAGCTCGCCCAGCTGCTGGGCGAAACGGATGCGGAGGCGCAACTGCAGCACCTACTGCTGTTCGAGGAGAGCTACATGCTGACCATGACGCAGGCCGTGCCCAGCGATCCCGATCCGAATGCCTCCGTCTTTGAGATCATACCCGAACTGGAGCAGTTCGATGTGTCCGCTGCGCTGGCCGCGCACAGGCAGCCCTGCATTTGCCTGCAGACGTTCAAGACGGAGCGCGAAGGCGCCATGGCCCTGGAGCACATGCTCGAGCAGCTCCAGCCCCACTATGTCGTCATGTACAATACGAATGTGACCGCCATCCGGCAGCTGGAGGTCTTCGAGGCGCGTCGTCGTCGTCCGCCCGCCGAACGCATGAAAATCTATTTTTTGATACACGCCCGCACCGTCGAGGAGCAGTCCTACCTGACCAGTCTGCGGCGTGAGAAGTCCGCCTTTGAGCTGATCATCGATACCAAGAGCGTGAGTAAAGTTCAAATCGATCATGATCACAATCTGACTATCAGACAACAATCTATGCCCGAAATCAAAAAGAAATTGTCTTGTTTTATATACTATGCGATATACTTGTCTTGACTGACTGATTGATTGATTGATTGACTGACTGATTGGTGATCAACGCACAATCCATACCCTAAAAGCTAGTGCTAAGATTTTTATTGACAGACTAAAATTTACACATATTTGAACATGCAAAGCTTTCAGATCTATAGCTTCCATATTTTAAACTTCTATAACTTTGTCATGACTGAACCGATTTTCATGTTTGATGGCATTTTGGTCGTGATTTGTCCTCTATATTGATTCTGCGTTAAAATATATGCGTTATTTGTAATATATTTTGTTGTATTTTTTGGTTAAAAAAAATCATATATTAATTTTCGAAAAAAAAACGTTTTTTCAAAATTTTGCATTGGAAATGTATATTTTTAATCCATTGTTTTTGTCACAATTAGTATCAAAACAACATTAAAGCAGATTGTTAGGCGGGAAGCTTTGTTTGTCAAATATCATGTTAAAATCAAAAATAATTTTGGCTCTCGGATGCATAGCTCCCATATTTCAAACTCGCATAACTCTCTTAAAACTTAACCGATTTTCATGTTGGATGGCATTTTGGTCATGGTTTGTCCTTTAGATTGCCTCATTTGCATGTCATATATATGAATTATTGAAATAGAATTTTTCGAAAAAATTTGTTTTCTAAAATAAAGAATATAATAATATATATAATATAATAATACATATATAATATATAATATAGTATATATGTATATTTATTATTTTACATAAATGTGCACCACTATAATATATCCTTTTCTAAATACATTCTCATTGGTTACAGGGTATTAGGTTATATTCATTTTGAACAGTTTCCAATAAGCATATGTTAAATCAGCTGTAGTTGTTTCGCACTGGATTTTGATCAGTTTTGATCCGTTTGGGAGCGTGTAAGAGCCTTAACGAATAATACGAACCATTTGTAGTTCGAACTTTGTGTCCAGGGTAACTGCTCGTTAGGCATTCTATAATTTTTGTGAACGTACTCTTTCGTATACCCATGTGCTTTCGTTTCATTCACAGAAAATGGTCATACCCGAGTACCAGGATGGCAAAACAGACGAGGCCTTTGTCCTCTACAAGAGCTACGACGACGAGGAGCCCACGAATGCGAATACACGCCAGGGCGCGGCGACGGGCGTGGCATTGGCCAGCGTCCGGGTAACGCCCAAAGTGATTGTCGATATGCGCGAGTTCCGCTCGGACCTGCCCTGCCTGATACATCGACGCGGCCTGGAGGTGCTGCCGCTGACCATCGCCATTGGCGATTACATACTGACGCCGGAGGTGTGCGTGGAGCGCAAGTCCATCTCGGATCTGATCGGCTCCCTCAACTCGGGCCGGCTGTACAATCAGTGTGTGCAGATGCAGCGCTACTACCAGAAGCCCATACTGCTGATCGAGTTCGATCAGAACCGTCCGTTCCATCTGCAGGGCAAGTTCATGCTGTCGCAGCAGACGACGGCCACCAATGCTGACATCGTGCAGAAGCTGCAGCTGCTCACGCTGCACTTTCCGCGACTGCGCCTGATCTGGTCGCCAAATCCGTACGCAACGGCCCAGCTGTTCGAGGAGCTAAAGCTGGGCAAACCCGAACCAAATCCCACGGTGGCCGCCGCCCTCGGCAGCGATGATCCCACCGGCCCCCCGGCCGGCGAACAGCTGCAGTATAATAATGCCATACATGATTTTCTGCTGCGTCTGCCCGGCGTACACACCAGCAACGTGCATCGACTTCTCCGCCACGGCGGCAGTTTGCGCCAGCTGCTGCAGCGCAGCCAGACGGAGCTGTCCGAGCTGCTGCAGTCACAGGAGAACGGCAAGCTGCTCTGGGACATACTGCATGTGGCGCATCTGCCCGAAAAGGATGAGATTGCCGGCTCCACGGCGATGCTGGCGGCCAGCAAACAATCTGGCAGAGGTGCCCACAATCGTTTCCGCAAAGCCGCCGGTGAGGCCCAACGCGGCAGACGCTGACGGGTCGCGGCAAAAAATAGCAAAAAATGTATAAAGCGAAAAAAGAAATCGCGACAATTACGTTCAACATTTCAATTAACTTTGATGACAACGCGCGCATTGGGAGCAGTCAGCAGGGCAGGACACATTCAACAGCAGCAGCAGCAGGATTCACTGTTGACCACCGGCGAGGCAGCGACAGCAAAATCAATTCCAATGCATTTTTAATGCCACTTGGCAGCTACGCCAACAACTGCCCGCCACGAGCTACCCTTTCGCTATCTCCCCAGCCTCCACCAGTCGACTGTTACGGCCGCTCCCCAGCGCACAACAGTTAAATGCGCATAATGTATTAAAAAGTTGTCATATTTTGAGGGTATGTACCCCAGTTAACAGTGGGTTCTTGTGCTCCTTTTTTTATATATATATTTATACTCACCTCTATGTTATTAATATGATTAAAATTTAATTAATATTATCTTTATTATAATTTATAAATATTTCTTTTTTTTTTGTGCAAGCGTAATACTTTCATTGTAAGTCTATTAAAAAATCGGTTTTATTATCATAATTGTTCCTTTGATAAAAGTGTTATATTTTCAAAAACTGTTCCTTAATTTCTTTTAAGAAAACTTAGCTTAACTTAATAAGTAAAAGTCTGTTATTAAATAAATCCACACTCAAACAAGAGTAACAAAAGAGAAACAAGTGTCTTATATTTAAACTTTATATTTATTCAAATTATAAGTTATACATTAGCAGGCGTTACCCGGCTTTGCGCGGTTCTAGCGTCTTCTAATTTTAGCTTTTACTTTTCCGTCTATTTTGCCAAAATCGTTGAAACACGTCACACTATTGAATAGATAGTGCCAGCTAGTAGATTGGATTGCTATATTATATAGTTATTATTGGAAGTACCAGTCGAAAATTGTTTAATTTTTTTTAAGAAATATTGTGTTCTTGTTTCTGACAGAAATTACCAATTACGTTGCTCACAAACGTTTCAGAAAACTTCTAACAACATCGAACTAAATTCAGGATTATGCCTAGTTGCACACGAACGCAGTTTTCCACAGTGACCGCAAAGCGCAGGAAAATGCGCGCAGTCGAGCCCACTGGAAAGTCAATGCATTATTTCGAGTCCAGCAGACGCAAGTGATGAATGCGATTACGAATACGAAAGCGAATGCAAATTCGAATGCGAATGAATGCCAATTGAAATAACCGCTAAGCGCGGTAATTTGGGACTGCAAATGAGGTAGTCAATTTTGTGTTTAGTACACTATAAAAGCGGGCATTACGACTACAGTCAACGGTTTGCATTATGCTGATATTGAGCTGAAGAAACAGCACAAGTATTTTGCATAAAAAATAAAGGCATTTCTTTAAGGGTGCCGAAAGTTGAACACACAAAGATTTTATACCTTAAATGTTTAATTGTTTAAATAATAAAGAAATGTAATTGTTACAATTAGAAAGAACAGCAATTTTCAGAGTGTCGAAAATTAAATACAATAGCAAGCATACAGTACACTCAGAGAAAAATAACAATAGTTTTGCACCAAAATTCAGTCAAGATGGAAATCTATTGATTTGAGGAAAAAAATATTTGACATAATTCCAAAATTTCTGAAAACAAGACAAGACAGTACTTAAGCTAAGGAAAAATGACTTTCAGTAAATTCTTGTAAATAATGGCTGATATTAAAATCAAGAATTATTTACTTGAGTATTCTTTAATTTTTAATCACTACAGATAGATCAAATTAGTAAAAACTGGTAACGAAAATGAAAATTTGTTTAAATTAAAATATCACAATATTGAAATTTGTTAAATGCAAAACTGTACAAACTTTATACATGGGATTACAAATTCGATTTTCCTGTGTGTAGGGTGTTTGCGTGTGCAGCTTTCTATTTGTGTGTTGCAATGTTGTTGTTTGTTGTTGTTGTTGCTGTTGTTGTTGTTATTCTTGTTATTGTTGCTATTGGTGGATGTCAAAGCATTTTTGCCAATTGGCTGCGCTTTGCCGCCCACGGCTATGCGTGCCCCGTCATCCAATTCTCAGCTTCAACCCCCTCCGCTCCTGGCTAGAGATGTAGTCGAAACAAACAAAAACTGGCCCGAAGTGAATCGCAATTAAAACAACATTTCAATGCAAACGCTTTGGACTGATTTCTTGGCTTGTTTTTCGGGCTTTTGGGATGCGGATGCAAATGTTAATGCCCCTATCTGAAGCGTTTGCCCGGTTTGTCCCACCCGTCGCAACTTGGTTAGTCAGTGGGTCCTTTTGTTTGGAAGCCATTGGTAACCATTTGCCACGGGCACAATGCGCTTCATTTTGGCGTTTGGCCGCTTGGCCACAACAAACGTCAATTGAGAACAACTGCAAAACTGTTGCACTAGTCGGATATATACATCTCCCCATACTCCTCCCCACAGTCCACACCCGCCACCTACTATGCCCAGCCGAGAACTGACCCAAGGGCAAACAGTATTCGAATGGGTTCTTTGATTTTGGACAGTTTTGTTGAATTCCTTTGAGCGCAAATGCAAAATAAAATCGCATATTTCGTTTCGTTTACGCAAATACCCTAGCTTTGGCGAGTATTCTTTAATTGTTATTTAGTTTGATATACAACCGATCAGATGTCTTTTGATTCTAGACTATAAAACATGTATTCGATGGATCAACGAAACTAAGTTTAAACAAAAACGTCAAGGCAATAATTTGGTTCACGGTTCAAACCAATGTCTCGCTATTCGGTTCGGTTCGTGAACCTGGTTTTGGTTCCTTTAGGTCTTAAAAGAAAATATTATATTTGTTATTTATGAAAAAATTAAACATATTTTTGGTTTTATTATCTATTAAAAGCAAGTTTTTTAGGAACTTGTTTATATTGAATTCAGTGTTTAAACTATATTCTTAAGCTTTTAGTCCTTCTTTTCATTAATTAAAATAAATGAAATAGTATATAATTGAACAAATATTAAACATTCCAAATTATTTAAAACTGCAAAGGCAAACCAGGGTAAACATTAGAAATGGACAATGGACACTGGTAATGAATGGACCATAGACTAGCCCACTGTTTCTGTCAAATTGTGAGCAAATGTAATAATTATTAATTTAAATAACATAACGAGAGACAGAGGAAGAGAGAGAGAGAGAGAGAGGAGCGAGAGAGCGAGACAAGCCAAACAAATCGAATTCCGATTAATTTCTATCAAATCGCATCAAAATATTTCGTATGCATTTTGACTCTGGATTTTAATGGACACAAAATGCAGCAAAAGGGTGGACGGAGGGGAGGGTGGGGTGGTGAATTGGAGGGGAGCCGTTGAGTCTGACTTAAATTAGTGCATGGCATGCAATTATTTTATTGCACATCCTATGAGCCAATGGAATTCCATTAGTCAAAGTCAAAGCCGAGGCCCATTTGTCAGGCCATCCAGGCGAACGAGGTGGCGTGGAGAAGGTTAAGGGGGGTTCGGGGATAGGCGATCGATTTTTGGCTCAAATTCATTAGAGAGACGCAAATTGTTGAGCAATTTGACACATTTCATGGGCTACGCCACGTTCCGATGCGCCGCCAACAGCGAGGTGTGTTCCAAAAGTATTTTGAAATGGAAATGAGCGTATGTCGGTTTTGTTTTTAATATGCCATACATCATTAACAAACCAAATTTTTAAATAGCACGTTAATTTTTAAGTATTTTTAATTTCATAACTTTTTTTTACCAAAATCTTTTGTTGTCGTATGTTTGTTTTGTTTTACGTTTGCTTATACATAAATTAAGTTTTTAGTTCCATTGCTTCAAGTTATTTTCAAATACTGCTTAATTCTTGGTTTTTGAGTTTATATTAACATACGTAAATTCAATATTTACTTAAGTTTTATAAAAATGTATCGCTTAAAGCTAAAGTTCTTATTTTCGAGAGCATTAATATTCAAAATTTCTTGTATTTAATATATTTTTAAACGAATTTATGTTATCTTTACTGAGATATATTTGTATGCCCATTTTTATTTTCATTTTAATTAATACTTTCATTGAAAATCTTATCAGAAACGCCTTTTCTTACTTACTTATTAAACTGCCCTCGCACATATACTATCCGCATTCATATATCTATGCTGAAGCTTCACCTATAGATAAAACATGCCGCCTGCAGCCGGTTCCAGTTGAAGGACCAGAATTTCGATGCAGGTCTGCCCTCTGCACTTGGCTCTAAGTCGAAATTAGTCACAAATAATCTGAGTGCAACAAAAGCAACAACAATAATAATAAAAACAACAACATCATTGAGACAGAGTATTATTAATTAAGGAAACTTTTTGCAGTTTTCAGTTACCCTAAAAGTTGTTTGCGTTTTCATATAAATTTTTGGGAGAATAATTTTTTAGACAATATTAAAACTATGCTATTTATTTATTTTAGTTTTAAAATTTATTTTTTGAAATGAATATTTATTTGTATTTTATTATTTAAATTTACCATTGTAGATAGCTTTTGTAAGATAAGAGTTTTTGTTTAGTATTTGCGAAATACGGACCAAACTTGGCAATTGGGTGTGTCAATATGCAAAATATCACCAGCATAAAAATGCTATATATATAAATTAAGCCTACTATTGGAACAATCGGTCAAAAATTAAGTTTTTGTGTGCAAACTCAGTTAACTGATATATATTTTAATATAGGAGACGACTTTTATATATCTGAAAGGGTATTTAATCTTCGGCAACCCAAAGATAACTGTTCCAATTTTCCAGTTTTGGTTGCAAAATGGTAAAAAATAAAATAAAAAAATGTTTTTTTTAGAGACTTGGTTCGCAGCCAAATCTTAGGATCTTTTGTGGGCATGCTGATAAAATTTGGAAGGCCAGCTCTACGATTATTTTGGTAAGACTTTAACGCAACTTTAAGAACATAAATTTATACATTGGTGTATATAATTCATTAGCTGTGATATGCTCTAAACTAAGTGCGTCTTACTTTGGCATATTAAAAGCGATTTTCAAAACAGTTTAGCATTTGGGCAAAGTCGGTATGCGTGTGTGCGTGTGTGTATGTCAGGCCCAATTACAAGTGGACGACTAAGCAAATTTTCAATTACATGAAAGCCGAGTTTGCAGCTCGAGCAGAAAAGCAGGAAGGCGCAACTGGGACGCAAACATCTTTAAGCTGAAAACTTTAAACGCTTCGGCCTTATCGCAAATGACAAATCTTAAAGTCTGGCAGCAAACAGCAATCACGGGCCCGAATGGCCAAGAGAAAGAAGTTAAAAGAAACAGCAGCAACAACGAGAGGGCCAGATTAAATAGGCCAAACAGGCAAACATTGCCGAAAATGGCCCAAATGGCGTAACGCTCCAATTTAGCTGCAGTCGGTGTAAATGTTAACGAAATAATCGCCCAGCGCCATCTAGCGGCGAGGTGAGGGCGCTTTGGTTGAAGGGGGCGGGGGGCGGGGGGCGGGGTGTGTTTGGCTGGCTTAAGCAAGGCTAAAGCGAGAGCCGAAAACAAAACGAAAAGCAACAACAAATAATCATGAGCATAAACATTAGAGTTTCACTGCAGCCAACGGGCCCCAGCAGAAATCTACCCCCCCCCCCCCTCCTCCCTCTACCGACACCCCCTCACAATACAAGTGCTTTTATGCCACTGTCAAGGGGGAGGGGTGGGTTGATGGGGAGCTGTTAGTGTCGCTAAGCTCAGACAGGAAACCAGGTAGTGTTTGCCAGCCCTAAGACGTTTACTAAGAAAATATAATCAGAGATTGTTTCATTTAAAAATGGATTATATATTTAAACATTTTTATTTTTAAATTTAGGTTTCAAATTGGGTATTACAAGCAGATAAAAAACACCTTTTATTTCTGCTAGCTACATAAGAGATTATATCCGAAATTTTTTACTCAGATTTTTTGTACTAATATCAAGTACAAGCTTTGTCAAACTTCGGCGTGGCTTAAGAATTCAATTCTTATGTCAAGGATATTTTTTTTAAGTCTCAAAATTCTTCACTGAACTCAAGTGCTGTAATTAAAGAAATTTTGCACATCTATTGGGAACATTTTTATTGAATATAATTAATTCAAGAATTTTGAATTAATATATGCAACATAAACGATCGTCTAGGAAATTCAGAATAATTCATACTTCATAATATTCAAGAATTAAATATTTGATTTCAAGAACTGAAGAATTTACTGTAGTACGTACGTGAACTTAAAATGTATTTGTTATAAACTTATTTTTTATTTAAAATTGAGAACTGTAAAATTAGGAACTGTATTTTAGTTTTTCTCTTTTGCTAAAAAGTTTTGGCTTAATAAAAAAATAACAAACTGAAAAAAAGTATTAAATTTGAAAATCTGTTATTAGAAAAACTACACAACAACAAACCCACTTCACTTGCTCTAACTATATAATATAATGCGAACGACTATCTAGGTTTTTTATAGATCCAGGCAACCCATGAATCTGAACCAACCGAACTGTGAACAACAACAAATAATATATCTTTTATTTAAGCTACACATTTCGGACAGCCCCTTCGAAATTGTTTTGTGTGGACCGGAGCTCTAGATGTGTGGACATGTCGACATATCGCTACGGTGATCACATACTCGCGGCCCTTATGGAGTTCCGGCGCCCAATGACTTTGGAAGAGGTGGTGGAATATGTGGCCGAGATGACCGATAGATCGATACCCGAGGTGCGTCTGCCTGTTAACAATACGCTGACAGCTGCCTGGCTGCATGGCTTTGTGCAGCGGGAAAACAATCTATATTCGCTGGTGAAGATCGAAGTAAAACGTAAGAGTGGAACTAGTTCCAGCAGTTCCATTAGTTCCAGCAGCAAGCACTATTGAAAAATAACGTCGGCAGCAGGCGCTGTGATTTCAGTTCAGTTAGCGCAATCGGGCTAAAATCTTCAGCATTTCGATTAGATTTCCAGTTTCGGACTTAGAGGTTGGCTGTGGCATGTCCCTGGACAGGGCTGCCAACTCATTGCAATATGGCGATCATATACTGGCCGCCTTTATGGTACTCAAACGTCCGCTCACCCTAACGGAAATTGTCGAGTACGTGGCCAGGGTCACCACCCAGGCGCCGGGTGATGTTTGCTCCGAGGTCACCGATACTCTGACAATTGCATGCCACCATGATTTTGTACGTCGCATCGATGGAAACTACGTGCTGACCGCCGGACTCTGTGAATCGGACAACGATTCACTATGATAAGTATTTTGATTTTTGGTGCGCCTTGAATAAATTCGCTTGACTAGGAGGTGCGTCCTTTGTGTTGGTAAACTGATGCTGGGCGACCTAGACCTAGACCTAGACCTAGACCTAGACCTAGACCTAGACCTAGACCTAGACCTAGACATAGACATAGACATAGACCTAGACCTAGACCTAGACCTAGACCTAGACCTAGACCTAGACCTAGACCTAGACCTAGACCTAGACCTAGACCTAGACCTAGACCTAGACCTAGACCTAGACCTAGACATAGACCTAGACCTAGACCTAGACCTAGACCTAGACCTAGACCTAGACCTAGACCTAGACCTAGACCTAGACCTAGACCTAGACCTAGACCTAGACCTAGACCTAGACCTAGACCTAGACCTAGACCTAGACCTAGACCTAGACCTAGACCTAGACCTAGACCTAGACCTAGACCTAGACCTAGACCTAGACCTAGACCTAGACCTAGACCTAGACCTAGACCTAGACCTAGACCTAGACCTAGACCTAGACCTAGACCTAGACCTAGACCTAGACCTAGACCTAGACCTAGACCTAGACCTAGACCTAGACCTAGACCTAGACCTAGACCTAGACCTAGACCTAGACCTAGACCTAGACCTAGACCTAGACCTAGACCTAGACCTAGACCTAGACCTAGACCTAGACCTAGACCTAGACCTAGACCTAGACCTAGACCTAGACCTAGACCTAGACCTAGACCTAGACCTAGACCTAGACCTAGACCTAGACCTAGACCTAGACCTAGACCTAGACCTAGACCTAGACCTAGACCTAGACCTAGACCTAGACCTAGACCTAGACCTAGACCTAGACCTAGACCTAGACCTAGACCTAGACCTAGACCTAGACCTAGACCTAGACCTAGACCTAGACCTAGACCTAGACCTAGACCTAGACCTAGACCTAGACCTAGACCTAGACCTAGACCTAGACCTAGACCTAGACCTAGACCAAGTTCTTAAATTCATTTTCTTACCCCATTGATCTTGGTTAGTTAAGAATACATGCGGTGCCACAAAACTTTTGTGGTCTCAGCTGGATCTTTAATCCTCAATTCGCGCAAGTTCAGGAATGGCAAAAAAGTTGTCTTCACTTGCACATATATTTAGTGGCAAGTAAATTGCTTTGAGACCTGGCGTCGTAATGATAGTGTGTGCTTCTGGCTGCATTTGCCATTGATTTCAACAGTGCTCGCCGTGCACATCTTACCCACCTTCCAAAAAAAGAGAAGAAAAGCCAAAAACAAAATAGAAAACAATTCGCTTTTGTTGTTTGCCTTTGCCATTTGCAGCGAATTCCCCAAAGTCAACGCCAACATTCGGGAAAACCCACATACCAGAATCCGGCAGTGGTGGGGTGGCGTCGGATTGGTTTTTGGGTGGGTTTTGTGTTGGGGTTGTATGGTTGTCGGTTCAAATTGGGCTGTCAGTGCTGTTGCCGGCTGCTTACGGTTAAATGGGAAGCTGCGCGACCAACTTATAACGCGCTCCACTTCCGTTTCCGCTGAAAGCCAAACAACTAGGCCATTGGCCGGCCAAACAAACCCCCGCCCGCCCCTGCGCCCTACGGCAACGTCTTGTTTTTGTGTGTCAGAGCAGCGTCAGGCGCCCGTCAGGCCCCCGTCGGGCATTCCGCAGCCATACCCCCTAAAAACAACTATTAAATCACATTTTACGAGCGTTAAGTGCACAATTAAAAGCATTTCGTTAATGTTTGAAAATGCGGCGCTTTCTTGGCTACAGTCGACATCTCAGCTGTGCACCACCACGTCACCCACCTGCCCACTGGGGCCCACTCCAATGTGTTCTGCTCGTCCTCTCCTCGACCGCTGTGACGTTAATAAATTTGCGTCTTTTGGAGATGAGGGTGGAGTGAAGGTGGGGCAACTTTTTATGGCTCAATGAGTGTCTGAACCTGGCCGAATGCAAAAACAAAATCTAAATCGATTATGGTTTGATGTTAATTTTGTAGCATGCAACTAGCAAGGACAACAATACTAAAATGTGTCCTTGTCATTCCCTTGGGGCCCCCGCCTGCCCAGGTATTCCCAAAGTGAAACTAAAAATTGAGTATTGTTGCTATGTTACCTGGTAGCTGCTTTGGCCTAAAAGCGATGTTGGGACTTTAATTGGTTGAAAATTATGTGAGTTGATTGTAAGTGCTATAAAACTTTGAATCAGGTTTCATTATATGTTATTTGAGTGTTTTTTTGTTATTTATTTGTAAATGACTTTTCTTTAGTCTATTATTATTTCATGTGTTTGCGAAAAAAGCAAACAAAATTGTCGAAAGCCGTTTAATAGTATTTAAAATTTGGTTTAAAAGTGTTTTAAATATGCGTTAAGGTAGTTTAAGCATATTTAAATATCAACTTTAAACTTATAGAGTTTTGGATTGTTCTATTCAACATAGTTAGATGTCAACCGATATTAAACGGAATAAACAGTGGTTTAAAACTTGCTTAAAGGTGAATTGGTTTAAGACTGGCTTAAAACAGGGTCAAAGAAAACTGAAAAAAACTGTTTTAAAACTAGTTTACGTGTCTTAGAACTGGCCTAAAACTGGTTTGAAAGTTGTTTTAAAGCGTATCAAAAGGGATTTTAAAATTGTTCAGAATCATATTTAAGACAATTTTTGACTTTAAACAGGCCAGTTTTAAAACTGGCTATCCAAAGCTGTACCAGCTTTAAGCTACTTTTCAAGCATGTTTTAACCACGTATTGCTCACTTTTGAATAATTTTTTTGACAGCATTAAATCACGTTTGAATCAATTTTTACAGAATAAACAAACCATCACTAAATGCGTTAAGGTTGACAACTGGTTCACAAATGTTTTAAATAAATTAATTTACAGATGTTTATGTAAGTTTTCATTTCATATATTTCAGTATTCATTGGTTTGGTTTAGTTATACATATATCATTTATATGTATATGATTTCCTTGGCATAAGTATAAAAAAGCCCATTCTTGGAAACGATTCAATATACAAAAAAGTTGGGGCAAATAAATATCCGATGAAGGGATTGCTTTATTTCATAAATACTATTTTTCATTCACGACGCCGCGTTTGCGATCTCCTTGAAGCTGTTTCTCCTACGCAGTCTGCTTCAATCCCATTCAAAGTCTCGTCAAGACGCTGGATGGGGGAAAATAGGGGAGAAGGGGGGGGGGGGGCGAATAACAAAACGCAACTAAGTAAGTAATATGAACTTAGTAGGCGTGTGAAGTGCACACTTAATGGGCTGTTGCCTGCGGGCGGTAGCCGAGGCCAAGGCAGTGGGCCAGGTTGGCGTGTAGGGCATAGGCCGGGTATGCGGCACTGCAGCTCGTGTCACTCACACCACTTCACCGTGTTACCCACTCAGAAAAAAAAAAAACGGAATAAAAAAAAAACACCCCAGTGCCAATTCCAGCTTCAGCTGCAGTTCGAGTTCCAGTTCCACTCTACGCACACGCCTAAGTGCGGAAGCATGTTCAAGTGTGTTGAAAATGGAAAGCAATGTGTTACTAGTTCCTCTACAGCTTACTCTTCTTCATCATCTACTCTATATATTAGTGTACGCTGTGTTCGAGCAGAGGGTAGATGTGGTTAAGAAAGTGCATTATAATCTCAGCTTAAGCCAATAGGAATTTATATACTTGCACTTAAACTACTTTTATATATGCTTTTATATATTCTTGATCATCATTAGGAACTTAAGCTTCATAATTTAGTGCATACCTTCTCAGAGTCTCTTAGAGCTAATAAGAAAACAAATTTCGTATTTTAATATAAAGTAAAATTAATTTTAATTCAGATGTTCAATTTTTTATCCGGGGAGTAAACTAACTAAAGCAATGTAAAATATAAATAGATTTAAAAAAATTTTTTTTAGGAACTAGCTTGACGGTTTAAATGCTAATGTATTTAAATTTAAAGTTGCCTTTAAATATCCCACGATCTAAGTCATCTTAAGGAACTGAGAATTTGTTATAAATGAAAAATTTGGTGTATAAAATGTGAGTAAATTAGTTAATTTTAATATATGAACTTTCAGTTTAATAAAGGGTATTGAATAGGGTATTTGTAAGTCGAGTTAGCACATCCAGTGCATTCTAACTTGTTTTTTGAAATTTTTATTTTTATACATATTTTAATTTCTTCCTCGTTTTTCTGCTTTTTTCTCTGCTGCGATGACGTCACGCCCTTGCGGCCCAGTTCAGACATTTGACGACACAAAGCGGCGCAAAGTTGTCCCGAAAAGCGGAAGGCAAAGGCACGGCAAAGGAGCAGCCCTGACGTTGACATTAGCTGCAGTCGCAGTGGGTGGGGCGGGGAGGGTAGGGTGTGGGCTCGGGTTGAGGGGTGCAGTCGAGCAGCGTCTATTTCTCGAATATGCTAGTACTTCCGGCGCTGGCTGTCTTTTGGATAACCTGCTGCGTCTGGCGGCACGAGGCCCGGGCAGGATGTCAGGACATCGGAGAGTTGCCAGGACTCTGCCTGCCTGCCAAGGGCGGTGGGGACGTGGCAAGCGCGCTGACTTTAAAACGCAACATTTATGTAGTTTGTTGCATGTTTGGACATGTACGTGACATTCAGCCAGTTGCACAGGATGCGGCCCAATGATAACAGCAGGATATACATACATGTACGTATGCAGACGCACACAGCGACGGCTTCAGCTCTTTGTCTTTGGTCGCCAACGATTTCCAATCATTTGGAGCTGCTGCTTCGATTTCGACAAAGATGTAAGCACAGAACGGTGGTGACAGAGGCTACAGTGCGCCACAAAAGTCAGCTGTCACTGTGGGCACATTAGAGCTGTCGTCTAAAGAGGTCGATATGAAACAAAATTTACTGAAAACGAAGACAGCTTTATCTTCTGCTTATTGTTGATGAAATATAATTATAACATGCAGAAAAAGGTATCTTCGAGATGACAAAAATTAAATACACTTCCAGGCATATAGAGGATAAGGGCTATATATGTATGTAAGTGATCACACAGAAACTATAAAAACTGATTGATTTTTTCATAGGGTCTTTTATATAATAGTTGTAGTTTGATTTGAGGCAGAAATAATAAATAATATGATTTTTACCTAGATTAGGTCTATTTATTCACATTTTTCTTGTGTATATTCTTATATTTTTGATTACTTTACTTACATCTGAGAATTTTATTTTGGTTGAGAAACAATCAGAAACTAATTTCATCTAGCCAAAATAAAAAGCAAATGGATATCGAAAATCGAACAGTTACAGTGGTTCATAAAGTGCATAAGTGATTGACATGAACTGTGGTTCAGGTTATAGTCAGAAATTATGCCGCTATACTACTATGTTTACAAAATAAAAAGGGGTATATTGGCTTTGTGCAGTGTTCTAATTGCTCGGGAGTTGGAAACACACGTTACATTTTTTTTTGCCTATTTCTATTTCTATTTCTATTTCTTCCAAAGTTAAACGTCGAACCTAATATATTCTCACCCACCTCGCAAAGCTTTCTTATTCCCAAACTCCACAGTTTGACAGTCACTTGGGGTAACAGTTTCAAATTCACCAAGGCTATAATCTGGCATACTCCTTGTGACTGTATTGAGCTGTAACTGTAAACAGAGTATTGCGCAGCCGAGTACGCCCAGCAGCAATATTCTGATTTGTTTTTCGATTTACTTATTGTTTTTTTTCTTTTTGATTCTAGCTAATCCCCAAATCTCTCTGTATGCCCCAATGCAGTGCTGGCAGCTGAAGGCCTGGGCTCTGGCCAAAGTCCTGAGACCCATAAAATTCACGTAGCATAACTAATAGGTCTTTGCCTTATTCAAGTTTGTTGCTGCCTCGTGCTGCTGCTTTTGCTTTTCGATTTGCTCTTGCTTTGCTAAGCTTTGTTTTGGCTTTGACCAGCGCCGTCGTTGTCCTTTCGTCCTGTCGATTGCAGTTCAATGCACGCGCGTTGAAATTGTTTTCATTATTTCATTTCATTTGGCCCCGCAATGTGCACCTGAGAGTTATGGCCCCGTGTCCATGGATTGTGGCCAAGTCGGGTGCCTCAGAGCAGGCCATGCGATTAAGCAAAAAAAAAATAACCATTAAATAAATTCGACGACGACTCCTGCGATTTCTAGAAAGTAGCCAAAAGGAAAAATATTCGCAAAGTTCAAATAAAAATACATAATTCAAACTTAATGCAAACGCACAGAGTTATTCGCCCTCTCCCTCTTTCTCGTTCACTGGCTCTGCCTGTGTGTGCGTTTAAATTAAATATTGGCGGTTGTTGTTGTAGTACGTGCATGTAAGACCCGTATTATGGATGTGTGCGTGAGCCGCGTCCCTACTCGGGCGATAGCAACGTAAAAATAAGAATACGCAAAAAAAAATAAAACAACTAAGAACGTTGCAGTCGGTTGTTACCGACTGCACAATATTCTGTGTACAGTATTATCTTAGCTTAAAATAGTCGAAAAGCCTTATGACTTTAACAGCATAAACTTATATATGTACCTTCAAGGTTTAAGTTTTTACATCAAGCACACATCATATATTATAAGAATTAATATAATATAATTTTTAGAAAACCTTGTTTGGGGATTTTTGCTTGAGTTTTTCATATTATCTATCATATAAATTCATCAAATTATAAGGAATAATATTTCTTAATTAACAATGATCAAAGAACGTCCAGGGTATCGCTGAGTTAAGCAAATTGTGATATCATTTATATCATTTTACATGTCTCTGGAGTCACCATTGTGTAAAGTCTCAAGACCATTGTGCCAAAAAGTTTTTGAATAAAAATATGCAATAAATGTAAAAGGTTTGAAAGCAAAGAAAAGTTTTGTTTTTTTTTCGGAAAAAGTACAAAGCACATTTCCTAGAAATACAATTATATAGCAATATTTAGGTTCAACTTTATTCGAAGGACAGACACCTTTTTTTATTTGTTTCTATCTATTGTCTATAATTAAAATAATTATATAATATTTGTTGAATACAAACCTAATAATTATTATGCGTTTTAAGACTATCACCTTAACTTTTATTATACCTAAAACTAGATGCACCTTACTCTGTATGTAGGTTCTCATATTGTATACAAAGAATATTTTTAACAGTCAGCTAAAGGATCCGAACCCGAATCCTCGTTGTGCGGTTGTTAAACCACTCATCCAACGAGGACTGATAAAATTAAAATAAAAAATCTTAAAAAGCGACACGATTTTTTTCTGAGTCGTGCGTGTTTTAAATTTGTAGTTGGGTGTTTGGGTCGCGTTGTAAAACAAAACAAATATTCACGGGCTCAACTCTTAAACGAATCGAACTCAATATAAACAATTTACACAAGGGGTATGTCAACCCAAAAAAAAAATATATATATATATGAATAAATAAAAACTCAGAACAACTGTGAGCAAAAAATAAATAAAAAATTTTGAAACAAGAGCCGTGGGAATTTTATGTTATAAAATGTTTATTACAGAGCACGTAAGCCGCTTACAATTCAACCAGAGAATCAAAAATCACGGTTGCAGGTGGGCTTTGGGGTAGAGATGAGTGGCAAAGAGGGTTGATAGGGCAGTAAGGCAGGGTTTGGTTAAGTTTCAGTTACAATTGCCGTTGCCATTCCCATTGCAGTTGCCGTTGCAGTTTATTTATTAGTCACGTCCATTTATTTGGCTGAATTTCATGGCGCATAAAATTTAATTTGCAAATATGAGAAAGACAAGCGAAGAGCCCGGGGTGCAGGTGGCAAGAAGGGGGGGGGGGGGGGGGGAGGTGGTGCGGGTGGGTAACTTTAGACTCTGCTGCTGTTTATTTATTTTAGCAATTGCCGCTGTCAACACACAATACTAGGGAGAAAGTGGGCCAAAAATGGGCCAAAAGCTGGGCGCTTTTTAACGTATCGATATAAATTTTGCGAACAACAGAGTGGGAGGTGGTGCGGGGTGCACTTGGTAAGTGGAAATCGAAATGGAAATGAAGGGAAAATGGTAACGTCAACATCTTAGCAGCTTGTCGACATCAACAGCCTTCTCTGCCATCGCAATTGGACAATTTTCTATTTTTGTTTATCTTTCGGCTGTTGCCTGCAACTCATTTTCCTCATTTACATTTTCCAATTTTCCCCCACATGCCTGCCCATTTGCCAGGCAAATGTTGTGCAAAGCTATAAAAATACAATCAAATGTCCTGGCTAGAATCCTGGTCCGCATCTGGAATTGGAACTAGAACTGTAAATGAAACCATTCGAAATGCTCTACAATATGCTTAATGTCATTCGAAATGATAAACGTGAATGAACTGGAATCCTTATTGGGTTAACGAAGACTGAATACCCTTGCGGAGATTGCTGTGTTGTCCCTATGCTACCTATGCAAAATATGTATATATATGTAGTTATCAGCTCTCAACTAACATTTTTCAATTATAATTTGTGTATTTGTCTGAAAATTTTAATATAAAGTACCTTCAGTTGAACTTTTTTGAATAACTGTTGCATCTGTATAATTGATCTTATAAATAAAAGCTAGAGTAAGCAAATCTGGTATGTAAAAACATTTTATACCCAAATTGCCATCACAAGACAAATCAAATAGGCCAACAGTTTAAGAATACGACCAATGAATTCAAAACAAAATTAACAAAAAAAAATATAAAGTAAGTATGTTTATATGAATTTACAGGGTATCTTTAAGATGTTAAAGTATTATTTTTTAAAAATTTCTTCGTGATCCTAAAATCCCCAAAAATTTACAGGGTATCTTCACTCTCGACTGCAGCACGCCTTTATTTCTTGCCTTTTGAACTGTTGCTTATCAGTTGCTTCAGGCACTAAAAATAAAAGTGCTTCCTTTCCATGAAAAGGGTTCAATGCACTATCCTTTAGTATAAACAGAAACAAAGGAAGACGAATTTATGGATTGCTATGCCAATGGCTTTGTTTTATATTTTTTTGTTGTTCAGTTTTATCGACTTGAGGTTGCGATTTCCAACTGAATATTAAATGACTATAAAAGAATATATGAAGTCGAAAGCTTACAAAACTTCAGTCGCAACTGAAGAGTAAAAAAGAGTAGAAAGAAAAGTGAAAAAGAGTTGCAGATAATGGAAAAGTAATGGGCACGGGCTAAGTAACGGAGATTTTTTGAACTATAACTCACAAATGTAGGCAAGCAAAGCACAAAAATATAGGTGAAACAAAAAACACTAAGGTACTTTGTAATGTCCAACTATGAGCTAGCCTGCATTTCTATAGGTATTGTTTTCTGAATCAAAAATTAAAAGTATATATATATAATACATAGAAACTTCTAGTCAAGTTTGATTTAAAAAATTTAAATAAAATATTAAAATATTTGTATATTGATGAGATGGATTACAGAATTCAAAACTTGTTTTTCAAATTACAGGGAATAGAACGACGCGAGTCACAAATTCGATTCTTCTACAGGGTTTTCAGAAAAAATGCTGTTTAAATACGGCTGAAATATTCTTTATGTGCTTTGCTCTTTTTTTTCTTTTGAATATTAAATAAAGTTCTTAAGCTTTAACGTTAGGAAAAAACCGTGTTCGAGGTATTTGAGCTTTTTCCCACAAAGGAAACGTTACGTTTTTAAAAAAGGACTTCACGTTGATATGTTATAGATTACGGAGTGTTCGGGCAATTGGGAGCAAAAGCTTTTGTCCCCAATGGAACAAGTGTAGCCCATTTAAATTTCTCTGGTGATTTTTAATAAATATGAAAATATTGTTTATAAAAAGTGCTTGTTTCAGTAAAAAATATTATAGCTTAAAAGTGACCACAACGCTTTCGTCATATTTTATGGGATATAAGCAAAAAAAAAAAGGTTGTTCACGAGCATGCCCCTTTTTCAGGCCTGTTTTTTTTCGGCCGCTTTAATTGTGTGCTAAAAGCGTGAAGGCCACGCCCCCTTGCAATGCATAAATAAGCCCACTTTGCGGACAGCCAACACAGAATGCAACATGATTTGCGTAGCTGCCATTTACGCGTACAACTTTAGGCTGCTGGGTGGATGGGGGGGCGGGGAACGCTAAAGTATTTGGCAGCCAACAAAATAAAAAGAAAATAAAAATAATAAACACAAAATGCACAAAGCAAAAGGCAAATGAAATCAACAACAAACAACAAACTTGAGAGCCGAAGCAAACTGAGGCCAAAACTTGCCACAACTACTTAGCGTCAGCGGCAGCCGCTTCAGCTGGTCAATGGCCGGCAGCCCCCCGCCCTCCCATCAAGCCCTGCCCCCGCAGTCAGTTGAAATACAGCCTCTGCCTCTGCCTCTGCCTCTGCCTCTGCCTCTGCCCCGTCGCCGCACACAAATGTGATAAATGAATGGCATGCCACAGGCTTCGGCTGGCCTTGGAGCGGGAGAGAAGTGAATTAAATGGAATGGCGCAAAGCGTTAACTAAAATGGCGCCATTTTGTTGTTGCTGTTGTTGTTTTTTGGTTTTTTTTTTAAATATATCAACACGATAAATATAAAAATAAAAAAAGCGCCGGCCAAATGTTTGGGCTGTAAAAATTGTTTACGACCACTAAAGGAAAACCGCGACAACACGACGCAGCAGCAACAAGAACAACAACAATAACTTAACAGCCAATGCAGGGTATGCGTGTGTGTGTATGTGTGTTTGGTTGTTTGTAAACCGGAAGCTTGCGGCTGTGCGACAGACGCGTCGCCATATTGCGAATGTTTATGCGGTCGCCTACTGACAATTTCATGTGCAAATGGCAGAGACAGAAGAGGAGAGAGTGAAAGAGAGAGAGAGATAGAGAGAGAGAGAGAGAGTATGAGAAAGAGAAGAGCGAGAGCATGAGAAAGAGAAGAGCGTGCGAAAAAGAGAACACACTTAAGCTTCCTCTAGTTAAAGTGGCACACTACATAATACCCTGTGACTAGTTTCAAATTAACTCACACGTACATACAAAGAAAAAAAAACTTAAAGTTCTATGCTTAAAGTACAAGCGTTGTCAAAGTCCAGTTTAGTTGGAAATTTCCTTACTTTAGAACAAATTTATTATTTCAAGAACGTTTTTTATGAACCCAAAATTGCTAAAAATAACACACAAATAAAGTCCTAAATTAATGAATTAAAACTTATGGTTGTGTGTCGATATTATATAAATAAAATATTTATTTATACATTGTGTTTATTGTTTTGTATCAAAAAATATTATTTGGTTTTTGTGTTAGAAATAAAAAATATCAACATTCCAAATATGAAGTCCGGCTCTTATCGTCAGACATGATTATATCAACTTAGTTTGTCAACCTGTTCAATTATTTAGGCTTAGAATTAGAATTTATGCTGCTTATTTCTAACATTTGCACAGCTTCATTATACGCTGTTATACCCATTCACAATACAAACAGGGTATTAACAGTGAGAGAGGTTTAGAAGACTGAGCCACAAATAAGTAGCGAGCAGTAAAAAGTTCAATTAAAAGAAAATTAACTGCCTTAGGCTGCCTTAATCACGTGTCTGTCAAAGTTGACTGGCACTTTAAAATGTTGTAAGATAGCTTAGATAGATTTTTTCGCTTAAAGTTTTCAGTAACTGTGCCTCGGTTTTCCATTCCCATATATAGCGCTGTATTGAATTAAAAACAGAATCGGAGCCGGCAATAAAATATGGCTAGACAATTATTGGAAGGTTTTCAGGCAGGCGCCAATTGAAAAATTATGTTAATTTCTTGGCGGCCCAAGTGCAATATGGGGGAAAAATCTGAAAGAAAAACCCAAAGGGTTTTCCTGCATTCCAGAACGTTGGCAATTTATTAGCCCAAGCCAACACCACCAGCTACCTCCTGCAGGTCTTCCTGGCCAGTGGGCGTAGCAGACACTATTTAGAAATACAATACAACCAGACGCTCTTTGGGCTAGCTAGGCATAAGTATTGTGGGCTGTACGGAGTAAGGGGGGGAAGGAAAATGGGGGAGGGGGCTGCCTGGTCCAAAGCCGTCGCTTCCGTGATTAATGCCCGTCGTGGGCTTTTGTGCTGGCGCGCAAAATTTTCGTGTAATCTACTTTAAAGCTCGAGCATTGCATAATTTTTGGATGCAGCCAAGGAGACTTCCATGCGGCCATCCGTTTTCCTACCCTTGCAGAGGGTAACTAAATTTCCTAACGAAATGTGTAACGCTAAGAAGGAGACAACTGCGAAAAGAACAGATGAAGGAGCAAAGTCTCTCTCTTTTTATCCAAACTTATCTTTAATTTTTGTTTGTTTATTATATCTATTTTTGGTTTGTTATTATTATCATATTATATACATATGACAGGGTTATCGGGTGAATCGGATCTCTATATCGTATAACTGCCAATGGTAATCAGTTTTTTTTTCTGTTTCCTTTATCTAAGCCAACTATCATTAACATCGAATGATATAGTTTATATAGCTGCTAAATGAAAATCACTGCAAGGGTATTTCAACTTCGGCATTCTGAAGACAACAATTTCTTTTCTTGTTTTTTCTTCTGTCTGCTGTTCCTGTCTTCTTTTTCTTTCCCTCTTCCCTGCCCAAGCCCCACTCTCTTCCAGCTGCCTCTGTTTGCATGCAATTTGGAGCAGAGCAGCTGGCGGAATGTGGAGGTCGAGGTGGCTTCGGATTAGGCAGAACCTGGGCAACCTGGGCAAGCTGGCAGCTGGGCAACTGGGCTCGTAAGTGGCCAGTCGGAGACGCAGATACCCCAAAATAGATGGGCCAAATGGATGGGGCTCCAGTTGGACGCGACGGCCCAGTGGCAACAAACCAAAGCCAGAAGCTGGCCGAGATTTCGGGCCAAAAATATGCCAGGCAGTAAGCGTAAAATTATAGCTTAGCCAGATATTAAGTGGAGGTAAATGTGTGGTTAGGTTATGTTTAGCACATGTTCGTTTCAGCTTGCTTTATGGCATGCAGTTGAGGTTAGTTGCGGCCAGTGTTGAGGTTAGGTCGAGCTATAGGTTAGGTTCAACTATATTTTTGGGATTTAGCTTCTATGTGTGTGCTTAAAACTCAAAATTATTTTCTTTAGTATAAAGAATTTAGTTTTAAGGTATTTTAGTTTTATACTTGATTTAATACATGGATAAATAGCACGAATTTAAAGCAAAGGCATGATTTAGCATTCAGATATAGTACTCTGATATTTATTAGATACACAAAAGTGTATTTAAACAAAATTATATTTAGGCTTAGGGAATATTTTTTTTTAAATCGGTTTTTCTTATATGTATATAAAAACATGATTCTTAAAAAATTGTTAAAGAAAAATAGTTATATAAAATAATATGTTTTTCCTAATATTATTAACAAGCCGACCCACTCTTCAACCTTTTAAATTCTATATTTTATTAAATTGAATTAAGCATATTTAAATGTAGGCTTGGGATATTTTCATAAAAATCAGAAAAAATAGTTTTAAAAAAATGATTTCTAATCTTAATTTATGTACATATATTTTTTATTGAAATATAGCTCGATTAAGCTCGCTACAATGTTAAAAGAACATGTATATATGTATACATATATATATATATATATATGAACTTAAAAATTTCGACGTCTTGTCTGCTGCAACCCCCTGGACTGCCAACTCTTTTCTTTTCCATTATGGCATATTATGTTATGAAAACAATTGGGAAATAAATGTGCTAAGAAATGCATTTACATTTACTTGTCGTCTATTATTATTTAAAACGAGAATGGTGCCCCCTTTCCGATTCTGGGCACGGAGTATTCGATGCTGGCAGCGCTTGCAGCGCTGCAAACTTGTTTTTTCAGAGCTCACCAAATATTTTTCTTTTGACTCAAAGAACGATGGCGGCAAATAAAATAAATCACGTTCGATGATGATATTTTTGCCTGTTCCTTTTTGCTTTACGCTTTGCCTTTGCCTCTGCCTTTGCCTTTGCCTTTGCCCTGCGTTTCTCTTCGTTTCGTTTTTGGCTGCCCTGCGGCGAAATTATTTCATTTTGTTCAAAGGGGGGCCATAACTGTTATTGGCATGCCAGCGAGTTGACAGCCCTGGCCACGGACATGATGTCTCGCTCTTCACTCCGTCTCTCTCTCTCTCTGACTCACTTGTTGCTGTTGATTTGATTTTATTGCAGCGTTCTGTCAAGCAAAAATATTTAATGCCAATATTGCAGTTTGACGGCGTGTGTGTGTGTGTGCGAGTGTGTGTGTGCACAGCCCACCTTATTAGCCATGTTGCCTGCAGCGGTTGCAGTTGCAACTGTGCAACGAGCTGCGCAAAGCGTTGTCATAGGCACTTAGCGGGCCTGGCCGTGGCATGTGGCATGTGGCAAGCCGGATGACGCAGCTAAGAAATTGCCAATCGCACACAGTCAACAGAGCAGCTGCTTCGACTCCAACTCCTGCCCCGACTCCGATTCCGACTCGAGCACATAAAGCACTCGGCCAACGAAATTGCTTTTGCGGTTGCCAACACGCGGCTGAGAATGCCCCTCCCTTCCCCCTCCCCCTTGCCCTCCTCCTGGTACCCATTGGCATACTTTCCCTGCCTGAATTGCCTCAGGTCAAACTGTTGGCTCTGACATTACCAAATTACTTGCTGGCATTTAAGCAATACAACTAATTTGTGTTAAAATTCCATTAGCGCCAAATATGCACAAAAATGTCAGAGGTGGAGGCTAAGGCAGAGGCAGAGGCTGAGACTGAGACTGAGGCTGATTGGATTACGGCCAAAAATGGGAAATCAATCACAAAGTGGCTGCCTGCAGAGACCAGCGGAACAGTGGGTGACTTTTGTTAATATGCGACTAAAATCGAGCAAAAATAATACAACTATTTACTTTAGTTCTTAAACAATAATTAATCAATGTTCAAGCTAAATCTACATTTAATTGGGTTAAATAAGGAAAGTTATATAGTATTAAAAGTAATCTCTATAACTTTTTCTTTTGCATTATCTTTAAATTTACGCAACAGATACCAAACTGCGTTTATAGGCACAATTTTTTGACAGGTTAAGTTGAGGCGCAGCCAACTTAATTAGAGACACGCAGCACGTGGAGGCGCAGCTAACTTAACGTATGCGTCCGCGCTGCCAACTTGACAAGTATAAGTCATAAAGCTCATTAAAGCAGAAAATTCGAACATTTTTGTGCTGAATTCAATATTATAATAAAATATGAATTAATTTCAAAAATCTTGAATAAAAACGTATAAAGTGAATTTTTTACCAAGTTTATTTCACGAATTGAAAAGAGTATATTGCGTTTGTGCAATGTCCGTCTTGCTGTTAGGCAGGTTACTGATGACCTCCTCAAAAAATCGCATAAAAAGTTATTTCGATACACTTAGCTAGTTTTAAGTACATAAGTTTTTTTGAGCCCGTTTTCTGATGAACTCCTCTAAAGGTAGCATAAACAATTATTTCTTTATGCTAATTGGTTGCTAACTTAAAAGTTGAAGTAACTTTTTCGAAAATAAAATTTAATTGACCTCATTCTTTTTATCTCTGTAGAACTTTGCATATGCTTACAATATTTCTAAATGTTTTATCATAATATTTACAAAATTAAGAAACTTGACGAATATATTGCTAGCTTCATGCCATAAACATAGAATCTGTGATCCAGCTGTCATTTAAAATATAAAGGCAAAAAAAAAAAAAAAAAATTAGAAAAGAAAAGAAAATCAAATTGGTGCACAGAGTAGGCCACGCTAATTGTTAAAAGTGTCAACCGTTTGGACAGACAGAATCGTTTGTCTTTTGTGCATTTGCATGGAGTAGCCGTTCCGTGTGACTACAACAAATTTCTAATAACAAAAAACCTAGTTTTGTGAAAAATAAATAAAAAATACATACAAATCTGCAGGCAACGCCACAAATATTTCGTACAAGTGGGTAAGTGAGAAAAGTTACAATTGGGCTAAAAATCAAGGGCTGGCCATAGCCCCGGGCGTGCGTTTTTAATTGAACGGAAAATGCCGGATATTAATTGGGCTGTGGCTGCACTTGAGAAATAATTGAAAAGCGCAGCGCGAGTTTCGAGTTTGAAATCTAATTTGCCAAAATTATCTAATTGAACAGCTCAAGACGCGGTGCGATTTATTAAGATAGACTGTACATAGATATTATATATAGATATATATAAGTATACTATTGTATATATATACATTTAAATATATATATATATATATATATATATATATATATATATATATATGAGAGCATAGGCATGGACGAGGGCGATCATGAGCTGGAGTTGCAGGACGAGCAAATGGACGACCCCGATCCGGAGAAGGTGCAGCGCGAGTCGACAAATGTGATGCGTCCGTCGGAGAATCGCATGTTCACCATCGAGGTGTCGCCGGGCACCACCATGCACATCAATATAGCGCCCGAGACGGGCCCCATGCCGGCCACCTGGTGCATATCGACCTTGATCATTCACAATGGCCAGCATTATACGAATACCATACACAATTTTACCGTCAATCCGGAATTGATAAACAGCTTGGGTTTGATTCAGGATCCAGCTGGCGGGAATATAATGCAGCAGCTGTTGATGAGTCCCTTGGATTTGCCCAGGAATCCGGTGGAGGTCTCGCCACGCATCCTTGCCGGTGGCTTCGTCCAGCCAATGGGCATACGGCGCATGATCGAGCACTATTGCAGCTATGTGATGCGCACGGCCAGAATTTTGGACAATGTCTTTGGCTGGGCTGGGCCGCACCAGAATCCGGCGCTGCCGGCCTTGGTGCAGGAAATACGCTTCACCAGCCAATCGCTGCAGTCGATGCTGGAGCGGGTCCAACGATCCGTGCAAGCGGCCGAGCAGCTTTTCATGCCGGCTGTCGCCCAGTCGACGGTGAAGCCGGACGATCCGGACGAACCGGATGATGAGCAGCAGGCCGGCAATGAGCAGACAGACGAGGAGGCGAGCAGTTCCTTCGAGGACGACAGCGATGGCGAGGTGGAGCAATGCGAATGCACGCCGGAGTTCGTGCGCTACGATGACTACGACGATTCGCAGATCAAGTGTGACGGCGATTCGACGTCGACGGATTCCGAGATACGCGGCTCGATATTTTTGGGGCCCGATTTCGAGGAGTTTCCGCAGCAGTTCTGGTCGCTGACCAGCAGCGAGGAGGAGAACGAGGAGGAGCAGGGCGACGAGGAGAGCTGGGAGAGCGATTTCGAGGACGATGAATCCTTTGATGCGTACATGGTGCGCCAGCTGCGCGCCCACGCCACCGGCCTGGCCACACGCCTCAATTCCGAGTGGGTCAATCTGGCCCACGAGCCCGCCCAGGTGGATGACGACGAGTGGGACATTGGCTCGTGCGGCACCAACGGCGAGATCGAGGACATACGCTCCGAGATGAGCTGCAGCAGCGAGGATTTGAATGCCTGGCAGTACAACGAGGATCGCTCCTTCGAGACGGAGCTGAGTCGTCCGTTCCGGCGGCTGGTCGGCGAGCTGCCCGCCCAAACGGCTGAAGAGGAGCGACATGCTCGGCGCCTTTCGCTCGATAGCTTCGACTGCCGACGGGCTCACCGTCATTATGCCCAGTCCAGCATCGACTTGGAGGACGAGTCCATGCCGCTCTCCTTCCACGGGCACTGGCGTCCGCAGGAGAATCTGTCCACGGCCTCGGCCAATGTGCAGACCCGTCGTCGCGGCGTTCCTCGGGGCGGCTCCTACAGCTTCGGAACGCATCTAATGGACTCCATGGACAGCATGAACGAGTCCATACAACGCAATCTATCACGGCTGCAGAGCATCGAACTGGATGACATGGACCAGGAGCGCGAGTCCACACCGGAACCGGACTCGGATTCGGACACCGACTCCGATTCGGAATCGGAAACGGAGCCCGAAGAAATGGAGATCGAGGTTGAAGTGGAGATAGATGTGGACTTGGATGCCGATGTGGAGCCGGATGAGCTGCCACACGATCAGCAGCTAGTTCCGCTCGAAACATTTGTGCAGCAGACGGACGAGCTAATCGCACAGATTTTGGCCAGCCTTTAAGCCTTTGGCATACAACAGAAGCAAGCAGCAAGGGACCAAACCGGAACCAGTTCAATATAACTGCTAAATTTTTACCTAAATTTCCAATCTTTTTAATGCAAATCTTAGTTTAGCATAAATTTAACC
The DNA here is from genome assembly GCA_035041545.1 of Drosophila colorata. NCBI lineage: Eukaryota > Metazoa > Arthropoda > Insecta > Diptera > Drosophilidae > Drosophila > Drosophila colorata. The sequence continues at coordinate 8,891,395 of JAWNLD010000490.1, read as the reverse complement.
CAACCAAACCAAACCTCACTTAACCTAAACACCAAGAGCATACGTTCCTTCAGTGCGAATGCCATTTTTTTGTTTTTTTTTTGTTTTCTGTGCTGCACTCGGCAATTTTAGCTTAGTCCTGACATGAACAAGTGGCTACGGAGTTCCTTGCGGGTCCTTTGACTTTATCGTTACACACAGCATTCAAAAATATAATTTAAACACATACAAATATCTTTGTTTACATACGTGAATAAATGTGTATACGATCGTTTACCTCGAAGTGGTTCAAATATGGGTTCAACAGTGGTTCAGGGCGATTGTTCAAAATTGCCAGCTTTTTTGTATATATAATTATAGTGTTATATTAGTTATATTATATTGGTAATTATAATAAAAAATGCAGATACGTATATGCGCTTATAATGGCAAAATTCTGAGTAATAAAACGGCTTAAAAGTGGTTCAAAAAGTGATTTTTGGAATTTCGATTTTTGTATATTTAAAATATACATATAGTACAGCTGAAAATCGGTTCAAAATTGGTGTTAGATCATAATTTAAAAAATATGTTGCTATTTCTTATATATATATTTGCGATTAATCAATTAATGTTGGTTCAATAGCGTCATATCTCCAGTAGTTCACAAGATATAAAGATATTGCTAATATAGATATGTATAGATAGAAGATAGATTTAGAAGAACTTATCAGAAGTGCAACAGCTTGCATTTATATTTATATTTTTTTTGGTTCTCATGAGAGTATATTCGTTGCTTCGGTGCAACGTTAATATTTGCTGTGCATTGTTTTTCAGTTTTAATTAAAACAATTTATGCCGATAAATTGAATTCAATTATTTTATTCTGGTCCAGCTTCAGGAGTCCTGGCAACCAGACGAACAGCCAACTGGGCGACCCACTGCACTAAAAGCGCTTTACAAATGGATTTTTATTCGTTTTGTTGCTCGTTGCCCGTTTTTGTGCTGTCAGAGAATGGAAAGCTGGGAATAAAGCAAGGATGCACAGGAAAATAGAAAAAAAAAAGAAACGTCGAAAGGCAGCTGCTGCGGTCGCCTTGTTAAGCTCTTGTTTTGTGCCAGAAAGAAAATGAAATAAGGCAAAGCCTGAGAAATGATTATACCATAGAATGCCAAGCATTGAATAAATCAAATATTTTTAGATTGCAGCCAACATCACGTCGCTTAGCTCGGCTTTAATCACAGAATCAACCTCGTTGAGCTGCTCCGATTGGGGCACAAGTTCTTTAGACTGGATATTTGAATTGGACCTGCAAGTTGTTGGATAATTGTTCCGATTGGGATGAATTGATTTGGAATAGTTTTGAATACCAAATTGGACCACAACTTTGCCAAGCTTTTCTGATGTTGGCTATTGCTTATTATCAGCGAAGGCTTATTGTAGATTAAGTAGTTACTGCCGCTTGGTTTTGGATCATTTGAGACGAAAAACATAAATATAATATCCAAGGATCTGACTTAATTTCTTAATTAAGTTTGAATTTTAGGGTTAGTTTCCCAGAAATCTTTGAAAATTCAAATGACGGTAACTCTTTCAAAGAAGGTGACATTCTTAAAAGATTACTTTTTGTACTCGTGGAACATCTGGGAACTAATAGCAGCATAAAACATTCAAACTAAATTTAAGTTTTGTCGGATATTTTAATGTCACTTTAAATTGTTGTCAAAAACTGAACATTCCAAATTTTGAAATGCCAATCGATAGTCTAAAATTTTTGATGTCTGATTAAATTTTACTAATTTATAACTATTTAAATTTTACGAATTTGGTTTTTCGAATCGTTTTTGTAATTCGGTCAAAAAATGCACTTCAAAATTCACAAACTCATTTTTTTAATATTTTTTTTTTAATATTTATCGAGTTTGAGTTTTAGTTGCCAATAGATACTGTAGATTTTGAAGACTCCGAAATGGCATAACACTCACAGATCTGACCTCAATTGCCCCAGCTGTGCGATTTTGAACTTTGTGTTTGGATAGTTTAGCATATTCTGAATACTTCTGCTGTTCATTCCATTCCTCCTTATATCTTCAGCATCTTGCCGCAACATTCCTTTTCGCATCATTAATTTCCACTAGATGCATCTAATCCACACACGATTCCTGCTGTTCTGCCGACTGTGAAACGCTTTAGGTCCAAGCGAAATGCCGTCCAAAAGGGGGCGGGGTAGAGAGAGAGAGGGGGGGGGAGGGGGGTGGGGGGGCGTTTGTGTTCAGGTTCAGCTTCTGGTTCGGGCTCGGGTGGAGGTCTGCGGTCGTCGGTCTCAGGTCTCTGGGTCGCAGTTCAGTTCGTGCATGTGAAACACACGTTTCACGTGTTAACGAGTTGGAAAAATTATTATTACATTATTATTTTGTCTGCGAGTAATTCAGCAACAACAACAACAGCGACAGTACCACAAGGTGTGGCATGTGTGTGTGTGAGGGGCTCACAATAACAATAAATTCCAATTTTTCACACTCGCACAGAGCAAAGCGGCTGCCGCATTTCTCGAACGTGAAGCTGTGGAACGGGGTGGCAACCCTTAAGCAGCTTGCGCTCAACAATTTATGCGCTATACGCGCGTTGGCTAAATAAATTTATAACTCACACACACACACACATACACACACACAGGCACACACATGCAATCAGTTGCACAATTTGAACGAGCTTTTGGTCTGTTTTTTTGGTTCTTGGTTTACAACTTTAGCGCTACCTCCAACCGCTGACACGCGCCCGCCCATAGAACATTTGGCTACATTAGTAAAGCGCGTCCATTTCTTCAGCCACTCCGCCCCCTTGGCTCACACACACACACACATATGACTTTATCTATGTCTCTGTCTCGTGTGTGCGTGAATTACGAAAATTTTCTTGCAATTAAAATTTGTTGCTTTCTGGGTATCATAATTTTATAAGTTTCAAACTAGCAGCTACGCAACTGGCTCCGGGAGATTGGGGGCCAGTGGGCAGGATCTGCCAGACTACGTTGAATTTAACAAATTACAAAAAGCTTTGTGCATATGCTTAAAATAGATGTGCAGCTATTAGTGAAATATTATGCACAAGTTTTTGGTTTTTTGGTTAAAGCTTTAAATGCAAAGAAAGTTTTATGTGTGGCAATGTTTTAAATATTAAAGAAGCTGGCAGCTGCAGATATTCTGTGCTTTAAAGGGCCGGAGCTTAAGATTAACAGCAACTTTGAGAGATTTTAGGGGATAATTAAAGAAAAAGAGCTTAGATCTGGAAATTAACAGAGGCTTTAAAAGCCTTTAATATTGTGAAGAGTTTCTAGAAAATATTAAGAATGCAAAGCTAACGTTTATTTAAGAAAAAATTGGTTTAGTCTGAGCTTTCAAGATTAATTTAGTGGGGAAAAGTACATATTCTAGAGAGCTTTGATGTTACCGAACTAAGTAAAGACTTCTAACTTTCTTCGAACTTCAGATGTTTGTATAAAACGCTTTAAAAGAGAACCAAATGCGTTTGAAAGCTTCACTATACAGCCTGTTAAACGTTTACGGATAGCGCACAAAGCAAAAAGCAAAGAATTCAATTCAAACTCTCTCACTCTTTCTCTCGAGAGAGGGGCCAATCGAGCAAGCTGTCTGTTTATTTGAAATGTGTTAAATAAATAACAACTTTTGTTCATATTTGTCCTAACTCAATTTTTGGAACAGTTTCAATATATATATTTTTGTTTTGTTTTATAAACCCAAATAAACTGGCCACGCAAGGGTGGACACCCAAATTAGAAGTGTTCGTTTTGGCCAGATGCGTATGGTAAGCAGCTGTGCATGCACATATATTAAACAATATTGAATTTATAAATATGGTAATGAACATATTCGAATTTATATAGTTTTTGGTGCGAGCTACGTCCTACGGCATAGGGCTGACACTTGTTAATTTTGTGTGGCAGGAAACGTTGCGGCACCAAGCACCGAACTAGATATATCGCCTATATATCTGGGCCAGCTGATAAGCCTGTGTGCGCTAGCTGAGCCGGATTATTGGATTGGGCATACGTTGGCCATGTCAGTTGACAGAAATTTCGCCTTAAAATAACCAAAAGTTAAAAGTACAGCTTTAATTTGAATAACATCAGTAGGAAGATGTTGAGACTGCATTAAACTCAGATTTGTGGCTGCTGATTTTAGGGTTATGTTGTCGCATACGGCAGCTGCACATTATAAATTTCTAATTACGCATATGCGCCAATGCCCGGGCCCGGGAACGGGCCCGGACTTAGACGGGTTCTGGGCCCAGGCACAAGCACATGCCTCTATTTAAGCCAGTGCTCAGGGTCAGGCTGGGTCAGGCTGTGCACGGCTTAAGAGCTCTCTATAGCGCACCTGTGGAACTAAATATCTATATGCGACATCTAATGTGTACACTGGAAAAATTAATAAATAAAAATACAGCTATATGTTGAAACCTATGTCCAAATATTTTCTTGAACTGACAGTGCAGACAGCAACTGTTCCTTAATCAGAACAATATATAACAAACATTTATAAATATTAAATCGATCATAAAAATCAAAGTTATAAAAAATGTTATAAAAAGTAATAAAATAAATCGAAATAGCAGAAAATGAGTCTGAATTTTTATGATCATTTCTGTGTGTAATTTTTTGAAACCTAACTTAACTTAACAAACGTTGGTTTTTTGAGTGTACTTATAAGCATATCTTAATTTAAGTTTATGCTCGGCGCAGACGGGAGCTTTTAAAAGCTTTTCAAATATTAAATTATTTCCTGTCTGCTTTTAAATTTTGCTTGCCTTTGCATCTCTCTCTTCCCTATTTAATCACAGCTTTTTAAAAATATAAAAACAAATGAAACGAGCTTTTAGCAGCTTTCCGCTTCACTCTTAATGCAAACCTACTGTCAAAGCTTTACTTTGCGTCATGTGATAATTTTGTGTGTAGTCTTTTTGAGCAGTGTACGGCACACACACACACACACAGTTAAACAAAGACAGTTGCTTGCCTTTGTCCCTGTTAATGCCACAAATGCGCCTAAAATTATGTTAAGCACTTGCGTCTGAGGCGCCCCAAAATGGAGGCACATGCAACACAACGTTGATGGCATCGGCTCATTTATAAATCGACGACAGTAAATTATAAATGGGAATTACTTCAACAACTAAGAGAGCTTTGTAGTCAGAGCGTGTGGGTGTGTTCAGTGTGTGTGTGTGCGTGTGTGTGTGCGTGTGTGTGTGTGTGTGCACACATCAACGCCTTTGTAAAATTGAGACGTCATTTGCCTTGCACACACACACACGCCCACACTCACAAGTCGCACACTCGGTCGCTTGCGCGGCGCATATTAAAGTTCAAAAGGCAACGACAGGCAACGGGGACAGCGACTTGCAGCTGGCAGTGTAAAATGGTTGCCTCTTCCGCTGGCAGCAGCTGTCGTTGAGTGGGCGTTCAGCCAGAGTTGAACAACGGCCCAAAAAAGCCTAAGGATGACAAAACACACATACACAAACACACCGACTAAATACGCAAAAGCGTCAAAAGAAAGCTCCCCCCAAAAAAAGGAAGTAGTCCGACTCTAGTTTCGAGCGCTTCAATGCACTATACCCTGTAATCAAGTCTCATCTATCAGCCATCTATTTATGACTGTTTAAAATTAGAAGGCACTTAATCTACCCGTTAAATGTTTGACAGGAAGAGAGGGTCCAGCAGGAAAAGAATATCAAAGTCCCAGAAGGCAAATAACGAAGGAGCTTAAAATATTAAAAATAATATCTGTGTTTAATCTTTTAACCAAAAGTCTACCAAGACCTATATAAATTTAAATTGGACATAATAAGAAATTGTAGGACATCAATTTAAAGAATTAATCAAAAAAGGTTCATATTAAATTTTCAACATAAATTAAATGGATATATAAATATAAATATTAATAAAACTAAAAAATAAAAATTGTTATTTCATAAAGATTATACATATATGTATCTCGAATTGAAAATATGACAGTACAGAATAAAAAAATAAACAAAACTTAACAGCTCTGACATTGATAGTTTTAATAAAATAAATATAAATACATGTATAAGGGAATTCTTAAGTTGGATAAATTATAGCTCATTATAACAACACTTTTATGATCTCAAATGCCCACCGCAACTACATATGTAATTATAGGGTATCAAAGTAACCAATGCCAGGCCATTGGCATATGGCTGGGAACAAACAAACCAGTCGCAGAGCCAAAAAAAAATATATAAAAAAAATGGAGCCCCCCTATCCCCAATCCGCAGTAGATGTAAACAGTTCGTTGTGAGGATTTGCGCTTAGTTGCAAACTAGAGAAAAAGCACGCGACATACACGCGAAAAAGGATGCCAGCTAAAAGGAGGATACAGTGAAGTCGATGGTGGCAGCAGCTGCTACAGCTCCAGCTCCTGCTCCTGCGGCTAAGGCTGCGCCTGATGCGGTGGTACGAAACGACGACAAGGTCGAATGGCTTAGGAAGTAATTTTAGCATTGTAAATCCTTTTCGAAAATTATAGCGACAGGCAGCTTGTAGTTAGTGGCAGGCAGCTGGAGGGATTGGGGTTGGATAGGGAAGCCAGAGGGCGCACAGAGGAGCAAAGTAAAGGGGGGGGGGGATGATATCATAAGATCAAGCGCGCACACAAATTTCGTTAGCTGCCTTCAAGTGCACGAAAATTGCACACCAAAAACAACACACACGCACACACGCAGACATATACACACACGACACACACTCGCAGCTGCGACAGTCAAGCGCGAAAAAATTCATAAGACATTTGAAAGGCTGCTCCGAAGCTCAGGTAACTGCCAGAGTTAAAGACAAGGCTTGGATAGAGGGGGCAGGGTGGTCATGGAAGGGGGGGGGGGGGGGGGTGGATGGATGATGCTGGTTAGGTTTTAGCCATCCTCAAGCCGTGAGTCCCATATAGAGATAGACGCGTACATAAATTTGCTGGGTGTTCTGGCAAAAAAAATGCATGCATTCCCAATTTCAAAGTGCCTTCATCTAAAATATGTGCGGCAATTCAAGCACACACACACACACACACACCATTTGCATACACACACACCCGTATGCCCGTAAATACACTTACGCACATTACGTTATAGCTTTAGATTTATTTTGACAATTTTGTTTTGTGTGTGCGTCTTCTCAAGGAGACACGACGCAAGGAATTGGCAACTTAATGGAATATTTCAAAACGTATGCACCTCAATAGATTGGGTATTACGTGGCCTACGTCGCGTAAGGCAGTGCTACGTCAGATATGACTTTTTTTCAGCATAGGTTTTGCCTATTTTTAGTTTCCCACAGCACAACCAAAGTTAAATTCTCTTTACGTAAGAGCATAACGTAAGCAAAGAATTTAACAGTGCTTCAAAATTAAGCAGGAGAATATAATTAAAAACTTTGTAAACAGCTTTGAATTGTCAAGTTCTTAAACTGCCTATCATTCAAATATCAAATCCTGTAATTACAAAACTCGCAAGCTGCTGGAAAATTGCTTACTTACGTACTTAAATGCAAACTGTAAAAAAACACATTACGTTACATATAATGAATAACGTATGAAATAATACGTGAACGCAAAACGTTAACAATATTATGAGTTCGAATTAGGCACATCAGCTTAAAAATAATGTATAGAAATACACAAAGGTAAATCAGTTAAAATAAACATTGCGTAACATAAAAACGTTATGCTCACAAAGTTTATAACATATAATAAAGTTTTGTAACTAACTTAAAAAATTCGAAATTGTCAAATTCAATAAGTTGCGGTAAAGATCCAATTGAATTTGATGGCATTTCAAAAGTTTGACTATGTCACGTTATTGAATACTCAGCCGCTCTTACGTCATAATTTAGTTATACAAACTTTGATTTATTGTAGCAGATTGACCTATAAAAAAAGTTGACAATCAGTTATTTATTTAATGCGCATAAACAGAGAGAAAAATAATGGAATGAATGGTGAATAAATATTACGATGTTTATATAGGCAGATATAAATAGACTGTAGAATATGATAATTTTTTATTGTTGAATTTTATGTAATTTTTTAAATATATGGCAATTTTTTAAAAAGTTGTAATTTTCAATCGTTTTTTTCAGTGCATTTTTGTTTTGGTAACATTGTAGGCTATGGGTTTTGTTGGTTAAAAAGTTTATGGGGGGTCCTGGCTCCTGGACAAAGTTCGCAATGCGGTTTGTTGTCTCCGGATTTGTTTGCCGCTTGTTGTCTCTATCTCACATTTGACATTTGGCATTTTTGTGGGCGGATTGAAAATTGCAAAAAGTCGGTCAACATCAGACGTCTAGCGCGATGGCAACTTGATATTTTATTTGAATGCAATGCCCAAATCCAACAAGCCAGCATGCTGGCGAAGAAATTGCGCGACTAGCAAATACCCTGCCTCCAGATTCATTACGTATCTTAGAAATGCATCAAAATGTTTCCTGGAGTACACATTAAAAGCATACTATATTCATTTAAATATATGGTACATGGGCTTTGAAAATTTATTATAATATTAATAATAATATTAACAATAATAAAAAATAAAATAATAATAATAATATGCGATTATTACATTTATTGGTTTAATTGAATATATGCGAAAGCATATGCTTCTTTTTAGTTTATATTTGTGTGTACAGGGTATATCAACCAAATCCCAGTTAATGCAGCTACGAATGACTGCAGCTACTTACTACACACACACACACACACACGTATGTCTTGGCTGCACTGAGATTTACTGTGAGGCTGCTAACGGATTTACTCGTCTATTTTGCTCAGATTACTTGTAGTCAAAGTCGATGCCGGCTGGCAATGTGCTAAAAACCATGTGAGATATACGAACTTCTAAATTTTGTTTCTCTCTCTTTTTATTTTTTTTCTTTCGCTCGGCCCTGGCGAATTGTGGCAGCTGGTAATTGGTAGTTTTGCGCATGCAGTTCTAGAAAAAAAAAAACAAACAGAAAAGAAATTGTTCAGCGGGTTGCGTATACGCCACGGAGGCCTCGGCTTAGGCAGCTGGCAGCGGCAACAGCCACAGCAGAGCTTGGCCGAAATGAGAAACTTTTCGGAGCAGCGAAAGGAGTTTCAAAAATATTTTTGCCCAGCTCAAAAGTATTTCAGCAATTTCTTGTGTATATTTATAAACTTGTGTTATCAAAAATGTATTCATTCAAAAACACGCGCTACCCTCGACTTTACCCGACTCGATTCGACTCAACTCGACTCGACTCGACTCGACTTGGCAGAATCTTTGGCATAGTTTAGGCGATGTGGCTCGCAGCGATAGTTTGTGGTCCGTTAGAGCCGGAGCTGAGCCAGTTACGAGCTCCAGTATGCGGCAGCTGTGGCAGGTGCAAGAGTTTGAGAAAATTAGCAACACTACCGCCGGGCATTTGACAACACTAAACACCGCTTGACACACTGCCATGCAGCCACTGGAATTAGCTAAGACCATTCGCATTTCTTGCGACTTGCTTGCCTTCACAGGATTCCCTAGATTCTGCTGCCATTGTTGTTGCTCATCCTCGCCGCCGTCTTGTTTAAATTACATCGGCTGAGCCCTGGCCGCAGGGCAGCTCAAGTTGTATTGCTTTTTGAGTGGCGAGTGGCAAATTGAAATTTACTTAAGCCAAGTTTCAACTGCTTTTCAGCAAAACCCAAAGGAATTTCGCCCTAGGATTTGACTGCATTTGCCAATTTGTTTTTGTTTCTATTGCTGTTTCCACTGCTCTTCTTGACGTGATTCCTAATTCCACTCTGAATACCCTTTAATTGCGTATAGGGCTGTGCCTTAGTTCTAATAACGAATGATACTGAAAAAATAACATTTTATTAAGAGATGAATTTTTTTTTTATAGATTGCTAATATTTAGTACACTTTTGACCTGCATGGAGGGATCTTATTCTGTCATCTACTACTACTACTTTACTTTATGCTTATGTATTAAGGAAACTGAAGTTTGACTTTTTATACTATATACTTTTGTTTTGCTAAAAACATCGTTAGAATATCTCCTTTGTTGTTCAGACTGAACCGAGAGTAGTACTAAGCACTTTTTGAATGTAGAAAACCTGGATGATAGTTTCGAATATGCTAGGCTCCTAAAATCTGGTTAAGTTAGCTTGGGAACACATCAAAATAAATCATGGAGCATCGCTTTAAAACGTACTCTGTAATTAAATAAAAGTATATCAATGTCAGTATTTAATGCACTTGACAAAATATTCAATTACGATGCCCATCAAGTGTATATATACAAATATATGTAGGTCAAAGGGCAACTGCATTGCTAAATACTCATACACAAACACCTTTATATACACCCCTTTTTTACCCCCCCTTTACAGTTCTCAACTGTAACGATCGCTGTAGGACCCATTAAATTGCCATTATAAATGCACGTAAGCTAGTGTTGAGGTTGTGGCAGCCACGCCCAGGCCCATTTGAAGGGGATTGGAGGGCTTGGGGGGCTTGGAGGGGATGGCGGGGATGGGGAGCGCATAAACATATTTCTTGTGTTGCCTCGCATGCAAATGACATTCGAAATTACCCCTAATGAAGGCCCAAATGGGCGAAACGTCCAAAAACTTAAATATTATGAATATTACCTAACGACAACGACAAACGAACGAACAAAAACGCAAACAAACGAAGAAATCTGCGCTCGGTTACAACTTTTCCTGCCAGAGTTGCCATCTACTCTCTGATAATGATAATGACTTTTGTGGCTGGGCAAAAAAAAAAAAAAAATGTCGAAACAAATTTAAGCAGCAGTCGCTGATGACACATTGTCTGAGACAGGCCCCGCATCCTGCACCCCTTGCCCCCTTTCCACCGTCCTCTCCCCTCTCACCCATCACTGCTCACCCCTTGCAGTAACGTTAAAATTGCAAAGGGCGAGCTTAAAGAATAACCACAAAAAATGCAAACCTATTTCTCGTATAGCCAATGAGCACACCAAACAACACAAAATACCTAGAAAATACTAGAAAAAAAACAGCAGTAAGAGTGCACTGGCCAAAGTTGCCAGACTAGAAGATACTCATTATGTAAATACTGATCAAGCATGGAATTTCTGTATGAAATCATAAAAAACTTATTCTACCAGTTTAAAGATTTTGCTTAATGTACCCCTTTTTACACATTTCTACAGGGTATAGAAATATACAATAGCAAAAATATACTCAATAAATCTTGGCGCAGCAGGGCTGCTGCCTGAATGCCAGGCAGCCGTTGGCCAGTGCGCGGCTTGCCAGTTAACTTATTGCATTTTGCAGTTTTAACATGATAATAACCTCGACGGTGACCTGCATCACACACACACACGCACGCACACACACATACATAGTAGAGTCGCCCAGAACACGCCTCCTTCGCCCACCACTTTCGTCTACATGTTACGCCTCCGCCTTTGCCTCTTATGCAAATGCTTTGCACTTGTTTCTGCTTCTTTGTGTTGCCGTGAAGAAAACTAAAAGGTCAACAAATTGTACACCCTGTAAATGCATATAAGGCGCATGTTACCTGTAGTGCGCTGCATTTCTTTACAACATGATCATTTTTGGCAGATTACCATAAACATAAATTAGTCCAATACTTAGTAAAATTATGGCATGCCTAGAGGGATCTTCTACTTTCAGCTGCTACCTCGTAGAAAGTATTACAATTGTCCAAATAAATATGCAGTGTTCTATATAGTTCTTGTATATAAAAAATAATACTAATAATATAATAAAAATAAAAAAAAGTGTGAACTACAACTTATGTATATATATGTATATATATTATGTATATATATACAGTTCAAAATTCATTCTTCAATACCTTCTTATTTTATTGTCCGGTCCTTATTCCTTCAGGACTTAAATATAGTTTTCAAATAAACTAAACCAGAGCAATTCTACACCTTTTAAATTTTTCTCAACTTTGGTATGATTGGAAACGCTAAAAAATTTAAAATTGTAAGTGATGAAGTCATTTAGAATGTCGCAGAGGAAATATTCAAGTTGTTGGGCTAAAAGATAATTTTCTTAAGTAAGGTGGATAAATTGAAACTCAAATATAAGTATAAGAAATACCAACAAAAATTATTTTAAAGAGACTTGCTTTCAGCAAATATCAATAATACTTATTTTACGTAGCCAATATTTTCACTTACTCCCACTTTAAGACTCTATTAATATTGGGCTTTAGCGAGATCAGGACTAAAAGAAGGCGAACCTCAAATTTATGATTTCTTAAAAGATTATAGGGCATGAAAATGTCTAGTTATTTTTGTTTGGTTTATTATTTTGGCCTAACTGCGTGCAGTTTTTATAAAAATTTATGTGCAGAGCAACTGTGGCAACATTGGCAACGCCGCGGCTCCGATCCCGAGCCCAAAACCCACGCGGCCCTGCGGCATTTTTCATTTTCTACTGCTTCGCGGATATTCCATTTTTTCTCCCTATATTTTTTTATCAAGTTATGGAGGGTGGGATGAGTTTGTGGCTGGCATATGATATACGATATGGGCTAATGCAGCCCTTTTGCCAGCCGGCAATGAGTTGGACGAGTAGCAACCACTTTCACTGGAAAGCCTCCATTCCACATCACAATCCGTAATGGCCGGCAGAGAGGGTGTCTACAAAGCTTGTGGGCCGCACAAATTAATGTCAATATTGATATTGGGCAGAGCATTTGGGCCTGTTAAGCGCTAACGAGTTGCCAGGTGCTCGAGCAACTGGCCAAAACAAGCCGGTCTAAGTCAGGCACATACCTAAACCAACTCAGTCTCTCCGCCTTTCCCTTCCCCTCTCGCTTGGCTGGCAGCTGCTGCATCTGTTAAGCGTGTGTTTAGTTTTCCGGCGTGCGGTTTGCGCGGTTTCCGGCGGCGTCCATTTGCATTTTGTTGCCCGCATCCGGTTTGCGCCTGTGCCGTATTTGATTTTTAGCTTGTTTAATAATATATATGTACTGAATGCATATACCACATATATGAGTATATATATACACACACGTATGTGTATTTTTAGATGTCTGGCGGCATTTAATTGAATTGCCGTTTTTGCCATTTTAACGAGTATATAAATTTTATTGAGGATTTGCACGGCTCTAAACAACCAATGTGCATACATTTTTATGAGCTGTGATTTTATTGCATAATTACGTAGTTTTTTTTTTGTTTTTTTTTTTTGCTGGCAAATAGAAAATGTTTTACTTGTAGTTGACTCAGCGATACCCTGTACATATAGCTAAAGGTGTCTGGGGTTAATATAAAAAAAAATGCTTGTTAAATTTTATTGCTTAGGTTTTTCTAGTACCTGTAATCGACTAAAAGATACCCTTTACATATAGCCGAGGTGCCCAACCTTTTTTTTTGATTTTCGTATGTGATAAATATTACAAAGAATTAATAATAAATTAAATCTTTTTTGTTTTTCTAGTACTTAAGACGGTAGACGATCAAGGAAAAATTTGGGATTCCAACTACAACCATGACACAACAGATTTGCACAACTTCATTATACCCATTTACACCCTTCCTTTAGACAGCGGGGTATAGCAGCAGTAAATATTTGAATATTACATTTGACTTTATGCATTGTCGAATCGGCATTGTGCCACATTTAATTAATACTAATGTGGTATTAACTGCCGCAACCCTGGAAACCCTGGAAACCCTGGCTTTGTAATTACCAAAAGCATGCAGCCGCAAGGGTAATCATAAATTTAATAAACCACTATTGACTTTAAAATAACCTAAATACATTTGCAAAAGCCAAAAGTTAATGCAAATCAACAAAGTCTCAATACAACTCTCATTCAGTCGGAACAGCTTTAAAAATATTGTTCCAATATTTTTATTGTTACTGAATTATGTTAAAATTGTAGCATTTTGCTAAAAACAAAATATTTGGTTAAAATTCGTGATGAATTCTCTTCTATAACTCGTTTTGAGATGTTGCCTAGCAAATGAATCCAGAACCAAGTAGCCTGGGCATTTCCAAAGCTTTCACCGATTTTCCGATGGGGAAACTACAAACGACATATTTTCAGTACGACTCTTAACTTAGTACAGTGTACATCGTTAGGATTTTTTTTCTCAATTTTTGGCATTGAAATACAAAAAAAAAAAATTATTAAGTCAAACCGCCGTCAAGAAATAATTACTAAAAAAACAATAAACCAATGAAATTTTAGAGTGCATTAAACATAAGTAAAAAGTGTTAAATGTTTATGCACACTTTGCTTAGTTTTTGTTAAGTTTCAATGGTGAGTTTGTTGTTCTCTAATTATAATAATTTTTTATTTAAATCATTTCCGTTTTCAGGTAGCTCAATACTGTTACCCAATCTCCCTCTAAACACCGAATCAAACACAACTTGGGTGGGTTGGCCCCTTTACTTATATAACGAATGCTTTGGTGTCCCTTCAGCCCCTACTTACCCCTAACATCCGGAAGAAGTGAAAATTATGCGTACTCCCCAAATTTTGGTTATGCCGTACAAATTAGGACGAAGAATGTTTAAATTTATGTGCAGTCAAATTTGCAAATTCAAAACCAGCGTGTTTAGTCAAAATTAAATAGTCTAGTTTACTGAAAGCTAACTATGGCTCACTAATTGTTGGTCAATCCACAGACTGGATTGGGTGGGTTTGGAAAAGTGGGTAATGGTACTCGCTACAATTTGACGATTTGATTCGTTACAAGTCTTGCTGCTCACACAAAGTACTCGTTTGGATCATATTTGCACACATTTCGTTCGTTATTAAAACTAGTAGCGAGTGGGCAGCTGGTGGCGCAACTCAAGAATTACTCGCTGGAACATATTTATCTACTTTTTAGTCCGAAAATCCGTTCGTTACTCAATCTGCAACTGCATTCTAAGCTCATAAGCACATAATGTACTCGGCACTTTCATGAGAGTCTCTTCGTTAATCTCCTTTTTCGTTATATCTACCACTCGTTGCTTAGCACAGGAAATGGTGCAATTGAACCACTTGCACGCGCTTTGGGGTTCGTTGATCGCAAAATTGAACCAATTTTGCTGTCCTTCTGCGTCCTTTTGTTGGCTTGACCCGCCGTAATTAGAACGGGTGGTTGTCAGTCGGTGTCATCAGTGTGGCAGCTGCGCCCCCTCCTCCCCCACACAATTTGCCACTATTTCTGCTCTTCGCCTTGCGCTTTAAAATGCGCTTTGGTAATTCACTCGCGCCACATCATTCGCTTACCCCATGCCTGTCGTTTGGGAGCTGTTGGAAAAGCTTTTTGCTGTTTAATTGATGCTTGAAAAATTCAAAGGAGCAGCTTAAAGCACAGCAGAAAGCAAAGGACACACACACACAGAATGTGCTGAACACAAAGTAAAAGTAAGCAAAATGCAAAATTAGATAACAGCAGAAAAAGGGCAACAACAAAAACAACTGGGGAAAAAAATTAAGGAAAAAAACCAACTAAAGTGAAGAACAAAAAAATAAAACACAGAAATAGAAAAAAATTGTGAAAAATAAGTAAACGCTTGTGCCATATTTTCTAAAACTTTTCCAAGCTGCCTTTTCAACTCGTTGCCGCTTCGCCCTCTCGTTGTCACACTTTCTCTGTCTGCTCCTGTTCCTCGCTTTCTATTACTCGTTGTGCTGTGCCATAATTAAATTTACCTGCACTTGGTTCAAGTTTTTTGTTGCCACTTTGTCGCATTCCCCCTTGCCCTGCTCTCCACGCGTCCCTATTGCACGTCCCCGCACAACAAAGAGCCAAATGCAGTGCAAGTTAGTTTTGGACAAGCCACGCCCACTCGTGCCCGCCTACAACCATGTCCTGTTCAGCTATGCTCTCATGTGCATTTCCCATCCTTTGACACTCAACGCTCTATGACCTCCTCAGCAATTTGCATTGATTAATTTCAAAACCATTTTCCGGCATTTTTCACTGGACAATATTGCAACACGATTGCCTTCAGTATTTTCATATCTTCGTCACGCTTTCACTAATTGGTTTTGTTTTGTGCATTATTAATAAAATATATACCAACTCTTTCAAACATTAACTTTGTATCTCTCTATATAATTTCAAACATCACTTCAGAAAATAAAAAAAAACAGTTCTGTATTACATTTAATATTGAAATAAATTTGTTCAATTTCTATGATTCGTAATTTTCACAATATTTAGAATTCCGAACAGGTAAATAAATGTGCTTACATAATATTAAATGTGCTACATTATATTATTATATATTATTATATTTCTCCCTTTAAGCATTATGTAACAACACATCAAAGCTTACAAAAAAATTAAATAATTATGTACTATATTGACAATTTTATATAAAGTCTAACAAAATTCACTTTTGTGAACCCTTTGGCTTTTAAATTGTTGCCTTTGTAGTGGAGTCTTCTCAAAGTAAAGTAAAAGGAAGATAAAACAAATAGGAAATGAAAGGCCAGCCAGTGTTGCCAACTTTGTGTTAGTTGAATATTTTCTTGTGTGGGCGTCCTTTACTGCAAATAGAGAATCTTATTTATAGTTAATATGTGCATTTTATATATATTATATCATATATATATTTTGTATATTATATTATATATTATATTATGACGGATTATATGTAGTTTTTTTTTTTTTTACCAAAAAATAGTTTTTAATGTGAGAGTAGATCTACAAGGCATTATTATTATTTAGTAGCACTTTATTTCAAGCTTTTGTTTTCATCCGCGCATTATGAATGCAATTTTAATCTGGGCTAAAATGCTCGCACTCCCATTGCACTTTACAAGCGAGCCTAATTAAAAGCGTGCACACATTTAAAAATCATAGAAAAAACGAGGTAAAAAGCGGTCGACTTAAATATTCGCAATGCTATAATAATATAAATCAAATTTAATTTAAATACCAAATTACAGTTTTAGCAAATTAATTATGCGGCCAACACGAATGGCATGTAAAATGAGTTGATTAGTTGCTTAGCGAATTATTTGCGAGTTTTAAATGGAATTGTCTCTTTTTTGCGCTTATTTTGCAGGAATTTGTATTTTATATTATTAAATGAAAACGGCTATTTATTGGGGTCGTTTAATTTAAGAATTTAATGATGGCGATGATAATGTGAGTGGAAAATATGAAGAGGATTTCAATTACAACTTTTTTTTTTAAATATGTAAAATAAAAAGGGAGATTTCAAATTTGTTTTTTGGTGTATGAATAATTAGTGTAAGTGAATATTCCAACAACAACCGCAGTATTGGGGTTATTAAAGAAAATTCCGACTTTATATTAACAGTTTATTTATATTGTTGCAATTTTTATAGAATATTTATATATGTTAATTAATTTTTTAAAATTGTAATTTAATTCTTACTTGTTCTTACTTGACTTTGCAATATCCCAATTAAAGCACGTACATGAATACATTTGATCTAAATCTAAATATAATTATTCCACAAATGATGTTATTTGCAGAAACATTCTCATTTATTTATATATATATTTTGTAATCTTTTTATTAACATTTTGCGGTACTTTTAATGTTTAATAACAATTTTTGGAATTACGAATTAAGAAGGTATGCAAAAATACCTTGACTACCATTGTAATAGCAACTGCATTCAACTCTTTACTTTTCTCCCTTTCTCCCAGCCTTTCTCTCTCACTCCCAATCTCCCGCTCTCTCTGTCCTGCTCTCTGGTTCCTTTGGTAGCGCAATGCAAATTGTTGCAATGACGTCACGTCCGTTGATTTGATTTGCAATGACACAATTTAAGGACGCAACGGCTGTGCCGGATGGCGAGTGGATTGTGGATGGTTTGGGGGCAGCAGCAGCAGCAAACACCACCAGGGGGAAAGCAGAGTGTGGGGGAGGGGGTGGTTTGTTGCTTGCGGGGGCGCAACTTTGTCCGCTGTTCAACTCATTTGTAATCATTTGGGCGTTAAATTTTTTGGCGCATTCATTGCTCGCTCTTTCTGCTAGACTTTAGACTACCCTGCAACGTGCAGTCCGCACCCCCCCCTTCTACCCCGCCCCTCTGTTGCTGTCGCTGTTGTTTTTTACAGCCTTCATAAATCTTAATTTCAGCGCATGCAGCAAGCAGCTAACAGAAATGGTCTAAATGATGGCCAAGGGGAATGAGTGCTGACAGTGGCGTTGTTACGGGGGGCTTTCAGGGGGGCTTTGGTGGCTGCCAACGTGACTCGTTTTGAAGTTTTGAGCTGCACTTTTGACGTTACCAGCTGGCTGACAGCCGGCGGGTGTTGCCAGCGCTGGCGACGCGTCGGATGGATGAGCTAACTGAAATTTGTCGCAAGACAGCAACAACAACAACCACAACAACAACAACAGCAGCACTAACAAGCAACAGCAACAACTGCACGCAAAGATGGGCGACACAAACTCCAAAATGGGACAAGTTTTCGTCGCGTTAAATTTAATGCTTGTCTCGCTTTTGTTTTTAAGCGCGTTTTTAAGGGGAGGCTGAGCCAAATACAGCCCCCAGCCACGCACCCCCCCTGGCACGCCTAAGGGAAAGTGACAGTCACAGTGCCATATACAACAAATTGTGCCAAAAATTTTCTGGTCAGAGTCGCAAGAAAATGTTGTGCAGTGGGTGGGGGACGGGGGGATGGGGGGTTGGGTTGTCGGTTCTGGCCCGAGGGTCGCCGCCTGGTGCCGCATCCAAACGCATTTTGAAAGCTTTTAGCTGTTAATGTGGCATAAATTTGTCTTTTGTTGCTGCTGCTGCCGCTTTGTGGGCGGAAATTGAAATAAAAAGTATTCAAAGCAACGGGCAAAGTGGCCAAAACCAAAACGCAAACTTGAAACGCCCCCAGGCGCAAGTCAACGCAAAGACAGCTGCACGGCGACGGGTGCGGCAGTGAGGGGCGTGGGCTGTGGCATGAGTCGTGGGCGGGTGTCATGCAACAGCAGTGCGGACACTTCAAGTGTTTTATGCAACAGATATATATAAAATATATTGATTTACATTGAACGGACCAAAAGGAGGTCGGCAAGTATCCAAATCGGAACTGGAACTGAAACTGGCTACACTTTGGAATTCTGTGATAAATTGTTATCTGTCTGCTGAATACGAATTTAAGCTGGAGCTAGAACTGAAACAGGACGTTGAGCTGGAACCAGTATTGGAAAACAAGTATCATTTTGGGTGTTTTTAGAAGCTGAGACTGGAACTTGAACTGAAACAAAACTGTAATTTAATCTGAATATTAAATGAGAACTGAAAACAAGTTCCCTTTTGGTCCACTTTAGGAGCAGAGATTGGAACTTGAACTTAACCAAACCGTAATTTAATGTAAAATTTAATATTAAAATAAAACTGAATACAAGTTCCGTTGTAGGTCACTGTGACATCCTATAGAGCAGCAGCTGGAACCGGAACTAGAACCGGAGCACGTGTTATTTGCAGCGTATACCCTGTAACTTAACCTGCAACGTAAGCTGAGGACACGTTCCGTTCATGCACCAACAGCAGGAACAGGAGCCAGAACTGGAGCAGGAGCAGGAGCAGGAGCAGCAGCTGGAGGAACAGCTACAAAATTGAGATTGATGACATGTCAATGAAATTTATCGACTCGACGTCGGCGCCTCAAAGCTGGCAACATCGAAAAGCAGCACAGAATGAAACGGTTTTAGTTATGGTATCCGTTCGTAATGCTATGCTATACTGTGCTTTGGTCTGACCCGGTCTGGTGTGGGCTGTTCTCGGTTGTCCTGGTGTCCTGGTGTCCTGGCTTGTTCCTGACAGCTACAAAATGGCGACGTCTGCGGCATCAGCTACACGTTGCGTGGGCGCAATTGAAGCATCAAATTGACTAATTTGTGTGAAACGAATTTTGATTTGTTTGCCACGAAAAACGTTGAATAATGAATAATGAATACACCCCCACACTCAATTCCATTACCCCGCATCCGCACTTCAGCTCTCGCTAAATTAGATGATGGCGCGAAAATTGTAAATTATTCAACGCAACATTTTTAGAAAATTGAACTGTTTATAAAAGTTTATGAAAAGAGTCGAGAAGTTTACAGAATTGTCATTAAATCTTATTATTTTTATATAATAATATACAACAAGAAAGTTGAATAAGTTTTGACAGAGCCTGGTGCCTTATCATCAGACTTCTATATACTTTAGCTGCCAGAGCAACAATCAGAGGCGTTTGTGGCCAATTTTAATCTATCAACAAAAATCTATAATAATACTAATAAATATAAAATAAAATAATTTTTTGAGAATTGTTACTGTACCACCTAAATTTAACGTTTTGGCAAATTTAATTGTTAAATTATTCAGTTAATAATTCCAATATTTAAGCCAAATTTATCTTAGAAAACTCTTGTTGTTACCAGAATTCGGGAATATTGCAAAACGAGTTTATATTATATTCCCAGCAGACTGTGTATTTTTTTTGCATTCACAGAGACTTTGTACTCTTTTGGGCCTTTCTCTGAGTGTATGGTGTAAGACATAGACACACAAACTCAGAGATAGCTGTTCGATTGCGATGACGATAAGGATACTCATAACCATAACATTTAATTTCATGTTTTTGTTAATGTTAATTACAATGCACATAGCGATTGGCTCATGGCATTCAATTAACACATTGCAACTTTTAAAGTACAAGTCGATTATGTTGTCAACAGTTGTGGCTGTCAGCGAAGAAACCCCTTTCAACTGCTGCTGACCCATATAGAGCTGGGTCTGCTTGTTAAGCAATCAGCATTAATGCGAATACATATAAATTTATGTGTATGCACTTTCACGCTCATTAATTTCATTTTAAATGCCACGCAAATCGTTTGTAGTTTACGCAAGTAGAGTATCTGGTCTCTAGTTATAATCTTGGGTTGAACAAACTTCTCAAAAGTTTCTTTTTGAGAATGTACCTAAAAATAGGATATGTGTAAAAATAGAGAATCATTGCAAATATTTCATATTTAATAATGAAATATAAATATGAGGCATAAATTTTGTTGCCTCATTAAGCCTGATTTAACATTTTCCACAGGGTATCTGTGGATCGAGTTGTTGCATTTGTTGCATTGAATTGTTGTTTATTTTGCTTTTCACATTAAATCAACATTTATTGTGGGCTATTTGGGCGCCTGCTCATCTGGCTGATTGACGACTGAGGGCTCAAATGTTGCAAATGTATTAAAATTTATTTATTTAAAATATCCTGCAAAATTAAAATTTATTAAAGACAGTATAGTTAAGAATATTGAACTGAGTAGTTTTAGCAATGTCTGGCGGTAAATACGGTCGATCTTAGAGGTCTGAGGAGATAAACAGAGAGCCGCAGTTTATAAGATATACTCTATATATATATAGATATATACACCACATTTTGTATTACAATCGATTATTAAAAAGATTTTTTCATTTTAAATAGCAGATACAAATTATAAAGAATATTCGTTTGAAAATTTGTAAATATAATAATTTTTATTTCGTTAATTTCATAATAATCCATTAGTAAAAAGTACAATAATTTTTTATTTAAAAAAATTTAAAATCTTTTTTTTTGACAAAAAGAGCAGATAAAAAGTTTAGAGAAATAAAATTTTCTGTATTTCAATCGAACCTTATAAATTTCATATTTATTTAATTAATTTATAGTTTATTGTCTCTGGCAATGTCTCTTAACTACAGGGTATCAGTCTTTCCATCAAGTTGCAGTCGGGCAATTTTCACTCTTGTTTAATTTTTTTAATCCGGCGGCCTTTAGTTATTTGATGTCAATAAGTGCAGCTTCAGCAAAAACCAACTGAAGATAATTCGAAATACTTATAAAACGTTAAATAATGCTCTATAACGCTGCATTGTGACCCATTCATGTTGTCATTCAGTTGCCCCATTGGAATTTGCATTGCATTCAATTTGCATTTGAATTTGAATTTGAATTTTGTTGACTTGCGTTTGCCCCGCCTCACGCTGTCCTGTCGCTTTGTCCGGCTGCGTTTAATTAAACAATAATCTTTGATTTAATATGAAAATAACATAAAGAGAAGCCCGCCCCTCACTCCCCCTGCTGCAACTACCGCCCCCATCACGGCAAGCATTGCAGCATTCAGTTTACAAATTAATTAATTGCCGCCATATGCTAATTAAACAGCATTTTTATAGTGTAATTTCGCTAGCATTTAATACACACTCACTCAGACACACGCACACACACCTCCACACTTGCATACATTCGCACATGAAATAAATAAATTCCAAGCGTCATTCTTTCAAATGATGCACAACAATATTATTGGGACTGGTATGCGAACAGAGCAGGTTGTAATATGTACAAATGCATTAATGGAGAATAGTCGACTTACAAACACGCTGCATGAGACTTTAAGGTTGTTGCACAAATTGTAAATTGAAATTAAAATTGGAAAAATATATAAAAATTGTGGAGCTGTAATAAAGAGCCTGAACCCATAGGAAAATAATAGCAAACCTTTGGAGGCGAAAAGTTGGTCTGCAGATACCCTTTAAGGTGGTGGAAGGCATTTTGGCTTTTGAAGTTTATAGTTTTGGCTTACATAGAGAAATTATATAAACTTATAAATATATAAATACATTTATAAAATAATAATATAATTACAAATTAACTTTATAATGATTATTATTACCTGGATATCTTTTTAATTAAATAGTCTAACAATATATTGAGTTACACATATTCCATATGTTAAATGTCAGTGTCCTACACTGACTGTTACGTAACGATTGACAAGTTGGGCATTCCCTAGGAAGCCTACGTGATGATTACAGGGTATTTGGTAAGGGATATTCGGCAGCTCGTTGTAATATGTTGCATTTATCATTTATGTCGGATTAAAGCGGTGCCACACAACAGCAATTTATTTGTATGAACAGTTAAGTATGCAAAATTACCGTTATTATGCGGAATGCGTTTCACAACACTTTAATGAGGGGGCGACCGATGGCGAAATATACCTTAAGCTTAGCAGTTAAAGGTAACACTTGTTTGTATGCTTTAACTGATTATTTATCTCTCGTTCGCTCTTTTCCCCGCTCTTCCTTTCCCTCTAAAAAGGTAAACAGGGTATAATGGTTTTCATCAAACGTATGCAAAAGGCACAGGGAGACATATCCGACTCTATAAAGTATATATCTATATTCTTGGTCAGCACCAATAGCCGAGTCGATTTAGCCATGTCCGTCTATGTGTCCGTTGATCTCGAAAACTATAAGAGACCTTAAGTTTTCGAATATAGACTCGTCAATGGCACGCACAGATCGAGTTTTTTTTAAATGATCGATAATATCGATAATTGTCTAGAACAATCTCAGATTTGATAAACTTTTTCCTAGATTATAAGAGTTAAAGACAACAAATTTGTATTAATTTATTGCAAATAGTTTAATAATGATTATGAAGGGAATATTCATGAAGGGTGCAGGGTATCTCCTCGTCGAGTCCTATCGACGAGAGCATTCTTACATGTTAAGTTACCATTATCGGAATGTATGACTTACAGTGATATATAAACTGTGAGGTTAGGCTCGAATGCGCAAGTGCAACCTGCTGATGTTAGTTTGGCGCTCTCGCAATTTCGAAATGTTGCGAAACGTTTCGCGCTAGCAAACAATGTTGCTGGCTGGGCAATGCGCATGTGCGCCGGCAACATGTTGCACGCAGTTGTTTTGATTTGTGCGCCCTGTTTATCTTTGTGAGCTCCTAGCCCCCGCACACCATAACGACAGGTGGTTCTGTGTGTGTGTGTGTGTGTGCGCGCGTTTGCAGCGAGAATATTTATGCATGGCAATTGCTCAATGTCGCCGTCTGCGTCGTCCAGAAGTCAAAAGTGACGCCAGTGTCCAACCCAAACCCAAAACCCAAAACCCAAATCCAAAGCCGTCGCCAAAGCATTTGTCATTCCGCCTGCCTGGCAGCTGTGTGTGTGTGTGTGCTGTGTGTTTACGTGTGGGTGTTATTGTTGTTGCCTGTGTGCATCTATGCAGCAATTGTTTACGTTGCTTGCGCCTTGGCGCAGCATTCAATTCGCGTTCCGTTGCCAAAAACAGATTTCGCTGTCCCGCTGTAAGCGTATCGATAGCGACAGACCCCACAGGCCCCACACCCCCACTCAGGTAGGGCCGGCCATATTTTCTGTCTGTTTTTTTGCACCCCGTTCACGGCACACTTCACACATTTTGCAGCCGTCGCGCTGTCACTTTCAATCTGCCCCCAGCTCGCAGTTCGCAGCTCGCAGCTCTCAGCTCTCAGCTCTGGCTTTGGCCACATGCCAGCAGTCTCCACTGGCTACCTGCCACACATTGGTTGCATGCAACTGCGACGACTGCCTGCCTGCGGCTATGCAGCATAATTCGTTTTGGCTCCTGCTCTGCTTTTAAGCCGCTTAAAGGCGTTGCGTAGCCCCAACTAGCAATAGCCACCTCCCCCCACCAACGTGACCGCCCAGCTCAAACTGGCCTGGTGACCCCTGACCCCCTCTGCATTGCATATTCCAGTCGTGTCCAAAGCTGTCCAGTGTTGTGCAATGCTGTGCAGTATTTCAATATTTTTATTGAAACTTTGGAAGCAAGTTTTTTCATGTTGGCGCCACTACAAAATAAATGAACAATTCTCATGTTATACTAGATATACATATACCTATATGAAAGAGTGAAAATATGCAGAAGTTGAGGCTTTTAATTTTATGTTTTATTAATCACATCTTTTTATAGCATTCTTTCTCTCTCTCGCATTCTATCTCGCTCACTTTCTCTCTCCTTTTGCTTTCCCTCTCTCTCTTTTTCTCTTCTATATCTTTCTCTTGCATCTATCTACTTTTGTCTTAAAAGTTTATCTTAAAAGTAACCTCTGCCGTTTACCCATTTGATTGTTGTCTCGTTCTGTTTGTTTTTCGTATTCTTTGTCGTCTTTCTCAACTTCTCACTTTTTACTCATTGCATTTACTTAAACATTTTGCATTTTCTTTATGTTGTTTTTCCTTAAACGTTGTACCAAAAGTGTTTTTTCTCTTAGTATTCTCATTCTCTCTCCCTCCCTCTCTCTCTATCTCTCTTTTGTTCTCTTTATCTCCCCTTTCTTTCTTTACTTTTTTCATTCCTCCTTCGTAGCTTATCCTTAAACGTTGAACTAAATCGCTGCTTTATATACGACTGCTGTTTATTTCTCTCGGTTCGCCGCTCTGTCTCTCATCGTTCTTCCATCCAGATTTGAGTGGCATATGTTCGCAACTATTCGCCAGCCACAATCTGTTGCTCTTTGACTAACTGTCAGCTCGTCAAGGACCTGGCCAGAAGGTGCTTCTGTGCGTCTGGAAGCGGCAAAAGGCTGACTGAGTCATCGACAGACAACTAGCCGTGGACTCTGCTCGACTCGGCTTTAGTGGCTGACATTGCGCTCCCGGCTGGGTTAGCTCCCTTATCCCGGCATCAATGGCAGCTGGAAAAACACAAAGTTGAAGCGCGCACAAAGCCAATTGCTTTTCCTCTCGGCTGCAGCTGAAAAGTAGCTGTCGACTCGGTGGCAACCCTACTCACTCTCTGTCTCTTTCGCTCTCTTTTCTGTAGGTTTAAAGCGGATACTCATTTAAGTTGATTCACCGCATCAACAACAACAACACACACAGAAACAGCGCAGTCGACGGCAGCAGCGACGTCGTCAGCCAATGACACTTTATGACAATTGCACTTGGCGGCTTAAAGGAGACGCGAGTGCGGGGCCGGGTAGCTGCTTTTTCCCACTACTACAACTACTACTCGCCTGGGAAATACCCTGTATCCAGTCTATATATATATATTTCATGCGAACTTCTAATTATACACACTATCGGAGAGCCTACATGCTTCAAATCGATAATTATCGATATGCGGTGCTTTTAAAAATTCTTGAATAAATTTGATTTGCCTATGCTATACGAGAGCTAAAACTATATGGAATAGATTTAAAGAATCTCTTAATCTGGAAAATCTGCTTAACAGTGCGGCAATCGCAAGTCGATATATATCGATTTGTTGCGAAAGAAGCTTAGACGAACGGACGAAAATGTAGAACTTTCCTCTGTTGGATATCGATATTTATCGATTTGTAACAAATTCATTTTCCGTCTGAGGAAAAATGTTATGTATGAACTCGAAATTTGTAGATCAGCAAAGCCAAAATCTATCGAAAATCCCCAAAATAACTTAGACGCCATTAATAATTTTGAATCCTCACGAAAATAAAGAAAATCGCTCAGCCTTTAACCTCACTTTGCACAACTTCAATATACTCCACTTTGTAAGTCATTTTCAATGAGTACAGGGTATAAACATAGAAAAAATCCTAAACAAAAGCAGCCAACGGCACAAACAAGTGAAAATCGTTCAGGGAAAACTGCCGTCGCTGACGCCAACTTCAGCTACGAAGGAAATCCGCACAAGTGGGTGCTGCAGGAGCGCGCGGGGTCGGCTCGGGGTGTGGGAGGGGCTTGCGGGCAAAAATCGTAAACAAAATGCCGGAAAAGGCAACAACATGGCGACAAGGCAGCCACGTGCTCCACATGCCCAACCGAAATGCATGATGTGTCGCCAGTCGCGTAGCCCACCCCCTTCCCTCCGCCCCTGTCTGCTGCCGGCTGCTGCTCTTCGTCTGCCGCCTTGATAATGACTTTTTGTCTTTGCTCAAATGTCACTTGATGCCTGTCCCGGCTCGCTGCTTCGCTGCCCTGCTGCTCCTCTTCTGCTCTTCTGCTCGCCTCGTCTCTGCTCTTCCTTGGGCTCGTCCTTGGTCTTCTGCACATGCTCGTCCTGCTCTTCTTGTTGTTTTTGTTTTCTGTCGCCGCCTTTGTTAGCGCTGTTTCGTTTTTATACCGCGAGGTTATTCAAGTTCAAATTGCATCTGCCGCCCCTCCCCCACCCTCCCCCTCTCACCCACCACTTATCCAGCCTTGATTAATTGGCCATGCGGCGTTTGCGCCCGTTCGGTCGCTTGGGCCTTGCCCGAACTGTCGGAAACTTCAGGCCTGCCCCTTTCTTCCTTTCGTACAGTTTGTAGCACACACTTACACCCACACACACACTTACACACACAACAAAAAGAAAAGAATATAAAATTGTCAACGCAACTGTGGGTTCCCGCTTTCTGGGCCAGCCAGTTGGCCGCCGATCTTCAGTTATGGCCGGCAGCACGCAGGTGGGCTACAAGCTGCGCCGGGCGCCGCCGCAGCGCCGCCTGGTGCCCCAACTGATGCACAACATCCTGCAGCTGCTGGAGCGGACGCATCGGCCGATGCGCGACACGGAAATCATTTCGGCGCTGGCCGCGCACTTCCGCCGCACCGATCCCGAGTTCCAGCGCCAGGTGCGACTCAATCTGCGGGATGCGGTCAGCTATGGCATACTGAAGCGGCAGCTGAATGTCTTCTCGCTGCGCTCCAAGCGGCTGGCGGAGATCATGGACGCCCTGGTGCCGCGCAGGGATGAATAACTATGTTGACAACGTCTTGAAGGTACAAAAAATCATAATTTGGAAATAAAAAACAACACAAGTGCAGCCAAAAATGCAATAAATTAAAATTAAGGTCTATCGATAACAATCGATCACTGCCTAAAACAATGCTGGTTGCTTGGTATTAGAAAAAGAGCTTAGTCAACATTGATCTACTATCTCCCATAAACAGCAAGTGCAGTAAAGCAACCTTTAAAGCATATCAATAAAAAATATTGATCGATAACTATCGCTTGCGATCTGCGCCGAGTGCTTATAGTTAATTTAATAGAATATAAGCATTTGATTTGTTGACTCGTTGCTTAACTAAAAATTTCACTTGTAATCGATAGTAATGGCCAAGTTATCGATTTGTCATAATAGTCATTAATAGATAGTAATTAAGTTGAGCACAAGAAAAAACAGCCAAAACTTTAACGACCTGTATTAGTTATTTCACCTGCCTTAATATAAATAATTGTTATTGCATTGATAAGTTTGCCTACGTATATATATCGATAGGCATATAACTAGTTCGAGTCCCGCATAGTTGAACGCATTGAAATGTCAATATCACAAGATGTCAGCGGGAGCCCAATTTACAAAAATCGGTAGCAGGGTGTAATCGATAATCGCGTGGGTGAACTAAATTAAAACATTTCACATGAAATCAATTGAATTCCGTTAAATAAAATAGACGCGCACACACACGCGGCTGAAACAAACGGCAAAATCACCAATCTCAATAGAAATGGGAAATGTTATTTCCGATAGATTCGGGCGAATAAAATAAAACTCTAAAAGTTGCACAGATGCGAAGCGACGCGCCGTGTCAAATCCAATTGAAATGCATAAATTATGCTGAGAAGTATGCAACAAATATTTTGCGCGCATTGTAAACACACACCTGCACACACACACACACACACACACAAATGCCTGTGTAATTTACTGTCATGAGAATTGAAGGGCAGAGGGGCCGGGGTCGCTGTTAACACTGGGGAATTTTGTCACGTTACAAATGTGATGCGAATGCATTTGCGGTAAATATTTGCGGTTATCTAAATGAAATGCGTTGCATACTTTTTGGCCGTGCGGCAAATACAAATACAATAACGACCATAAATCGCTCGCTAGCTATTTGCATTGGAGCGCGAAATATGCAATTAAAGCATAAATTAAGCGTTTAAATTCAAAAATCATTTTGATAACTGCCAGCGACAGCGGACACTGAGAATAATGTGGGTAAACCTGGTTTTGCAGCTGATTTTCAAATTGTTTTTATTGCAAATTTGTAAGGCGTATAAACACGCTCATTTGGCATTTTGAGATATCTATCTGACGGCACAAATTATTTATATTTTAAAATGGATAGGAATATGGGAACATCTTTAGATAACGCAGCTTTGTAGTTAAGTGCCTAAAGTCTGGCAGGTCGTAAAAGGGAAGCTTCAAGCTCACAAACCGCCTGAAGGCGTATTGGAATATGGGAACATCTTCAGCTTACAAACTTATCTAGCGCTTTTTGGTTTGAAAAGGAATTTCAGAATAGCTCACATAAAAATGCAATGAATAATTTTTCAGTGCATGTTTTATTGTTGTTGATTTCAATGTCTGTGTTTGTCTGTTGCTGTTGTTGTGTTGTTGTTCTCAGTGTGCTCTATTTTGTGCTCTGTGGCAGGTCTGCAACATTGTCTAAAATTCTGAAACCGTTTTGTTTGCCATGTGTAAGTTGGTGACCGCATCGCGGCTGCCACGCCCCCCAGTGTTACATGGCGTTGGGGCGGTTATGTAAATGCAGTCGCATGCATTATTAATAAATAAGCCGCGGGACAATGAGGTGGGGCGAAACTAAGGGAGTGGTTTGTGGGGCAGGGGGCCGCTGGCAATTGTTCAGCTATTTAGTTTTTAATTTTAGTTGTGCGAATTAACTTTAAAGCAGTCAAAAATAAGGCTACAGAGACTACACCTGCTTTTAAAACGAAAATAAGTTTGCAATAGCATCTTCTTCAAATCGGGGCTTAAAGTCATCGGCTGTATTGTTGTCGCTTTGTGTAGATTTGCGTTTTGCTGCCTAATTGCCAACGGAAACGGAAACGCGCGTAACTCATAAATTTGCACAGTTCCAACGGCAGCCAATAAGGGAAAAAAAGGAAATGATAAAAAAGCCACAATAAATTGTCATAAATTATAAATAAAAAGCAAATGCGTTGATGATTTATGAAAAACTAAAAAAAAAATTGAAAATTAAAAAAATAAACGTTAAAAAAACTTAGTTGGTCGTATATAGCCGAAGCTTAAATACCCTTAAGGTAATCTACGACTGATGAATTTAATGGATGATGAATTGAGAGACTCACTAAATAGATTCGTAGGTTATGTACTCATTGAAAAATTGATTAATATATAGACAGCTCATGCGTTGATAGATAGATGGATTGCTTGGTTGATATATTAGCGTTTTATTAGTTTTCTTAAATTGATGAACTGATGTGTGGATATTGGAAATTTGTATAAACTGATGAATACATTTAATAGATTGATGGGTTGATGGATTGATAGAATAATGTTGATAGAATCTGCTGGTGGATAATGTGCCAATTGAACGAAAGATTGATGTATTGACTGATTGACTTCAAAGATGAAAACAACTCAACTCGCAATAAAAACATAACCCTTCCTTATTCATAATATTTTAAGGCTTATTTATCTGTTTACAGATACAAAATTCAAACTTGTATATAAATATTATCAATCAATTCACAAGCAATGAGTTCTAAAGTTAGTAAAACCTTAAAAGCACAGCAAGACCAGCAGCAACAAAATAGTAGTAACAACAACAACGAGCTAGTTCGTGTGGCAAGCGCTCCTTGTTGAGTCGCTAGTTGCCAGTTGTTGGCCGGGGCAAAGTTCAAGAGTTGTGAACTTGGCTGAAAAAAAGCAACAGCAGCAGCAACAAAAAACAGGCGTCGCACACACTTGTAAATTTCTTATGAGCCTTGGCCGCAACACACACAGAGCTCTGCCAACAGCATTGAGTGTGTGTGAGGTGTTGTTGTATGTGTTGCAGTTGTTGTTGTTCTTGTTGTTGTTGTTGTTGTAAATAGCACGCACAATTAAATCAAATTACCTCAAGTGCACTCAACGCTTTCTTAACGTGTCCGCCTCAGTTGGCGGCTCAGTAATTAAGCTTTGTGCCACGTGAGGGCAAAGCAGCGGAGCTCTTTACCTTTTTGACTGTGTCTGTGTGTGTGTGTGTGTGCGAGTAGTTGAGTTGCTTCCGGCACTGGTCATTGAACTTGAAAGGGACACACAGTTGTGCGACCTTTTAGCGTAACTGACACTTTTGGCACTGAATTGCGAAATGGAACGCAACGAAAAGATTTAATTGAAATCGCTGTTTTACACATACCCCACACCCCACACCCCACTTTTCGCTAGTAATTTAATTATTATATTTTTGTTATTTTATCGGCCAAAAAAACCTTTTGAGTTTTTCAAGATATTCTCTATGAATCGTAATCAAAAAGATATCAAAAAAATAAATTTTTAGGTAACAACATTTTTTGTGTTTTCAAGATATGCTCGGAAATTGCGAGAGTTTTTGTTCTCCTAACATTTGGGCAAAATATCTAATAGGAACAATCAGACAAGAGTTTTGTTTTTGTGTGAAAGTAAATATAAATACATAGCGTATATCTTTTTTTATGTTTGTAAGTATATATAATATAAATGTTCTCTTGATTTTCGTATTTATCAGAAAACCAGATAAATATTTGTATATATTTATAGTATTTATATTTATATATATATAATAATTATAATATATTTATCTGGGGTTTTTTGCTAGGGAGTTGAGTTATGATATATATCATGTAGAATCGAATTAAACCAGCTGCATAACTTGATACACACTCTCTGACAATGCCATATACCCTTTGCCAATTTTGCCGTGGGTATACCTTTTGTCGTGGCGCCAGGGGAATCAAAGTGCATATGTGTACAAGTTGGCAACGAGGGCGGATTTGAGCAGGAACAAAGGCGACTTCTTCACATACATACATGCATGTGTATGTATGCATGTATATGCGATGCTGATGATGAAAAGAACAAGGACGATGTCAACGATGGCGACGACCGCAACGTCAACGTTGAGAGACGCATTACGAATATGCTCCAAAGCCTCTGGGGACGGACTCCAACTCCAACTCCAACTCGGACTCGGACTCGAACGCCGTGCCTGAGTACTACGGATTCTATATGTACATGTGTATAGTATATAGAGTATATATTGCATGTTAGGGGAAAAACCTCAAAATGTGAAAACCGAAATTAAATTTACATCAAAAAGAGGGGTGCCTTAAAGCGCCTTGGGGGGTGTTCCATTGTTATTTTATTAGGTGAGAAATGTGCAGAGGGGGTAGTGCCAGTGGGGAGGGGTGCGTATGTGTGAGTGTGAGTGCGGGGTGTTGGGTGTTGGGTGTGCAACAACATTTCAAATAAATAAGCAAAATATGCTCGCTGGTCGCTGCGTATGCGATTTCCGTTTCCTGTTGCCCTTGTGGGGGTTGCTTACACTACGCCAGCGGGGGGTGCCAGCGAGATACGAGGTGGTGGGAGGAGGGCGGTGTTTCGTTTGGTACATTAAATTAGTTTTGACACGTAAATGCGTTTAGCTGGCAACGCAGTTGGACCATGAACGCCTCCCCTCCAATCCTTCGTTCCTTCACAGGTCTTCTCAGATTCTTAACGACGGCAACTGCAGCCGCTTGAAGGTGTTTTCGATACCCTGTACTAAGCCTTCAAAACTGGGATTATAGAATATAAATAGATTCAAGTGAAATTTGCCCTCGAAAATCGCAAAACCCAAATATGCCACAGTTTTAAGGCTTGTTGGATTCGTAATATATTCCATCTGCTACTCCCACAGTTTTGGAGCTACAGTTTTGCAGCCAATGTATTTAATTCGTAGTTTCAGAGTCAGCTTATTCAATGTATTTGATTGCAAATAATTCACATCAATTATAAATTATAATTATAATATATAAACATCAAATTCAGAAGCCTGGTCATAGAGTATCCCCAAGTCGTGCTCTTTCGTCTACAACGTTCTTGTTTTTTTTCCCACCTTTTCGACCTGGTATTCGCGGCATTTTGTAGCATAATTTTAGGCTGTCACCTGCTCGGCTAAAATATGCAAATAAATTACACGCAACGCGCAGCGCTGAAATGCACAAATTTATGGGTCGGAGCCCCGCAAACACACCTCTGGGCCACCTTGCCAGAGAGCCACCCCCCAACCGCCAGCCGCCCCTCGCGGCAAGCAACTGAAACACAATTAACATGAAATTAAATGCCTGTTATTATTGTGACTGTGTGTGCCTTGTTGCTGGCTTGTTGCTTCTTGTGTTGAGTGCTATTTGGCACGCCCTCTGGCCCCGCCCACCAGCACTTGGTCCGCCTGCCCCCGCAACGTTAATTGGCCACCTGCATTCAAATGCCGCCAAGTTAATTGCCGTTTGTTGCATGCGCGCAATTCCCAACTTTGGCCATTTCAATGGAGCATGGAGCATGGAGAATAAAATATAATTCATTTGATTCCAAATTTGATACATGGGTTCATCTACAATATTGAAAAAAAAAAAACAAATATCAAATAAACAAATTCACCAGAACCTAGTAGCCAGCGCATATTCTAAGCTGTCATCCAGATTATCATGAGAAATCCACATACAACAGATTCTCAGTACGAGTTCTGATTCAGTCGGGCGAACATTACATATATTTTTGGAAAAGAAATCCGTAAAAAAATATAGAAAATATCAAAATTTTGGAGTCATTTAAATGTATATTCTAATAAGTGCAAAGTGGTAGTTGTTAAGTTGCCAGATTGCGGTTCAGTTCATTGGTGTAAGTTAATTGTTGTATAGTCATTAATATTACTTTGTTTTAACTCAACTTTCTTTCAGTTTTTTGCTTTATTTGTGCTAACACTAAATACACGACAAACAAGTAAGTTGGCATCTCTGATCGGCTGGTGCATTAAATATTTGAACTATTTGAACTATTTGATCAATGTCTTGCTATACTTTTAGTACCTGCAAGGTAGGATGAAAGGGAGTTGAAGCCCTTGTTGCTTCGTTTCTTCGGCACTGTTGAATGGGTCCAGCAAAATTCAAGTGAAGTGAAAATTCTAAAACAAAAATATGAAAGTTTTATGTGGATATATGGCTTTTAATTATTTGACTAAAATAAATTGTCAGTGAACCTTATAAATTGTTGTTATTGCCGCCTTTCCTACTAAGAACATTGCAGTTTTGTAAAATGATTAAAAAAAAAATAATAATAAATACAGTTAGTCCAAGAAATGTTCCTCTATGTGTATATATAGCTATTACAATTACGAAAATTCTTTTCTGTGGTAAAATCGATTAAATCTATATTCTTTTTTTTTTAAATCTATGCTCAACTCTTTTAATTCTCTGCGGAAAGTTTTGTTCACCATTTTGCACGTCTTTAAACGTTGTGCTTATTATAATCTACTCTCACCCCACCGCCCACTTTTGCCCTCTCGCTCTGTATCAATTGTGCTAAATTTGTATATCTACCTCGCTGTTATGGTATTTTGCAGTATTTCACAGAATTTGTTGTTGTTGCTGTTGCTGTTGCTGCTGCATTCGCCGAGTCATCAAGTAAACTGCAAACAATTAACATTTAAACGTGGCTTCGGTCGAATCGCACACATTTTGCAAGCCAGCCAAGTTAGTTGGAGATGTTTATGGCCGGAACTGCAGCCGTGCAGCACCCACATGATGCAACAAATGATATACGATGCATGAACCATATCCTAGCTGCTACTGCTCCTGCTTCTGGTGCTGGTCCTGGACCTGGTCGTGGTTCTGGTCCTCATCCTAAATGGTAACTGGTTGCTGGTTGCTGATTTGGCAGTGTGAAGAGCATTGGATACATGGTTTTTTGTGCTTACGGGCAAGATGACAATAGTTACTGTCAGAACAACGACAACAAGGATAGCAGCCAGCACAACAAGCACTACAACAACAACAACAGCAACAACAGAAACAACAACAACAAGGACAGTGACAACAAATCGAGCTCTTTGCTTTCCAGCTGGCTTAACGACCCAGCTAAGCACAACTTCAACAACAACTGCAGCCTGGACAGCCCCACACACACACACACACACACACCAGTCCCCCTTAACCCTTGGCCTCCTTTTTGGTCCGTGTTGATGAGTGATATTTATGAATCACATGAGTACACTAAATCATCGCCGTTGAGTATTTATGCGAGCGCGTGTGATTAGGGCAGTCCGGGACGGCCATGTCCTGGCACGTCCACGTCCACGTCCAAGTCCCGTCCCGGCCCCAGGACATGCTCACCAGCGACAGCTTAAGCACGAAGCGTGAGTTTCGCCAGTTGCCCAGGATAATTGTTAAGTTGTTGCGATTCTATTTTGTTCGCCTTCGCCAACACAGTAAACAAGTTCACCAAAAGCGAGAGAGAGAGAGAGAGGGAGATGGGGGACGCACACCGGAAGAAAAAGAGTTATGCTAAACGAGATTATAGCTATTAAGTAGGGGTTAAGGTAACGAGTAGCCGTGCACTAGCAAAAGTTCCACCACTAACACGGGCGTTATCGTCTAGAATAAAAGGTGTCATCTTCAATAAGAGTGTCATCACTGTCCATAGCTGCAACCCCAACAAGGATGTGTCAACTTTGGCAAAAAGCTATCCCTAACGAAAACATTATTATTAATATTTAGAAAATAAGAAAAATATATTTTGTAGCTGATCTGAACTCTAGAAAGTAAGTTGGTTTTCAATAAGTTTCAACTTTTTTAACATAGCTGCAAGGTTAGAGATCAGGTTTTCGTTCGAGCCTCGGTTCGTTACATTCCTAAAAATTTAAAAGAATAACATCATATTGATTATTTATAGGAAAATGTATCGTTTTCTTGTCTTCTGTTGTTTATTTTCAGTTAAGAGGAGGAATCTGATCTCATTTTTTGAGTTAAGATTTCCCAAACAATATTTAAAAAAAATGGGGTTCGGTTTGGGTTAAGGTTGGGATGATTTGTGGGCACCTGCTTCGGCCTAAGATGATGTTTTTCGTTCAAACTGTGGCGGTTCAAAATCGATTTGCCGTCTTGTTTGTCGTATTTATACTTGTTAAATGTACCAATAGAAATGGGCAATATTTAAAAACTGATTGAACCAGCTTTCAAGCAGACTGATATTGTATAAAAAGTTGGCAGCAGCAGCAAAAACCTCTTCTCTCTTTCTCATCTCTTTCTTTATCAGTCTCTTTCCAATACGCTATTTGTTTAGCGACATTTTTAGTTTTTATAAAACCACATTTTGTTACAGACAATTCTTGATATCTTAGGAATTCAAGTTAAGAGTTTTAAATAGATAGTTTTTATGAAAAATTAAAGAGATTCCAAGTGCGTCAGAAACGCAATTAAAATACAATTGGAAATTTGTATTATAAATAACAATGCCCAACGCAAAAGCCAAGGAAAGCATTTGCGATGCCCGGCAGCAAACCCCCCACAAACAAGTCTGAGCTTCATTTTGCGCAGCCAGACAAAGGCAGGACCTGATGACGCCAGTTTCTGCCGCTACCGCAGTCGCAGTAGCAGTCGCAGTCGGCGTCGCTGTTGGCGTTGCCTCATCGTTCGCATTGTCGTTGACTCTGAGCTTCATGCTGATTACCAGCTCGGTTCACAGCAGCAGTGGCAGTGAGCGGGGGTGAGAGAGGGGGTGGGGGTGGGGGTGGGGGGTGGTTGGTGTAGCTGGAGCAACAGCATCGATGTGGCCTTCGCCCAAGCCTCATGCCTCAATGCACTTGTCGCCGCCCGCCGTTTGGTGGCGCCACTATGTCGCGACGCTTTTTATAATTGAAGCAAATTGTTAGCCTGCGTTGGCATTCACTTGTCCTGCTGCCAGTTGAGTGGGCTGAGTGGCTGGGGTGGCTGGGGTGGTCGGGTTGGCTCCCTGCTTGGCTGAACTGTATTTACCCTGCTTGCATTTTATCAGCTGCCTCCATTTCCTGCCGGCTGCTGCTGCTGCTGCTGCTGCTGCTGTTTGCGCCGCATTGTCGCATTCCAATTACAAAACAATCATGATGAGCTCTAGATATTTGCAACAGCAACAACAGCCCGCGCATAGTTAGTTATTTGAATAGACAGCGAGAGAGCGGGTGGGCGAAAGCGTGCGCGAGCGTGCGAGCGAGACAGCAAGCTGTTTAGCATCCGCATTCAGTGGTTTCCACTGTTTTCGTTAACTACTCTGCAGCTCTCTAATCATCTGAAGAGCCCTCGCTGATTGTTCTCAATAAGCACAAAGCGTATTTGAAACGGACTCTTGACTTTTGCTTGCTGCAACTGAAACCGAGGGGCAACGAGGGGTATCGATAATGCAAATGGTGGCTTTCAACTGGAGCTTAAACTGATTACAGCGCTCAATTATATTATTCAAAATACTTTCAAATCCCGTTTACCATTTACAATGGCAGATGACCTAAGTGGAAAGTCCTTAAAAATGTTATGGGAAATTCAGTTGGATGCAACTTTTTTGTTTTTTTTTCTTAGATCTAATAATATTTATTATGTACAGATGAGTTAGAAATATTAGTCAGTGAAAAACAAGTTGGGTTAATAGTTTTTAATTATATGCAAGCTGCTGTGGCTTCGACCACCAGCACTTTCTTTCCGCCCACTGTGGGCGTGGCATATCGATTTAATCTATATATCTGCCTCAGTTTTAAAGTTAGATGCATCAAATGTTGCAGACATATTACTGATGACCTCCTCTAGAGATCGAGCAGACAAATTTCAAATTACAACAATCGAAATAACAATAATAATCGAGACTATTTTCGACTGTTTTAGGCGTTTGTTAACAAGTATTGCGTAGTCGGTTACACCCGACTCCAACGTTCTTACGCAAGTAAGAACAGCCCACATCGCATTATTTTTCCAGTTTGTTTACATTTACGTGCAAACATTAAGTTTATTTTTGTATGGACATTTTTCTGACGTTTTTGATAACAAATCGTATTGAATTAATTAAAACAGCTTTGGTCGAATAAGGCAAGTGCGAACTTCTTTATTCAATTGGGTATTTCAAGAGGCATTGAAAGGTAAATTAAGCACAGCTCAGAAATCAACAGAGGGCATCAAAATGAACTAATTGAAACACAACTTGAGCACTTGTCATGGACATTCCACAGTCTGTGTGTGTGTGTGTGTGTGTGTGTGTGTGTGTGTGTGTGTGTGTGTGTGTTGTGTGCGTGTGTGTGTATTGGCAGTTTTAAGCCTGTGGTTAGCGTATACGCTGTTGAATAGCTAAGAGCCAGGCCGTGGCAGCATCTTGGTCCAGTCGCCCACCCACGATTGTTGTCATGGGAGAAGGGGGCAGGGGTGGGGGGTGGGGGGGTTGGATTGGGGGTTTGGTTGGTTGAGCGCGTTTTGTGTTTGATTTGGTGTCAGCTTTGGGCGCCAGCCGCAAATCCACTTAATGCACACATAAATGCCCCCCACACACACACACGCACACGCACACGCACAGAAGCACACACACACACACAAGCACACATGGCTAGAGCTTTATGATTGCCATGTGGCATGTGTGGCATGGGTTGTTATTATTGGCGTCATTTGTTAAATGGGCGTGGCACGCACACTGATTGTCGCGCGCCAACTGTTATTTAAGGGCTCCAAACAGGATATCTCTGGGCAACTACAACGCGCCACACACACACGCACACACACGCACACACACACACACATTGTTTGGCGCTGCTGCAAGTTGAACTCGAGCTGCATCAACACACAGCTCCTGCTGCAACGGAAGTCACCGCATTTGCGGTTAAGTCACGCTTATGCCTGTCTCTGTCTAAGCTCCTCCCGGTCCCTATCCCTGTCCCCGCTCCAGTCAATGGCCATGCCCTCTCCAGGCACCTCTATTTAACCCATTTGCTCCCTGTGCACTGCGTGCAAATCGCAGAGCTTCCCCCTCCTGCGGCAAGTGCGTTAATACCTGTTTAGACCGTTGCGACTCGCAGCAGGTGTGTGTGTGTGTGTGTGTGTCAATGGGTGTGTGTAGAGGTATTCCATCTGAACAGCCAGCTGCAACTCCCTTAGTAATGCGTGCCGTGCACACACACACACAAGCACAAGACGGCAGCTCAAGTATGTTGCATGCAACTTCGTGGTCCGTAATATATAAAAAGCGAGAATTATGCAGCACCATCAAATTAATGGATCGAGAATTAGTGAATAGATAGAGCGAATCTTTGCGTTGCCGAAGATTATATAACCTCGCCAGAAAGTCTGCGACATATAAGTTAACTGTGTTTTCACACAAAAAATATATATATATTTGACCAATTGGTCCCATCGATGGCTATATTAAATTGTCAACAGAGTATTGCGCAGTCGGTAGCAATCGACTGCAAAGTGCTTACTGTTACATTTTTTTTGTGAACGGGGTTTTTTTAAAGTAAAGATTGCAGACATATCGATAACTGAGCAATCGATTACTTGATCTTGATCTGCAAATGGATATTGCTGCCTTTATATCTTTTAATCTCTTATGTTAGAGTATTGATAGTTACAGACAACATCGACTCAGCTTCTTGGTCAAGAGTATCTAGACTTTATCGATAACATCATACATTTGCAGCATGAACACCTGGGGTTCGAATCGATAGCCAGTTCAAAATTCTAGAGATAAATAAAAAAAAAGAATAATAAATTGCAGCTATTTTGTGGTATGTGGTATGTCGATCTTTGGGTCCATTATGATATCGTCAATTGTTAGGCGTTAGCAAATTTATCCATTTTGTTAGTTTTATTTGATTTGATTTCGCAATTTATGCTTTCGCATTGGCAATCACTTAGTGCTCACCCCCATAAATACCCTAGAAAATAAGCGCCACAGACCGTTGGATCAACCCTTCGCAATGTCGGTTCAGTCGAGCGACCCATAGCCCTCGGGCTGGGCTGCTACTCCATAAGTCACCCAATTTCAATTTCACTGATTTTTCGCACCTCATCACGGAATCCGTCCATAGAACCTGCATTGGGTCGGGTTTTTCTTTTTTCATACATTCTCTTTCCCGTTTTTTTTTTTTTTTGGTGTTTCTCCCCTTTTATTTATTTAGAGCATAACTTTCCTGTTGCTGGCATTATTGTTTTACATTCTATCATAAACGGATTTGGGTTTGGCCCGCGGCTGCAGTTAGTACCCAGCCCATATATAAACAGATTTATGATACCCAAATGCCCAAAAGCATAGACAGCTTATTTGTTGAACTGAGCTGAAAGGGGACTTGGGCTAGAGGGAGGGGCTTCGAGCCATGTGGATGGAGGTGGAAATTCTGACTTGGGAGCGAATCCATTTCACTTGAGTTTCTTTTTAGCTGCTTACCCTTAGATGCGACTTACAAGCTGTTTTGGAATTTCTTTTGGAATTCCCTATGTAACATTACATAGGTTAACTATTAAAGATTGCTTCAGTAGAAGATATTCTGTAGCTTCAGAGGCAAGTCTATAAAAACTAGAAAATTTTAATTAGCTTATTTGTACTTCTTTCGAAATTTGACCATTGAATACTTTTATAAATTGAAATTAGTTGTAGTTCATATAATACACACTGAATACAAATTTGAAAATGTGTGTTTTTGGCATCTCCTTGTCGGGGATTTTTCACTCAAACAACATCGTTTGTTAGTTTTTATGGATTCTCGGTAGAAAAGCAGTTTGGAAAAATTTTTCAGAATAAACTTATTTGGTTTTAGTTTTTAGATATTTGAGTAAACCCTAAATCTACACAGAGAGGAATTTTTTACTATATCTGATCGGAATTTCAACTTTTGCACAACTGTTAAGAAGTGGTTCATGTTAATTTGAATGATGCCTGGTACACAAATCTTGACCGCTATATTTACATAGAGGACTTTAAACACAAAACGGAGAATACGGTATGTTTAAGTTGAATGTGTTCTTTTCTTTTTTTTTTTTTTGCCAACTAAAACACAAA
Organism: Drosophila colorata; assembly: GCA_035041545.1. Classification (NCBI taxonomy): domain Eukaryota; kingdom Metazoa; phylum Arthropoda; class Insecta; order Diptera; family Drosophilidae; genus Drosophila; species Drosophila colorata. The sequence continues at coordinate 8,850,833 of JAWNLD010000490.1, read as the reverse complement.
GATTAACAAGTTAAGTTGTGTATATACACAAGAGAGGTAAGGTTTATATATTTATTTGCTTGTTGGGGAAATACTTTGCAGACATTGGTGTAGGGATTTGGATTGGCTACATATATATATATATATATATATTTTTTTTTTCATTTTTAGCTACCTCAGGGTGAGAATGAAGGCCTTTTACTTCAGCTGGTTACGGGATATTTTGTAGTCGAGCGTGGTTAGCTATTGTATTATTTTGAAAACCTGGTTCTTCCTATCAGAAAGTTTTCAAAATTCCCGAAGGGGCTTTGTCTGCATTATTTTAGTAACCAAAGAGTTTAATCAGTGGCCCATCTTAACCGAAAGTACCACATAAATGTTTAAATTGCTGAAGATATGGGGTCTGATTCATAAGTAAGCCGAACTTCTACTGAGACCAAACACAGGGTATGTTTGAGTCGAGAGCTGTTCAAGCAATGGTTTTTATTTCTACCAAGAAAAGTAGGTTTCGAAATATTTTTCACAAGAGACTCATATTTTTTAGTTTTAGTTTTCGAATTCTTTCGTCACACACAGATCGACACAAATGGCAGACAATACAGTTTTAATGGAACCGAGGCTCGACTCCACCAAAGGTACGTTTTAAAGTGTTAACGGGTATTGGGAAGGAACTGAGTACCAGTTATTTTCTACGCGAACTCTTGTTTTTCCCCGGATAGATTGCCTTAAAATGTGTTTCTTAAGTAACCCCGCCGATCAGCAGAGCTACCACAGATGTCTATTAGAGAAGGGCTGCGAATCAACTGATTCGATTGGTGGGGGGAACGGGGCAAGTTAGTGGGAAAGGTTTTTGGTACATGGATCAGACTGCTGCTCGACAGTTGCCGTAGCAGGCCTGTTGAATGTTTTCAAGCATTTATCGATTTCGTGTGCTTGATTTCAGTCACAGCACAGACTAGATACACTTAACAACAACCAGATCCCGTTCAGATTATTCGAACGCCTAAATTTTCACTTTTCGGCAACACATAGATTCAAAATATCTATTGTAAATTAGTGTAAGATTATTGTGTTCATTTGTGGGGATCTTGACAACTTGACAACAACTTGGCACTTGGCACTTAGTACTTGACACTCGGCACTTGGCGCTTGGCACTTAGCTCTGTGTCGCCGCTTGCGTCCACTTTCAATTCAAATCGCAAGGAAATCGCCAAATCAATAGACATATAAATACAAAGTTATACATATCGATCGAAGCGCTAACTAATATGGAGAATCCGCTTTTAAATTCAGGTGATACGGCCCAGCAGTCGACTCTTCAGCAGGCGACCAACGCCAAGCACCAGCAGCAGCAGCAGCATCAGCAGCAGCAGCAGCAGCAGCATCAGCAGCAGCAGCAGGAGATCTTCATACATAGCCGTAGCTACGGACCAAAGCCTGCACCGAATCGCAGCAGCAGCAGCAGCAACGTCAGCAATATCAACAGCAACATCGGCTGCAACAGCTGCAACGGCAACATCATTAGCTGCAACAGCAACAGCAGCAAGAAGCTTCAACACGGCCGCAAGTCTGGCGGCGGCATACAAATGGCATCGGGTCATATAGAGCGCAGCAGCGGCCAGAGCTTGAGCAGCTCCGGCACTGGCCACAATCACTATCACAATTATGCCAATCGGCATGCGCAGGCACAGGGACAGAGCTACGGACACGGCGATTCGCTGGATGCCAGCGGCGGCAGCAATAGTGGACGCAACAGCAACATGTCAGCAGCTGGCGCCGGCAGCAGCACAACTGGCCACATGCCGCTGTTCTACAGACACTGCTCCGAGTATCAGCCGGGATCGCATGCCAATCTGAATCCCGCTGCCAGCGTTTATAATGTGCGCTCGTGGTCCGGCTGGGATCCCCGGCAGCATCAGCAGCAGCTGCAGCTGGCCCAGCATCATCAGCTGGTACAGCAGCAGCAGCAGCAGCAGCAGCAGCAACAGCAGCAGCAGCATCTCGTCGCTCAGCAGCAGCAGCAGCCGCAGCCGCTTCAGCAATTGGGCGCGTCGTCGCATTTCGAGATGCCACCGCTTCAGACATCGCGGTCGCATCAGCTGAATGTGAGCGCGCCCAGTTTTACGCCGGCCAGCGCCAGGGCGGACAATGGTGCCATTACGGTGGCGGCAGCTGGCGCAGCTCGGCGCATGCCGATCCATTTATTACCGAGCCAATCGCAGCCGGAGCTGCAGTCACAGTCGCAGTCGCACTCTAGAAGCCAATCGGAGCGGAGCAACGGTCGACGCCAGCAGCTGCCGGATCTGTTCCAAACGGTGCTGAAGCTGATGCGCGAGCTGAACCGTTCCGTCAGCTATCCGGAGATGATCGGGATGCTGTCGATGCGGCTGCAGCGTCTGCCCGTCGAGCTGAAGCGTCACATTCCGCACACACTGCACGGGGCCGTCGCCAATGGATATTTGCGCAAGGATGGCAATTATTATACGCTGCTCTCTGAGCAGGAGCAGAAGGAGATTATGAAGCGCAACCAGGAGGCAGCCAAGCGCGCCAAGGAGCTAGAGAAGGAGCCGCTCTCGTGGCGCATTCGCTAACCACGTCTCAGTCTCTCTCTCTCTCTCTCTCTCTCACTAGTGCCACTTGGCCGTTTGCCTGGGACTCGGAGTCTAGTTCAATATTGTTGATGTTTTTGTTTTCGCGTTACTTGGACACCCCCCATGAATTTAACGAATGTCAAATTTACTCCACACATACATACCAATCGCTGGGCTGCTGCCGAGAGACATTCGGGTCTTCCTCTGAAATTTAAGTTATTAATTTTAATCAATTTCAATTGGCAAACCCTTCGTGTAAAATAAAAAAAAAAATTTAAGTTCGATCTAACACTGCAGCAATCTTACTAGGCGATGTTTTAATGACCAAACCGAGGCCAGGGATTTTGCTATTTGCTCAAAAGCCGGGCTAACTACAACCGATCACAAATTTACTCAATAGATATTACACGAATATTTATTTTATTTATCAGCATTTTTTTAAGATCCCTGCTTGGCGGTTTCTAGCTATACCTGAGCTGTAAGCCGGTCAATAGATGGTACAGTCTTGACGGCATGGTAATGTATCTCCTGTTGGCGAAAACTAGCAAGACCTGACCACAGACCCCTGCAGGGGCGTTAAGCCTTCCATATTGTAGCAGACTTGTGATCAGGTTCGTCTCATCTTTCAGCACGTCAAGCGATCTTTGTATACAAGATGCCTTTTGAATAGATCCCTGCTGGGGCGCCATGCCTTACGTGTCCATCTCATCTACCTATTTTCCAAACATCCTATCCTTAATATGAGGCAAACTAAATGTATATTCCACAATTTATTTACCTATTAAGTGAATTTGTAAGACAAAGTTGAAGAATTTGCGCTTTTCCTATTTGGCCTAGTTGATCCTATTCGTGTGGTGGCGCACCCTCTTTCTTCTGTGTTTGCTGCTCGCTTCCGGATTCTTTTATGCTGGTCTCCTGCTGGCTTCTGCTAGCCTGCGGAGGGGAATAGTCGCACTGGCAAGGATTTCGGGTTGGCTCCCGCGGCTCATTTGGATCCAAGCGACTCGGGACAATGGAGTACCGGTAGTCCCTTACCCGCAGATACCCGTAGATGAGGGCATCGTGCAAATTGACAGTTATCTGACGCTTCAGCTCCTCATCGGAACGATCCAGGCGCTTCGACACGGCTTCAACAATCTCGTGTTGTGTCAGCGGATGATCCGATTCGGCGACCACCTTTAGTATGCTACTGAACAGATTGGGTATAAGTTTACGTCGCGGCGCTTGATTTGGACCATTTTGTCTCATGGTGATGGCCACGGATCCAAAAAGACATCAATAGGCAGAGCGAGATTCTAACTTAACTATTTCTACAATTCTGAATACGAGTTCTAACAGCCGTGTGACAGCTCGCTAACGGAAACACACGAGTCGGAATACTAGATGGAATGTGAAACATATAAGCCTGCCTCGGGACAAGATTGGGAAAAACTGTTAAGTAGGATTTTTAGATCGAGAGAAATACGAGAGATACCATAGGAAAATTATAAATATAAAAAAATAAATAAATACAAATTACAATTAAAGATTCGATTCTTAAACAAAAACGGATTACTCCCAGTTACTTAGAATTTGAAAAAAATTTATGATCATTAACTTTCTAGATACCAAAACACGAAGTATTTGTAAATTGCTATTCTAAACATATGTTCGTTAGTAAATTTAAATAGATTTAAAATCTATAGTTTGGTTTTCTATACCGCAAACTTAGTTACTTATTAAATACTTAAAGCAAAACTAAAATGATTTGATTTGAATGGGGGGAACCAAAACCACTTGAGGGTTACGCTATAAACAACAAGCCAAATCCAAAAGCCAAACATTTGAGAATTGCGATTATGCTGAAGCGGATGCTGGAGACACTTTAAGTGGCTCTCACCCGAAAAAGCAAAAGCAACTTTGCGGTTTCCATTTCGTTTGGCAGCAACATCTTCAGCTGCGGCATGCAAACAGAAGGACCGCCGAACAAACGGACGGCCAGTGTGAGCAGTACAGCAATAGAGAGAGATAGAGAGAGAGAGAGAGAGAGCAGGTGGTCAGGCTGTGACTGAGGCTGAGGCCGGCAGTTATCGATTGACAGCTAAAGTCGCGCTATAGACAAGATTCGGGGGCAAACTGTTTGGTTGGGTAATAAAATGCGAAATGCGGGTATTTCCATGGGCTGACGACGACAAAGAATCTGCGTCTCGGCAATTTGCATAAAGCGTTGCGAGGGCGCGACAGATACAACAAATGCAGATACACAGATACAGATACAGATACAGATAGAGATACACAGATACAGATACACAGAGAGATAGAGACACAGAGCCGCAGGGGCGAGATCTGTGGCGACTTAGGGACGGCGAATGCGACTGCGACTGGGACTGGGACTGGGACTGGGCGTCATCATTGTTATGGTCGTCCTTGCTGGCAGTGGTTGTTGTAATTGTTGTTGTTGCTGCTGTTGTTGTCGTTGTGTCTGGCACGTGTCACAGGAAATTTAGATAGCTGCAAATTTCCACTGGACGTCGCGTAACACAATAACCGCAGCCTGATTGAAATCAGTTTGAGTGCCGGCGCAGCTACACAATTGAGAAGTGTGCGTGTGTGTGTGCGTGTGGCCCAGTGTTGTGCAGCGTGGCATTCACAAAACAAGCACAGCCTATCTGCAGGCGCCTCGATTCATGCTCTGAGCCACAATTAGCAGGCCGAAAGGAAGCGCTTTCAACATTTGCGAGGGTTGAACTATTTTCTTTATTTAAACGGAACACAACAGAAACATGAGCGACAATAGTTCAGAGTCCAAACTAAAAAAAAAAACATTTGACTAACTCCAAACAACACGAGAACATTTAACAAATTTTGTTTTTTAAAAAACTTTTTGTTTTTAGAAATTTTTTTTTCATAAATATAAAGAAATGGAATCAAGAAAGATTCATAATTAATTTAGCAATATTCAAGAACGAAAAGCTCTACAAAATCTAAGAACGAAATGGAATAAAAGAGTAAGTCGTAAAACTAAGAAAGATTTCATATACTTTTTATTTTACAAATAAAACTAAAAAAAAAAATAATACAATGCATTAGAATGTCGATAAGTATTTTCATAAGTGTTCATATGTTAAAGTATTATAAGTCCTGATCACGCAGGTGGCGCCAAGCACGCTCCCTCTCTAGTTCTGTTTCTGACTTTACCAATCTGGTGCTGGTGGAGCTGAATTGGAATTTGTGGTGGATTCTGGCGCTTGGCCCATTTGTGCAGCTGTCGGAGTTGATTAGCAAGTTAAGCGCAGCTTTCGGGCTCTGACAGGTCGAAAAGTTTTGTATCCCTTTACATTTGGTTGATATTATTTGGCTGAGTGCATTGCGTTGGTCTGTTTAATTATGACTGACACTGTTGGCTGAACGCAACACATTTCGCCACTTGTAGTGGCCCTTTCTGCCCCCTCTGGCCAGTTGGACTAATCTGGCACAAGTGATTAGGCAAAGCCCCAAAACGGTTAGAGTAACAATTAAAATCAGCTCTCGCCGCGCAAAGTTTCTCTCCAGCCCCCGGCCCCCCGCCAGATCAGCACGAACTAACCCTAAATGCCACACACGCCCTCGCAATTAACCGAAACTTTTACGGCGACTAAGCCAGGCCCCTCCCTCTCCCCCTGCTGGCCATCCGTGGCTGCGCGGTGAACCAAGAATTATAGCCTGCAATCAGGCAAGGAGCAGTGAGCATCTTGTACCATGATATACGCATCGCATATAATTCATTTTACGTTTACGCTTAAGTTTACGTGTCCCCAATCCATACCCATTTCGCCTTTCCTGCTTCCAATTCCCGTTCCCATTTCCGTGCCCGGTACCAGTGAAGCGTATAAGTGCCGCACTGCCGTTTCAGCCTGGTCAATAACTGGCGCATAGCCCAGACTCCGCTCACATAACACAATGGCGTCGCATTGGCGTCGGCGACGCTGACATCAGCCTTTTAATGCTCTCGTCAGAACCGCTTTACCCCATATCAGCCACAAAACCGGCGATGTCCAGTTGCAAACAGTGGCAGTGCTTTGATAATTTGCAGGTGGGTTTTAGTTACAGCATAGAGAACATTTAAAAACAAAAGAAAAAAAAAACGTTTCGATAGTTAAATTAAATAAATAATTAAATTAAAAAAAAAAAAAACTTTTCGATAATTAAATTAAATAAATAATATATGCTTAATTTTGGAATAAATATTTTTCATTATAAAATATATTTAATTCGGGGGGAATAGGTTCCTGGGTGTTTTTGCTGGGCACTCTTATATACATATATAAATGCATAACTTACTATACTACAGGCCATCATTCAAACCATTTCAACTAATATTCCCTATTATTGAGAAATATTTCAGTCACTTTCAAATTCCACTTACTAAGCATTTATGATCATTTAAAATAATTTAATTCTATAAAAATACAAGCTAGTTAAAATGCCCTTATTTACAAGAGTCGCACATTAGCTTGTAGTAAAAAAAGGAATGCATTTTTTGGACAGAATACCTGTATTCTGTAGTGTATGATGTCATTCACCACATTCGTTTAAAAAGTCACATTAAAAATGCCAATGTAATAAAATAAAATAATTATAAAATGTGTATATAATAAAGCCAAATTAAAATTTGGCTTAAAAAAACTGAAACCATTGTGTCCAACATTTCAAATCCAAAATCCCACTTAAAATCCTTGAATCCCCCTTTAAATATCAGCAACGGACGCCACTGTGCACATTTTGGCGAGTTGAAAGTGAAGCTGGAGCACAAATAATAATGATTCGTGTAATATCCATGGCAGCTGAAAGCGAAAAAGTTTCCATCATTTTGTGTTATGTAAGTTGTTGTTGTTTGTTGTATGGACTCGTCTATAGCCATCCTGGGATTGCAGTTTGAGTGTCGATTTGTTGCTCCTCTCCCCATTCCTCCCTGCCCCTGATCCAGTTTCTTCACTTTTTCAGATTTATAAACGCAGCACGCAATGAACAAAAAAAAAAAAATAAGACGAAAGTTGCGTGTTTCTCGAATGGTCAGCAATGTGGTCGGATTTGTATTGATGTTGTTGTTCTTGTTGTTGTTGTTGTTGCTGGCACACCCTCTAGGCGTAACTAATCTAATTTGCAGTTATTGGCGGCCAGATTAGCACACGCCACATATGTGTGTAATGCGTATCGCGTGCCCAGGCGCTGAAATTCCATTTTGTATTGCCCAACATTTGGCGCACGACGGGAGGCAGCAGCAGCAGCAGCAGCAGTGGCTCCACCACCAACACCCATAACACCACTAGCACCACCAACAACACCAACACCCATAACACCACCGCCTGGCATACATTAGTCTAAGCTGTGCAAGTGCAAAACCTAATGAAAATGATGTCAGTTTGATAAGATTTTCGCCGTGGGGCGTGAGTGTTGTTGTGTGTGTGTGCGAGAGTGCATGAGAGTGTGCGTGTGTATTGTGTTGTATTCGCATATTATTGAAAAAGTTTTGCTGCTTAAAGATGCCCGGGACGAAAACAACGCAACACAGGCGTCTCAGCCAAGAACGATTACGCGAGTGCACTTGTATAGCAATATGCACGGCTTGTGTGACAAATTGTTGTATACCCTATACTCTTCATGAACGCCTTCAAGGGGCAATTTGAGGCAAATGTCGGTTTCTTCTGTCTGTGTAATCGCGTCAGTGAGTATAAGAGCTAAACACTTGCAGTTTGTGTTCTTCATTTTCTACATTTGCACAAAAGCATTATACCCTTATATCAATTTTCAATTTGTTAGGGTATAAAAATATTAAAAAAAAAGGAAACGTTGTATCGGGGCCGGTTTTAAGCCCAGGATGTATCAACAACTAACACTTAAACTCAGAATCTGTTTTGATGTTGTTCATTTATTAAAAATATAAATATGCAATTTTAAATTTTGAAAAATGTTTTTTTTTTGATTTTTATTTTTTATAAATTTATATTAAAAATTCAAAAAAATTGTATTTCAATAATGCTAAAGTACAAATAATCACCAAAATGCGATCAAACATGAAAATCGATTCAGTTTTGAGTAAGTAATTGGAGTTTGAAAAATGGGATTGATTATTGATTCGAGAGCTTAACATCTAAAAATGTCTGTAAATTTGAATCTGCCAACAAAAATCCATTACACTTTACCCACCTATTTTTTAAACATATACAATTTGTTTTATTATTTTGAAGTTGAAAACTAAAGCTGCAGTTTTAAAGATCTCTTAGAGTTTTATCAAAGGTTTTTGTTTCTGTATAACAGTTTGGTGGCTCAGGCCACATATGCATAGACTTCCCCCTTGGATTAGGCACGCCGCCACATTGCTGCTCGTCTGTGGCTAGGGCCGAGCTGTCATGTCCGTAACGGGAACATTGTCAAAGTGTCAACGCAGCAACTGGCCACTGACAACGCCTATCAAATTAAGCAAAACAAAATTGCATTAGGGCTGGAAGTGCCATCAGTGGACTGTGTTGTGGGTGTGTGTGGGTGTGTGGGTGTGTGGCCAATGTCGGCACAACCGAAATTATTCATTGCACAATGCGGTCCAGACAATTTATGCTAATCAACATCAATCGATTTGCATGCCATGCATATGGCCAAAGCATAAAAGCTAACCAGCCCGTTGGCTGATAGAGAGAGGGAGAGAGATAGTAAGAGATAGAGAGAGAGAGAGGCGGAGCTGCAGCGGTTGACTATGGTTTGGGACTGGGTTTTATTGCTGTTTATTGGGCGGTTGTGTGGGCTGCGGTTCAATGGCTATTGCTGGCATTTTGCAAAGTGTGTGTTCATATGAATGTTCGAGTGCGCCAAAGTGGACAATCACTGCATATGGGTAATTGCATATAACGAAGTGCACGCTCTCCCAGCCAGGCGACTGGTTGCCACTGCTCCTCTACTGCTGCTGGCGGTGGCTGCGACAGCAATAATTTCAAAATGTTTAAAAGAAATGGGGGAAATTGCGGGCAGTGGAGTGCAACAACGAAGAATAGTTGCTCTTCTAGTGGCGTTGAGAAGCGCTTACACCAGTATAACAGTTTCAATTCAGTTAACATAGCAGTTGGGCTTAGCTTCGTTTACTTACGTTGTGTTTCTAGCTGCTACTCGTATTTGATATAACAGTTTTGCTTAAAAGATTTGTGTACTATATTTTAAAAGAGTTTTATGCCCATTTTTTGTTTGCATGTAAAACGTCTGCCCAGCAATGTAGATTTTTTAAATTTAATTACAAGTATTTTATTCATGTTTTAATTTCCTCTTACTGCAATATCCTCATTTTATACCAAGCATAAGTATGACAGTTAACTGCACCAATTATTTAAACACTCAAGAGGGAGACACAGCCAAGCTTTACGTTTGTTTAGAACAGTCTATAAAGCAGCTGATTAGAAAAGTCTGTATAACAGTAACCCGGTACAATCCGCGTAGCAAGCAGCATGATCTTATTAGGTATGTATATTCGACATTGCAGCTGTCTGTCTGCATTGCATGTACACCCGCTAGGCAAAGTGAGCGGCCCACTAACTAACCAGTCCACCCACCACTCGCTGAACCACCAACCCACCACCTGTGCCTGCTAGCGCGTAACTGTTTGCAGTTTATATGCGGCGCTTAGGCACACATGTTGTCATCACTGCCATCATCCACATCATCATCGTCCTCGTCATCGTCATGCCATAGGTATTCTGGGGCATGCTCATGAATTTGGACTGTATGGCAAATGAACTTGGCCCAGCTGCGGCAATGGACAACGAGCCACGCAAACACACACACCCACACACACACACATACATATTCAGAACAGCTAAAAAAAAAGTTTTTAAAAATGCCAAAAGAAGTTGCATCAGTTAGCCAACGAATTTAAAATACCCTTTTAAGCGCTGGCATCTTTGCATTAACTAAGATATATATGTATAACATAAACGGATCATTACTTAAATTTTAACAAACAGAAAAGCACAGCGAAAAAGTCAATTGCCCTAATTTTCCGTTTTTAAGGCAACTGTAGAACAAGGATAGGGGCTCGAATCGCAGACTATAAGGTATAACTAAATCCTATAATAATAATAATAATACTATAGTAATAATAATAATAACAAAAATATTTTCGTCGCATTTTGAATGATTCCGCCAATAACAGCCAGAAGATAAATTGAGCAAATTGAGAATAATTGAGTTTTAGAAAGCCACCCTTTGTTTTCAGAAACGATATATGTGTGATATAGCTGCACCAGAAAAAATGTCGGATCAAGTTTGGGAATTAAATCAATTGTCTCTTCAAGTCTCCTGACCAAGTCATAGTACCCTATTTGTAGGGTATAAAACTGGTCAGAGAAATGTGCAAATTTACTCGATTTTCGTGTGCGGACAATTTTGTAAATTTGATTTGCGCTGGGCGGTAGAGAGCCAGCGAGAGAGAGAGAGAGGGAGAGAGATGGGGGGAAAGAGAGAGGGAAAAGCAGGGAATGTGGTAAGGTTGGGCAATTTTGTAATTGTTTGTCATTTGCTGCTGGGGGCAATGTCGCAATGTTTGCCAGTGAATTTTGGAATAGGTCAAGCAGGCGTAAAGCGGCCAGATTCTGGCAGAGGCGACACAGGAAGTCATGATCTGGAACTAGAAGCGAAATCGAAATCAGTTTAAACAGAAGTCGATTTTATATTTGTATTGCTCGAAATTTATTTTTTTCAAAATTGAAGGAGTTGTGCGCCAACAAGGAAAGTCCACACAAATCACAACAATATTTACTATATAAAAGACCATATATATATTTATATATACACATATATATATATATATATATACATATATATATCATCTAAATCGCAGTAGAAGAAACGAGTGAGGGCACATTTGCACAGCTCAAGATTATGTTGCTTAAGGATCAGCCGACGTTCAAGGAAGTGGCCAAGGTGTTCATAGTTGGTGAGTGCACCAGGGAATTGGGGTAAATAGAGCGCCTCTCCAGCGGTTCAGCCACCTTCCCCCAGGACTGGCCCTGCGCTCCTATGTGGCCAATGACGATGGTGACGGCCAGCAGCGCCGGACCTGCTTTGGCCACGAGCTCTCGCGTCGCATTTGCATGGCCGCCAACCGGCAGCGGGCTAATAATCGGCATCGCTTCCTCAAGTTCATGTCCCCGGAGCGTGTCAAGGATTACGATATGGGGAGCAAGCAGCGCGCCATTCAGCAGCAGACTAAAGAGCTGGCGGCCAGTTCAAGTCTGAATTCCAAGTTATAAACCGGAAACCTGAACGTCACATGTAAATCCAAGTTTTTTTCATCAGTTCGAGCGGGCTGGGTGCGGGAGGGGCAGAGAGATGGGGGTTGCAATGGTGCTTGGGGCACTGCAATTAAGTAAATCATACTATGGAGTTGTAATTTGCAACATCCTCAGGCTGCAAGCTTGGGATCTGCTCAACCGAAGCTTCCTGCTAGCCCCACAGCACACACACACGCACACACACACACACACACACATAGCCGACACAGCCAGTGATGGCACTTTAGCTTTTTTCCCCATCAAATTTGGCTTCCCTTTTTTAGTGACTGCGAGAAAAGTATTTGGTTTTGTTTCAATCTGTTTTCAAAAGACAAAAGGTATTAGTTTTCAACCATGTTATTGCATCGATTTGACTTGGAACTTAGTAGCTATCTTCAACTGTTTTTACACTCGGAACACACTTTCCTTTTTAATAAAATCTTTAATGTCACCTCCATTTTGGACAGTGTTTTACAGTTTTATCCATTCCAATTTAATTACATTTTGAACTATCAGAATTTATTACAGGCCATTAAAGGTAAACTTACAGAAAATTACAGAAAATAGATAAATATTTTGCAAATGTTCAAAACGCTGCTGACCGAAACGCTTTTTGTGGCTCACTTGGGAATTCCTTTGAATCTGCTCCTGTTTTTGTGTTTGGTTCTGACTCTGTATAATGGGTTCCCCTAATTGCACTCTGTGAGTGCCGCTGGCGCTGCGTCTACAGAGGCTATCATCTCCAGCAACAGTTTCAACTGCAATTCCATCTACAAGCACTCGGCCTGCTTTTGGGCGCAACTTTGCCTCCTTGAGCCAAAAAGCTGCCATGAATAAAGCCAAGTGCTCAGCTTGTCTGGTCTGGAATTTTCGTGTTCCATTTAGCTGCTGACGTCGGCGGCAAAGATGAACCAGCTCCAGTTCCACTCAAGTCTAAAACTGGAGTGAAACGCACTTCCAATTGCCATTCTTAAATCATTCTATGCGCTCTGTTGATCAACTGAATCTTACGCCAAAGCAACAGTACGAACGTAAATAAAACTTTAATTGTACCATTCAGGTAGTTTTAATATAGCATCAAAACACAAATCATTTTATATCAAAATGTTAACCTCATTAAATTGGTTTGAAATTGCAAGACAAAGGAAAAGCTTAAACATGAAAACAGAGCCAACACGAGCTGCCAACCTACTTCAATCATATTACGCATGTTGTATTAAAAGGTAATGAAGGTAATTAATTAAAATAAAATAATAGAAAAATAATGATGATAATAATAATAATAATAATAATAATAATAATAATAATAATAATAATAATAATAATAATAATAATAATAATAATAATAATAATAATAATAATAATAATAATAATAATGATAATAATAATAATAATAATAATAATAATAATAATAATAATAATAATAATAATAATAATAATAATAATAATAATGATAATAATAATAATAATAATAATAATAATGAATAATAATAATAATAATAATAATAATAATAATAATAATAATAATAATAATAATAATAATAATAATAATAATAATAATAATAATAATAATAATAATAATAATAATAATAATAATAATAATAATAATAACAATAATAAAGAATAATAAAAACATCCAACAACTCTGTATAATTTTTTGGCATTATTTTTGTTTTCTTTCCCGCTAAAACTAGCTGTTTCGCTCATCAAAAGCTGCTCATAGCACACACACACGCACACACACATCCACACACACACATCCACACACACCCCCTTGAACTCGAAGTGCAGCCCGAGCTGAGCTGGGGCAACTTTCGGCAATGAACTTCAATGCGTTGCAGGGCGGCCCAAACGCTGGCTTAACACATCCTGCCAGGATATGCACACGAGTGGCCAGAGGTGGGCTCTGAGAAGGGGGTGGTGCGGTGGTGCAGTTACTCGCTGTGGCATGCATGAGCATTTGTGCTGCTGCATTGTTCCTGCTTAATTGTCGGTAAGGACAACAGGCAGGCAGGGAGCGAGGCAGGCAGGGAGGCAGGCAGGGAGGCAGGCAGGCGGCAGTTAGGCTGGCAGGCTGTAAAGCCAGCAGCCAGGGTTGCCACAGCAGTTGCATAATTTTTGCAATTGTCGCAAGCCATAACTTGGTAGCTGGCACTTTCAACAGCAGGACACACATGCCAGGTGGGGCCGCTGCAGCTGCACCTGTTCCTGTGTGCCCCTATATCCTATATCCTGGGCATCCAGAGCGACGTCCCTAGCCTTGGCCAGGACATTGCCACAGCTACAACTTCATTTTGTGCATTGCACTGCCGGCTGCCAACTGGCAACTGCCAACTGGCAACTGGCAACTTGGGCGAAACTTTTGAGTGTAAATAATTGTCAGGGCCCGGGCTAAAAAGAAATACAACCGCAAAAATTTTGCAGCAGCTTTGCTAGCAATTCCTTTGTTGTTGCTGGTGGAAAGTGTTTTCCTTCTTGGTTGCTCAGCATTTATGGATATTTATATGCTTTGTGTGGCCGCCTACCGCACCACCAAGCACCGCCCCCCGCCTACTGGCTCCAATTAGTCGCGCCAAGGATAAACGTCAGGCTCTCCGGCATGTCAGGACGCTCATCTGGCCATCTGTCACCAACAAGGCCGCAAAGTTGCCCCAGCAACGAGCCCAACAACCAAGCGACACAATTTTCTTCAAGCTGTCTCTTTGGGGCTCTAGCATAGCCGAATCACACACTCACACACACACACACACACACATACACATTTGCACACATAAATGCATTATTTGAATGTAGCATCTGAAACTTTTAAGCGCAACGAAAAGTGCTCAAAAGTACTCTCAACTGGAAGTTGCGACATTTTACAGTACTATGTGCAAATCTAACAAGAAATTGTACGTGTTTAGTATAAGTATTATTAATATTATTATCTTTATTAGTATTCTTATTGGTATTATTTTTACTATAATTGCTTTAAATATTATTATAATAGTAATTAATTTTATAATTATTTTATATTTTATCTAATTATATTATTTTTCATATTATTATTTTTATTATTATTATTAATATTTATCAATTCTTCTATTAATAATTTTTTTACACTAGCCAGAAATAAATCTCATTGTTTATTTCATCTGGTTCATAAATAATATAAAAATAAATAATAAAAATTAAAATTAAAAAAAAATTGTATGTACTTGGCTGTAAAACTAAGATGGATAGATTAAATTAACCAAATACACTCTCTTCGACGAGTATGAAAATGGGTTATACACACGTTTATTTATAATTCAAACCCCCTCGTGCATACTTGCATACTTCAATAATGATGAATTCTGATTTTACATTCAAGAATCTAACTAGTAAATACATATATATATATGTTAATATAAAAAGGGTGTACAGTATGTGCACTCCTATCACTAGTTCTCTATTTCTCTCTCACTCTGGCATGTACAATATTTATATGTTTCATTATTTCAATTTTTCGGAAACTAATCGTAGGCAACGAGGCATTAAGTGTCAAAGCTTTGGGTTACGTTTGTATTTAGGCTGACGGCTGAGAACTGAAAAACATTTCGCATAGTTCAGATCGTTATATTTTTATTGTTTTTACTGAAAAAGAAAAGAAATGGCAGGCAGCATTCGCTATTTACAACGTTCGACGCTCAATCCGGGCGCACAAGTCTTTCATCCCCGCGGCGGGCCAACTTTTGATGGTGAGTGCGACAAGCTGCAGCAGGACCTTGACCAGCAACAGCAGCAGCAGCAGCAGCAGCAGCAGCAAGAGGCACAGCTTTATCCTGTGCTTGGCAACAACAATTGGCAGCAAGTCGTTGAAGAGCAGCCACAGCAGCAACAGCTGCTCCCAATGAGTCAACAACAGCCGCAGCCGCAGCAGCAGCAGCTGCAGTACGCTGTGCATGGCAACAACAATTGGCCGACAGTAGACCAAGAGCAACAGCAGCAACTACTACAGCAACAACAACAGCCACAGCAGCAGATACTGCCACAACAGCAGCAGCAACTTCAGTACGTTGAGCCTGCCTATAACAATTGGCATGTTGCTCAGGAGCAACAGCAGCAGCAGCTCAATCAACAGCAGCAGGATCAATTCCAGTACGTTGTGCACGGCAACAACAATTGGCAAGAAGTCTGCCTGGAGCAACAGCCGAATCAGCTGAAGCAACTACAGCTGCAGCCACAACATCACCAACAGCAGCAGCAGCAGCAACAGCAACAGCCGCTGCGGTATCTTGTGCCTATCTACAACAACTGGCAGCCGGTCGCTCAGGAGCAGCAGTTGCAGCAACAGCAGCAACTTCAGCCGCAGCAGCACATACAGTATGTTGTCCATGACAACAGCAAACGGCAGCAGGTCGCCCAGGAGCAACAGCAGCTACAGGATCAGCAACAGCAACAGCAGCTGCATTACCTTGTGCCTATCTACAACAACTGGCAGCAGGTTGAACAGCAGCAGGTTGAACAGCAGCAGCAGCAGCAGCAACAAAGAGAGCCACTGCAGTATGTCGTGCCTGGCAACAATTGGCAGCAGATCGTTCAGGAGCAACAGCTAGAGGAACAACAGCAGCAGCCGCAGCAACAACAAGCACAGCAGCAGCAGCAACAACAAAAGCAATTGTTGTACGTTGTCAATGGCAATAACGATTGGCAGCAGCTGAGCGTGGAGCAGCCGCCACAGCAGCAACTGCAGCTACAGGAACAACAGCAGATGTCGCTGCCAGAGCAGCAACAACAGCCAGAGGAGCAGGCGCAGCAGCAGCAGCAGCAGCAGCAGCCAGTTATGTGGATACCCATTGCACAGGCCGTGCCTTCGGCTAATCCACCCTACGTGCTTATTCAGCCCTTGCCGTATTATCAACACCAGCCGCCGCCGCCGCAGCAGCAACAACAGTCACAGCCACAACAACAGCAGCCTCAGCAGCAGCAGCAGCCGCTGGCAACTCAGCTGAACAATGTGCAGCTAGTCCGGCCCAGCGTGGAAGGTGGCTTCAATCAGCAGCAACAGCAGCAGCCACAGCTGCAGCAACAGCAGCCCCAGTTGCAGCAACAGCAGCCACAGTTGCCGGTCATCTATCAGCAGCCGATTGGCCAGACGCTGCCCGGTTACCAGCAGCTGCCCGAGGACTTCGCGCCGTACCAGCGGGCCAAGCCGCCGATGACGGCGAATGTGCAGCTGAACTACTATGCACAGCCGATGGGCAAGAGCTTTCGGCTGCCGGCCAAGGCGCTGCCCTACAAGCCCAGGCAGCCGAAGCAGCCGAAGCAGCCCAAGCAGCCCAAGCGCACAATGTTCGCCGCCCGACGAGACCAGCAGCAGCAGCAGGAGCCACCGGACCAGCAATATCAGCCAATGAATTCGTGTTCGTACTCGAAGCCATATCAAAATTCGTATCCAAATACCATATTCTATACGACTCCCATTCGGATTAACGGCACACGGGCGCCGCCACCGACGGCCGCCGCCTTGATCCAGTGGAACGAGAACATATTGGGCGCTCTGCTCAGCCTCATGGTGGAGCAGGGCGAGCCACTCACCTTTGCCTACATCCTGACCCAGCTGTCCGTGCGCCTCCGCTGCCCCGAGGAGATCGTCAAGCGCCTGGCGCCCAACGCCATGTACGAGGCCTCCAACAAGGGCTACGTGCGCCGCATCAACGGCTGCTACGTCCTGGGCATGGATCCGGCAATTGTCCAACAGCACCTGCAACAGTAGTTTTTTCGTTTTTGTTTCTGAGCCCCACGAGAAGACCCTGGCGAAAAGCTTCAGGTCCTTGGCATCTATTTGTATTGGTTTGTAATTTATGATAGAATTAATAAAGATCTACTCAGAAGGGTAAAAATTGAGCGATGTTACGGGTGCTATGGCAATTTTAATTGAGGCATTATAGCATTATAATATAGCTCCAAATTCCTGGGGACACTCGTTAATTTTTTGTTACGTTCACTTAGAGAAGAACTTCTTTTTTGTTCAATATTATCAAAAGATGTGTAATTAAGCAAAAAATGACTTATTACTAGAATTTTAAATATGAGTGATGTGCTAATGTTTCATATTAAGTAAATTTGAGATTAAAAAACACGTTCTTAGTTGTAGAGTTAAGAAATTTCCGCCTTAGCCAATTTTGATTTTGGTGCATAACTCTTAATTTGTTCTGTAAATAAATACTTTAATATCTCAACAATATATACCAATATTTGTATAGAGGTCAAATAATTAAAGAAATAAATTCCTTTTACTATAACAGCCGTATTTAAAAAATATCAATTTGATTTTCATTATTTCAATATTCAAACTTTTAAACTGCACAAAGGGTATCTCCTAGTGGAGCTTTCTCACACGAAGCCTCTGTCATTTGTGGACCATGTCCCTTTGGTTGTCAAAGGTGACTTCTGCGAGCGACACATTTGTCGGCATCCAGGACATTATTCACACCCGGCTGGCATCTCTCGCCTTGGATCCGGGAAGGGGGCCTCGCACCATCGCCCCGTGTCGGGCATTAATTGCAAGTGAAATCACTTTGAACTTCATTAAAAAGCAACTTAATCAACTCGAGTCAAAGTTTGCCAACGCACCTGTAACCTCCTACTACAACCGCCCCCTTTCCCCACTGCAGCTTCATCTTTTTGCTGAATGGCCTAAAAATTATTAATTAGCCTCTCGACGCAGCCAGTTTGTTCCCCTCTTCGTTGCGCCCTTTGTTTGCTCCAAAACTTTTGGGAAGTGAATGAGACGCGCATTGTGGTGCTCCACGCCCCCGCAACCGCCCCTATCGTTGGCCTGCAGCCCAGGCAGGCAGCTCTTAAATATTTCATATTTAATTGCGCGCGTAAGCATTGCAACCCTCTAACACTGCCTGCCCCTCCCCGTCCCCCACCCCATCCCCCTTTCATTGAACGCCCAGTTGCCTTACCTGTCCATGTACCACCGGCAGGGTCGATGGAGGGGAGACCGTTCAAAATTGGCAACATTAATAAAATTAGCCCGGTCGAGTGGGGCATGCCACATGCCTCACTCTGTGCCTCATTCGATGCCTCATGCCTCATCCTGGTTCATTCCACGCCTCATCTAGTGTTGAGCAGCTTTTACATTTTTCACTTGATTTCTGACACGCCCACCGCCTCTCTGTGTGTGTTCAAAATACCCTTTAAAATCTTATTAGCCGCCGTGATCAAAGCGTGTAACTGCCTTTAAGCGCATACCCCTGCCACAGAGTGTCTCACGCTTCAAAATTGGTGGCGCCTCCAAGTGTCCAAGTGCCGCCAGATGTCCCAAAGCAGGAACATCCTCCCCCGCACCATCTCCTCATGCTCCACGCCCTTAGGTAAATTGCAAAGCACAAACGACTTCTTGATGAGGGTTGCCTTAAGTTGGTGTCAAGTGCTTCACCGTTGACAGGGGCACAGAGCGAGAGGGCAAGAGAGAGAGAGAGAGAGAGAGAGGGAATCCAGGAGAGATAAATATAGGGGGAGTGAGCGTAGGAGCAATAACCTTTACTAAGTTAGTGCAATAATATTAAGTACATTAGGACAGAGCTAAAATAAATATATTGACGTTTAAGGCAAAATAGCTTGACATTCAAATACAAAAATAATAGATTTAAATGAAAATATAAAAATTATAAATATGTTCGTAAGAATCTATTTATTTAAAAAAGCTGTGGACCTTGGAAGATACAAGATAAGGAACCTTCCAACAAATTTTATTTTTTACATTATCATGTTTTTTATCCCCAAACTTTTTAAATTTTATAAAAGACAGATTTTTTTGCTTATATTTATATGTTACAATCCATCTAATTTGATATTGGGTAAATTGTGTGATAGTGGAAGTGACAGAGAATGCGAGTGCATCATTGATACTCTTACTGGGGAGACCTGAAAGGCAGGTCCAGTGGGTGGTATCTCTGCAATCGTAAAAGACAGATGTAGGCCAAACAATTAAAGGGAACTTTGATTTTAATAATAATTAAGAACAGAAAATATCAAAATTGTATAAATAATAATATAATATGTTTTTCTAAAATCTTAAAAAAAACTCATTTTGATTAGTGAAAAGAAACAAGATGTTTGTATAGACAAGAGTAATAATCCAATGCGAAATCGTGTCGATAAGCTTTGACTGTGGCCTTTTGTTTAGTGACATCTCTGTGGCACTTGACAAGTGCTGTCCGCTTTATTGAGTAGCCACTGTCCCGGGTATCAAGGCAAACATTGTGGCCGTGAAAGCGCATTAGTCGCATCAGCGCAGCGGGCAACGGCACACCTCACAAAAGGCTGACAAGGATCGGGATCACGGAGCACTGTGAGCTGGCCCATGTCTGGGCAATTGCCTGTGAGCGGACACGCCCCATGTCATGACAAGCCTCTGTCTGTCTCTCGCTCTCTCTCTCCCTACATCTTTCTCGCTCTCTCTCTCTTTCTCTCTCGCTGAATTTTATATCACGCTCTATGGCTATCTCTGTCAGAGCATGTCAATTTCAATTTGACATTTATTTTGCTGTGCGGCTGTTTGCTATGTGTGTGTGTGTGTGAGTGTGCGGCTGTGTTGGTGTTGGTAGTGGTGTGCGTAATAAGCCACATTCGTTTATTTTAAAACCGCTTCAATTGTAGCGCACACTCGTTGCAATTGAATATCCATTCATCCAGACGACGCCACACGTTGCCGCCCTTTGACCGCGCCCCCCGCCTTCTTGACGCCCCATGGCGACCGCCTTGTGCGTGTGTGTGTGTGTGTGTGTGGTCAGCAATTTGATGTTGCGTATGCCCGACTGCAGCTGCCTCCTCCCCCCAATACTTCTCAGACGCTGCAGCAGGCAACACATTTTGTGGTTTTCATAGCTGTTTTCATTGTGGCTGAAATCCTTTTCCGTTCAGGCATCAGGGATGCGGCTTGAATGGCAATGGTGACGATAAGGGGGGCTACAATACGACACGGGCTTGGCCACAGAGGGTGGGAGCGGGGGGTTGGGAGTAGGAGGCTAGGGGCTGGGGGTGTCTGTACGCACGACTACATTGTCAAAGTTTTGTGTGTCATTATTGTGGCTGTTGGCGGTTGTTGTGCGTGTGTGCTGGTGTGTGTGTGCATGTGTGTGTTGTTTTATAGTAGTTGTCATTATTGTTTTTGCTGTTCTTGTTGTTGCTGGCCTTCATTCTACTTGCCATGTTTGTTGTTGCAGGTTATTAAAAACTTTTACCCCAAACCCCCTGTGGGTCGACCCGTTGTCGAATCAACACAAACACTCCGCCCCCCTCCCTCGCCTGCCTGCCTGCCCTCTTCCCCAGCCCGCTGCAGTTGTTCGTTTTCATTTTCATTGAAATGTTAATTACTACAACAGCGACAACTGCCACAGTCAACGGCAGCTCCAGCAACCGCTTCTGCCCCAGGAAAGCCATTGACTCTTTAGCTTTTACCCCCCCACCCTCCTCTCTCACTCTCCACTATTCTCGAGCGACGCCACATAATCAAACTTATTTACTTTATGTGACTTTTATGTGAATTAAGTTGCATGTGAAGTTGCCTCTCGCTCACACGAATTATTTCTCTGTCTTTGTTTTTCTCCCTTTCGATATTGTTGATGAGCTTGTCAGAGGCTGTTGTTGTTGCTCTCAATGAGGTGTGGCTTATAAGCAGCTGTCCATGCTTACTTACTAGACTAAGCGCCTCTCTTTGCGATTCTCAACGAATGATGCCTGTAATTAGAAAAGAAAAAATATATAAAACGCATCTTTTTATAATCTATCACAAAAAAGAAATATCTTACAAAATATTAAATATAATTGCCAAAACTGTAATTTAATATCAGTTGTATAGGTCATTTAATTACAAATATATATGCTTATTAACTGTAACTGTGTTCTTTATAAAATGTTATTTGTTCTGATATTAAATTAATTAATTTACGGCGGACGTTTTTCATTTGAATTTAATTTGTGAAATAAATATACCAAAGGATTGAGGGCTATAATTCAGGTACAATCTTCGTCACATCGATAATATTTATTTTTATTTTTTGTTTGTTTATAAAGCCCAGCATATTCCCTATCAAAAACCTTTTTACCTACCATATATAAATATGCACACCCCACAAATCCGCCCGGTTTATAACAACATATACTCTCGATATCTACCACACTGAAGCCCAACGTTAATCTATGTTAATAATATGTTGCACTGTAATTATTTGTCATAATAAGATTACATAGTACACGTATTTCCACTTACCACACAGGCCACAGGCAACCCACTCGCAGCCTGCCGCTGTTGCATGTATGCAAAAATGTCTCAGCTGCTCGGCGGCAAATCTCTTGACATGTGGCTGCGGCAGCATGTAAGCTTTCAGTAACATTTATTTTTGTGAGCGTACCTCTGGCCAGGTGAAAGGTTCGAGTCGCCTTTGGCACACGTGTTGAATGCCAGAGAAGAGCGACTGGCCGCAGCTGTTGCCTCTGTCTGCGAGCTGTCAGAGTCTGCGTCAGGGCTGAGAGCTGAGAGCTGTTTGCCGTCTTCTGTTTGTTCTGATGTCAGCTCGCTGGCGCCCTCTGTTGTCTGTGTGCGTCATGGCAAAATGCAGTTCTTGTCTCGTTTTTGCTCTCTCTCTCTCTCGCTCACTCTCTCTCTCTCTTTCTCTTTTCTCCAACAGAATGCCTTTTTTGAGAGATGGACGCGTGTCGTGTTAACTTGAATATTCACGACGGGATCTTTTCTCTGTATTCGACTTTGTTTGAAGATTAATTAAAATTTTAACGTGAAAAAAATTAACAAAGTCTTAAAAATAAGTTCTAAATATATAACGTAATATAAGCTAAATTCTCAGTAATATAAGATAATTAAATTAAATCAAATTTAGGCGTAAGGCTTATTATGCTCGTAATAAGAAAATTAGTTTTACTCTATAAGTTATTAAGTTTTACCGCAGCTCATCAAATGAGGGAAATTTTTCTTTTACATACGTAATTTGGTGTTAATTGGATTTTCTGTGAAGAATATATAAACTTTTTTCTATATCCCTAACACAAACACAATGCATTAAAATCACACGTTTGCGAGTCACGTCACGGTACCATCTCAAATTCTAGGCAAAGTCTAGAAGCAACGTCAATTTATTGCTTAAATCCATCTGAAGCTTTAAGCTTGGCGACTCGTCTTCTTCGTAGACAGTCGGAACAGGATGCAAGTCTGCTGCCGTGTCGCAAATTTCGCCCACTCTTTCCCTCTCCCGCTCCCTCTCTTTTTCTCACTCTTTCTTATTCTCCTTCGCTGTTTTCTGTTAGTATTGTCTTTGCTCTGCGAGCGTCTACGGCTGCTTTCCGGGCCAAGTTGAGCACAGCGCTCACGTACGAAATAATTATAGCGCAAATACGTGTTCCGCATATGCAATCCACATAGCTCACAGGCTCAGACATTGCACCCCCCGCATCTGCGCTTTCCCCTTCCAGCCACGGATCGCCTACGCATAAGCGTCTTCTGCTTGCTACCCCCCTCGAACTCCGCCTCTACGCCAGGACAGGCCCTTGGTTGCCATTTTGTTGCCATATTTATTTTCGGCAAGCCCACTTTTAGGCATATATTTTTGTAGCCCTTGTCAGCTCTTTACCCCTCCCGCTTCTACTAGAAAGTTGCTAAAGTTGGTTCCGTTTTTTGCCTTTTCTTTCCTATGTCAAATGTTCTTTTTTTTGCATTTTTGGGCCACCCTCGCGTTGGCATTGTTAGCCGTGTTTTTTCGTTGTCAAATATTGACGGCTTTTTATTTCGATATTAAGTTCACACACAACACACACAGACACACACGCACACATACACACTGCAGCAGTTTCAAACTTGTTTCGTGCTTTTCCTTTGTCCCGTGTGTCTTTAGCTGGCCTGGCATCATCTAAGTTGTTTTTGGGGCTTATTTTTGCCGGCATCATTTGGCTTCGTCGCTGATTACTTCAAGTTTTCAACTGTGTCGATAATGATTTCTCTATATTTTTCTATATCTACTTTTAATATATTTACTGTTGTATACATAATCACATCTTAATTTATCTATATCAACAATTTTGGGAGTACCTTTGCATATAATTTTAAATGTATTTTCTGTATTTTAATGGACTCTTTTCTTATACAATTATCTTTATTTTAAAAACTTAGTTAAGGTAATAGTTTTCTAAATAAATTAAGCCTCCGAGCCCCTCTATGTGATTCTCAACAATCGATGATATAAATTGCTCAATCTAAAATGAAAAACATTTTAATGAATTTGGCCAAGCTGGGCATTATATATTCTTCTAGTTAAAATCACTTCAGTAAAGTCTGATGGCATCTGATCAGAGTTCAGATTATATTCTACCACAACATCAGCTCTAAGCAACTAGCAGACAGTATAAGTTAAATTTCACGCATATCGTCATTAGTTTTGAATACCCTTTGGTAGGGTACGTTGTGCGCTATTGAAATGATAATCACATCTGCCAAGTTGATACCTAATTTTGTGCCTTTAATTTGTGCTCGGCAAACTTTGCTAGTCGCAGCGACTAGGGGGACGATGATGGGGGATTTGAGGGAGGGGTGTGTGCAGGCAGTGTGTCACAGCTGTTGCATGCTGGGCCTAAAGTGTGCGTTAACTCAACCACAAAACGCACGCGTTCCACACGGAATGTGGGGTCAGATGGAGTAGTTGGGCGTTGTTAGGCAGGGCGGCGGGGTGGTTGTTGTAAGGCCTTGGCTATGGATACGACTAGCTAAAAATGGCATCGTGGCCAAAACGCGCCAAAAACTGGCAAAACTTTGTGCCAAACTCCAACATATGTTACTGTTCATGCATGTTAGCCCAGTTATTCTTTGAGAGCGACAGGGGGATAGTGTCTATGGGCGTGTGTGTGTGCGTGTGTGTGTGTGGGGCTGCTAACTTAGTTTGGGATGAGTGCGAGTACACACATACATACACTCACACACACAGACAGCTAGCTGTCAAGGCAGTGTAATTATAACAAGTTTTCAAGGCATTTTCTTTTCTTTACATATTTTTTGTGTGCAGATACCCTGTACGAGAAGGTTTAAAATGGTTGTTTATAATAGGGTGAGCGCTGCTTTTTAGTTATTAATACTCTAAAAGCTACCTAACGATTCAATACTAAATCAATTTATGTTAGTATATACATATATATAGTAAATATAGTATAGTATGTTGGTATATAATTAAAAAAATCGAGTTGATGCCTGCTTTTCAGTATCTGCTAACCAGGATGAGATGCATTTCAATGTGTGAGCAAAACTTATGTTAAGTCTGCAATAGTACAGGGTATTTCATTGTGTTGATTTTTCTAAGCTAGCCGTGCAAGTTACTCCAGTTGTGCCTTTTTTTTTGTGTTTGGGTATTTTTGCAGCATTCGTTGCCTAGAGTAAGTTTTTGATAAGAAAGTTATGATGAGTTTTCTTCACACACACACACACAGTCGCACACACACGCACACAGCTGTCGCAGATGTATGCGCAGCTGTTGATTTTGGCCAAATTAGTGCAAACACAACTTGTTTTTCAGTAGCGGGGCGAAACATGTGCAACTAATTTGCTGCTTTTGGCCAAAACAAGACATCTAGCATTCGCAGCTGGACACGCCTCTTTAAGCATCGAATCGCAGCTGCCTTCAGCTGCCCGTGATGGCCCCACCCGCCCCACTCTGGCCTGACAAACTAATTTACATTTCCGACACAGGTTCAACTGGTCGGAGCGATGCGACAAGGGGCAGCTGGGTGTGGCACGGTGGACCTCCCGGCCGTCTGTCTGCCGGCTGTCAAAAGTTTATTTATTTGACACCGAAAAAAGTTGACACAGACACCACTGTCAGGCACACACACACACACACTGTTGGGGCGTGGCTTGTCACAATGAAATCCGATTTATATGCCTGCCCAAAATTGGATTACAATTGAGTTGTAATTATGCGACAACAAAATGCGGTCGTTGCCAGTGTGAAGCCAGTTTTCCTGTTTCCGCTAGGACTTTCATACTTTCAGACCCACTCCACCCCACCCATTATCCCCCACTGCTTTTCTCATCTGTTTTTCATGTTGTTGCGTCTAGCGACATCTTTTGAAATTCGCATTTTGCATTAATTAAAACTGATTTAATTAAAGCGCCGTCGTGTTGCTTTTAAGTCATTTCTGTGCTCGAAAAGGAACACAGGTAGAGGAATCCAGCCTCCAGTAGCCACCTCCCTCCACCGCCATCTCCTGACCCTTCTGCGCTTAGATACAAAGTGCTCTCGACCTGTTTACCAAAAATTCTTTGTAACGAACCTTCAAAAAGGTGAAAGTTTAATTAAATATGCATCAAGTGTGTGCATTTTGATTAAGGACACGCTCGTGACAGCCTACGAAAAAGGCAGAGTCGGAAATACTTCAGCTACAGTAAATATTTGCATGCAAGTATGTTGTCTATGAAGTATTAAAAGTTCGGAAAGGGCAAATTGTTTTGGTTTTTAATGAAGAGTGCTAAGACTCAATATTACCAAGTAGTAAAGTTCACTCGTACTCTATTTTTTAAGAACCTGAATTTCCATCAACTGCTTGCGAACATTCTTGGTCGAGCCTATAAGCTCTTTACAGGGTATCTGCTAGTCGAAGGCTGCCGTATTTCGCTACAGTTTGCTTTAAGCACACACACAAACACACGCATATACTCAGACAGGCATAGAGTTTTCTTTTTGAATGCAACCAGCTATAGTTGAATAACTTTTAAACATTAAACATTAACTCGTTACTTTTGCTACGAGAACACATAACGACGAGAGTTAAATGTTTTAAATCAATTCTGTCAGTTTAAGCTTAACAGTGTAATATCATATGTCAAATAAATGTAGCTGTGCACGAATTATGCTCGATGCTAGCTCAAAGGCAACGTTACTCGTTACTTTTGCAGAGAGTCCGAATATTGTGCGGAGTCTCATTCATTTGGAGTTAGTTATTCCAATTGCGACGAGCAAAAGTAGATACCAGGAAAGAGCCAGACAATAAGTTTCCGAGAAACAACAATCGCCTTCTCGTTACTTTTACAACAGAACGAGAAACTGTTAACTTCTGAGATCTGGTATATGAAGGCAATGTGAAGAAAATGCTAGAGGCTCTCTGATCCGCAACTACCAAGAGCTAAAGAGCCCAATCAATCACCCCAAGCACATCATAAGCAAATCTTTGAAACAAGCAACTCGTTGCTTTTGCAACGAGAAGTGGAGCACTCTTTGTGCGCGTTAAAGCTGCCAAAAACTCAGTAACTGTTGGATTTTTCAATCATAGCATATTGTTAACATAGCTGCCAAATTCTTTTTAGACTATAGATCTGAACGACCTGAATTTCAAATAATTTTGAAGTTTTTACTTTTGTTTTCTTCCCCTCCCAAATTCCGGTATAAACACAGAAAAGAAACACACAAAAAACCAGAAAAATAGCTTAAAAACCAAAACAAAAATAAAAAAAAAAACAAAAAAAAATATATATATATAGATAAATAATAATAGGCTAAGGCAGCAAAAATGAACCCCCTCGGCCCAGACAGTTGAATATGCGACAGCGTCGACCCCAGCCCGAGCTGCATTGGGGCCCCAACGAGGAGCAGCAGCACGAATACGATCGATTTATACCACCGCTGGTGGCCGCTCGCCTGCAGCACGAGAATCCCGTGGATGTGGCGCGCTTCGTCCAGAATTTGCGGATCATATTGCAGCGCCAGCGCGTCCACTTCGACATGGGCGAGGGCGATGGGGTGCACGTTTGGAGCTGGCGCCTGCCGCCGCGTCCCATCGATCAGGATGGCGGAGGCGATGATATACGGCCACGTCGACGGCCGCTGCCGCAAATGCTGCCGGCTGCTGTCCGGCTGCCGGAGCCCCGACGACACTAACAACAAGACCCCAAGAATACCCCGACACTGACACCCGAGTGGCGTCGCAACTAACCCAAGCGGCGCTCGACTCAATTTGTGGCAACCCCCAACACTCAACACAGTGGCGCGTTTTGTGGATGTTACTGGCGAAAATTCTAGATGATCAATAGAAGAACTAGGACGATTTGGATTTGGGATTGGGAACAGCAAACACTTGGCCTTGCCTTTCACAGTCTCCCTCTCTCTAGCAAACCAAACCATCACATTGTGTTTTATTATTAATATTAACCCCAAACCCCAAATTCCAACCCCAACCCCAACCCCAACTCCAACTCCTCTACGTCCCCGCACCACCACGAACAGCAGCATTCTATGCGGTTGTCTATTTCCGACAACGGGCGGACCAGAGACCATTCAACAACAACATTCAACTGGCTGGCAAGCTGGCTGGCTGGCTGGCTGGCGAGAGGGCGGGTGGGCGGTACACACACGCATATAATAATTTCCTGTTCAATGAGCAATTACCGTAATAAAGATACATCTCGGCTACTCTATTATACGCCACGCATCTATAACCCCAACCTGAACTGACTGAGCCGACTGCGGATTTCAGGCTTCAGTCTCGCTTTGACAATAACATTGTCTGATGTTTATGATGATGATGGTGATATTGATCATAATGACAGTGGAGTGACATCAGACAAAATACAAAACAAAAAAAGAAAAAACGTGCGCCTCTATTCAATTGCAACTCGCCGCACTGGCCATATTGCAATTGTTTACGCTTAGCTGGGGGCGCGACTAAGGCTCTGACATCGTTTTTGGGGGTAGACCGAAATTGAGCAACAACAAAGAGCTCAGTTAGCTGAGCGGGTTCTGTGTGGGAGCAAGTCGAAATGCGGGGAGCACGAATTTTTGGCACACGTCATGACGTCATCAGTGTACACATGAAAAATATCAGTTCGAGAGCTAGAAAATTACATTTTTCAAGCATAGCCTAAGCTTCTCATATGCAAAAAAGTCACGGAAAATATGGATGTTTATTTCCCTTAATGGTCACGTTTTCTTATCTGGAAATGTGGGAGTTCCCTCGTATAATATATAATATATAATATTTGAGCATATATTTCTGTCTGTTAATATTTAATACCATCGCAGTAACATAAAATTTGTGCGCTTTATTTCTGGATCGAAAATATATATATATGGGTTCGAAGACGTCCTCTTTTCATCATCAAATATTGACAGCTGGAAACATGAAGACCTCTTCGCTTTCAGGAACGTAAACTCTCCTTCTTAAAAGTGTTCAGATGTCAACAAAGGAATGAAGAAATCTATTGCAATAATTTGCAAAAAGCAGGATTTTAGTTGGCGAATTAAAAAAAAACTATTTTAATTAGCTTCTCTGCAATTCAAAGAATTTCAGTCAAAGAG
Organism: Drosophila colorata; assembly: GCA_035041545.1. Taxonomy (NCBI): domain Eukaryota; kingdom Metazoa; phylum Arthropoda; class Insecta; order Diptera; family Drosophilidae; genus Drosophila; species Drosophila colorata. Next base: position 8,821,673 of record JAWNLD010000490.1, on the reverse strand, counting down.
CTGACTAGGGGATATAATTTTTGCTTAAGGAAATTTTAACAATTAAGTCAAAATATATTGTCAATTCTGGAGCTGAATAAACGAGTCCCTTTAGTCACATTCTCTTTGTCATTTCCATGGGCTTAAGGTAAAAATTGAAGGGAAAGTGAATCCCTGATATTCCTCAAAACCCTATCAGTAACTACTCTTATTCAAGTCATAAATATTTATAGCTGAAATAGTTTGAAGATTACGTAAGTCTTTATAAACTTTATAAACACCAAATGAAATGAACCGATGTTTCAAGTTAATAAAGTCAAAATCTTTCTCAAGTACAGCCACAAATGAACTCGTCAGTCTAAGACCGGAAGGTAAAAATCTTTAATAGCGCTGTACGTCGTGAAGTTGGCTTCCTTGCAGTATTCCCGATAATTGGAAATGGAAATAAAAGTGTCGACACAAAGAAAACTAATGTAATTATTATCGATTGCTTGAGTAGAATACTTACAAGCGCAGTACACAGAGCAGAGGAGTGAGCGAGAGGGGGAAAGAGAGAGTGAGTAAGAAGCAAAGTGTTAGATGCCCATATGGAGTGCAGCTTTAAGGTTTCGCCCGAAAACGCGTGATGGATGTAGTAGCATAGGGAGATGCCAGAGCACATAGAGAGATAGAAAGAGAGAGAGAGAGAGAGAGAGAGGGAGAGAGAGAGCTGCCATTAGAGAGGCAGACAGATGAGAATGGGAATGCTCGACAGCTCTGCAGTTGCCATTAGCAGACAATGTCGAGCTGTCAGACAATTGAAGGCGCCTCGGTGGGTGAAGTGGGTGGGCTCCGGACGGGGAGTGGGTCGGATTGGGGGTGGGCTTTGGGTTCGTGTTGGGCTTGCAGCCTGTTTGGCTCATGCTGTGGCCGTGCTTTTGTTTTGTTCATCAAGAGCACATTTTATTGCTTTATGAGTTTAATGAAGTGTTGCCAGCAATCCAACAGTCCTGCAGCCCCAACCCCAGCCCCAACCCCAGACCCAGCCTTAGCCCCAGCCTCAGTCCCAGTTCAGGCAACGAGTGGCAACCCTTCGCTTTCACTTTTCGCCTTGACAGCCGGGCGGCGGCCCGAGGGGCGGGGCGGCTAGCAACATATCAAACAATTCTGACAGCATCTAACTGACTAGCTGACTGAGTGAGTGACTGACTGACTGACTGGCGGACCGGCTGACTGATTGATTGACTGCATGACTCGGAGTTTGTCTGGGCTTCCTTCTATGTTTCGGTCGCATGTAATGCATAAAGAATGAAGCTTAAATAAAAGTTGGAAGATGAGAAATAGGATTAACTTGTCACACAATTGAATTTAATTTTCCATACACACACAGACACACACACTCACACTGGCGCACACAAAGCATCTTAAAAGCCCCCTGTTGCAGCCCTCGCTTTGTGCGAGCTGCCTGTTTTTGGGCCCTGAATTGTTGTTGTTGTTGTTGTTGCTGTTGCTGTTGGCATGGTCTATTACTTTCACATTGGGGAATTGAGCAGTTTCGTTTTTCTCTATCTCGCTCCCGCTCTAGCCCCTACCTCCCTCGCTCTCACTTTCTCTTCAGATGCTTTTGTGGTAATCTTGTGCTACGGTTTTGTAATGAAATTACAAGGCCCTCAGATTTGTCAAAGCAATCAATACTCTCATATCGAGTTCTCCATTGGGCCGCCGTCTATTTCTGGACTGAGGCTTAGCTCCAAGCACCCCTGCATCCCCTTTCGCCCCAGCGCCGTGTTCTCATTGTCCTGGCAAATTGTTGAAGCAAGTTAACCTTTTTGGTACTCACTGATTCGTTTGGCAGTCTGATTGATCTCTCCCCCCCAGGGCGGACAGGAAATGTATCTCGGGACAAATATTTTGTGCCCAAAAATGTGACACAATCATTTTTGAGGACATTACCGGTTTAACAGTTTGCCCGTAAACCTGTTAGACAGGTAACTGTTTTTTTTTTGTATTTTTCATTTCAAACTGTTGCACAGAATTTGCTTTGATTTGGTATCGAGAAAATGAAAATTGCTTCCATTCATGGGCTTTGTGTTTATACTCGTTCACGAAGTGAAACTAGTATATTGGGTTTGTGCAATGTCCGTCATGGTGTCCGTCTGTCCATATGAACGCAATTTTTTTTTCGCCGGTATTGAAGCTAGAGAAATTTTGGATATATACTGATGTATACCCTCGTCTCATAAAGTGTTACGGGTTTCGGGGTGCGCCTACTGGGGGCGTGCTAATCGATTAAATCTATATATCTCCCTCACTTTTAAAGCTATATGCATAAAATGTATACCGACAGATTGCTGATGACCTCCTCTAAAGATCGCATCCAAACTTTTTTAGCTACGCCCACTTCCGCGCCCACCTGTCCAAAACTCGATATGTGCACATGTGTTTATCGTATGCACCAACCGCAGCTGGTATGTATGCACTTTTCGGCGCTAGCCACAGACTTCTGTTACACTCGTTCAGTTTCAATTGGAATTCTATGCTTATTCCTATTGGATAGGTTAGGTTATTAGATAACTGAACGTGGATTTCGTCAAAAGCGAAATGGTTGGTGTCGATGATGACGAACATGCTGTTAAGGTGACAGTTGTGATCGCGCAGAGTCAAACTTTTATTTTTTGGTATTTTATACTTGTATTCTATTATTATTGTTAATTGTTATTACACTGTGAACGAGTAATCCGCTGTCGGTTACACCCGACTGCAACGTTCTCACTTGCTTAAAGTTGATATTTTTGCTTGCAAATATTGACGTGTAATTAAAACTATCATGTGCAAGCAAACAGTAATCAAGTTTGGATTTCTAAGGCTTGTGATTTAAATGAAATGTTTTTTACATACAAAATTTACTTATATTTTTGGAGTGCAGCTTAAAATAAGAAATACATTGATTTTAACGAATAGCGAAGCAATATTTCATACATTTCTGATGATCACAGTCCATTTTAAACAAACGATGTCAAATGGTAAAGATATGTTTCTGCCTGTCAGCCTGTCAATGAATCTGATTATCATATAGTTAAGAATGGTAAAAAAAAAAAAAAAATGTTCACTTTATGTGCAATAGCTCCCTCGAATAAGTCATGATTATAATTTCATTATTCTGTTGGGATTATTTTAATTTTTAACTGACTATAACTCGGATTAATTAAATGCGATCTTGAAAAAGTATGCCTATATGAACTCGCAGAAGTCTGTTAAATTAAATGAAATCAAAAAATGTGTTCAGAATTAAGTCAATTTTTGCAAAAATTTTGTATAACTATATCCTTTACATTCAATAAAAATAATGATAACAATAAAAGTTATGTTTGGGTAACTCCAAATCGAACGTTTTCAACTAACTCGCTGTTAACTGCAGTTGGGAGTCGCTCTTTCAATGAAATCCTACTTAAGTGATGCGAATTATCCACAATTAGTTGACTGCAATGCTGCAACAACAACCACCCCCGTTTCAGCCACCCCCCCAACCCCAACCCACTTGACGTCTGTGCAGCTGTGGGTGCTGTTATCAGGACATTGGCTATGCGGCGCACATGCCGTTCGGTTTTTATCCTTTGATTAGCGGCAACAAAGAGCGCCAGACGTTCATTAACTGTCACACAAATATGACAATCAATGGCCAGAGAGAATGAGTGGGCTGGGGGCGTGAACGGAAGAGGGCGAGGGGCATTGGGCAAAGGACATATGCTAGGACTCAGCACCAAGGCCTGAGCACTGGCCAAACTGTACACTCGGCCAAAAATACAGGCATTGTGTATTTAAATCAGAGAAGCTAATAATGTATTGGCTGAGTAACAAAATTCTTATTTCGAGAATCTTTTTTTATATGCCCAAAAATTTATAAATATAAAACCCTCGAATGCAGAACTTAATCTGAGAAAAGTTTTCCTTTAGTTTAGAACTTGTAACGTTTTTGGTAAAAAACATGTAATCAGTAATAAATTATTTTTAATTTAATAATGTTTAAGATCAAAATGTATTTTTTAAAAGTTTAAGCAGAAATCCCTGCCACAAACTGTCCAACAAACATTTGAATTAGAAAAGGCCTTTTTCTCTGAGTGTGGCTACGTAAAGGCCAACCTTAATTAAATAGTTGGGTATTTGTAGAGCTCCATTGAAATCCTTTTGGTTGGGCTCTCGGGCCAACGTTGCGTTACATTTCATATAAAACTGTCTAATCCATTTGCCCGATACTTATGCACGCCTGCACTCGGGGGATTAATAAACGTGGCCACCCAGCCTCCTGCAGGATTGTAGCAACCACCAAGCAGCGCTGCCCAACCACCCAAAATCAATTTCAACTGTCAACTGTCAATCAGGCAACAATTCAATCACGCAACGCTCTGGGACTTGAGCTCGTCTTCGCCTTCGTCTCCGTCTCGGGGACTCGCGTCTCCGAGCTGTGTTTACGTGAAAGCGCTTTGCGGTTCGGCTTTAAAGCATTATAAATTATGAATAAGGCCAGACCATCTAGCGGGGGGCGTGGCACATAAAAAAAGGCCCATGAAATTGGACTCGACTCAGTAACGGGGTATACCGAGCATTATTCATGTCGCAAACATTTGCTCAAGAGATTTTTATGAATTACTCGCACAATCGTTACGATTCCCCCCTCGCATATTTCTGGCCAACACAGATTTTATTGGTTATGTATACGAGTGCGCATTACCATTTACAACTCAGCGAGGCCTGCCCCTTGCACCCCTCTCACAGAAACCGGCATATGCATTACATGGCAACAAAACTGGGCAACGGCAACGGTTAACTGAAGCGAGTGCTTGGCAAAGGCTAGGGGTAGGGATGGAGGCATGGCTAGGGAGTAAGGGTACGGGGTAGGGGGTTGGGGTGAGCTCGACAAGCTGCTGCTGCGAGTCACAGCTAAGATTCGCAGTCAAAACACATGTCACGTATTTTGCTCGTAATTATGGCAAACGTGAGAAATTTCGTTAAGATTTTCTTGGCACATTTTTATACCCTAACTTGGAGTATTACACATTTGTTTCAGTCTGTATTCCAAATTCTATACTTAATGTTCAACATAAATATATTCCATATTCCTACAAATTAATCTCCATAATTGAATATATATATTTGTATATGTATATATCCCCTTAGCATATTGTATATAGTTTGATTTTATAGTGCTTCGTTTATAGTATTTTATTAAAAACTCTTGTAGTTTATGCTCCATGATTTTATATTCAATTTATTTCTTTCTATGCTGGTTTGCTTTATAAATCATGGTTTAATTTTATATTCTTTATATCTTCTTTATATTTTATATATTTCCCATTTTTTTTCTGACTCTTTTCATATTTTGCGTTTAATGTTTACTTTGTCTTCTATTCTTTGGGCTATGTTTAGTATTCTAGCTTCAATTTTCCATATTTTGTAGCTCTACATCTGCCTTTATTAGTACGTACTTTCATTTCGAAGGGCATTGATTATTCGGCTCGCCTCCATTTCCCTTTGCATGTTTTTTGTTGCTGTTTGTTTTGGCGCTCGCCTCTAGGAATAATTTTTGGCATTTTCATTTCGCTTAACGCCCGGTCCTTCCACACCTTTGCCCCCCTCTTCCCCTTTCGGCCGCTCCTACATGCCGCTTGTTAACATGTGTATCCACTTGTATACTCTTACAGCTGGAAAATGGTTTCTGATAAATGGCAGCCAAAGGTTGTGTTGTTTCCGGGCTTAAAAATGTCTTGACCTTTGACCCGTGACAAGCAAACATCAATCTTACCTAAGCGGACTGCAGGGAGCTTAAAGTTCATTTGGAGTAGATCAGGTTGAGGAAAATGGGAATTTTGCGCAATCCAATTGAATATTTATTTATTACTATCTTCTTTTCTTCATTTTTAGACATTTAGCTGCTGGCGCTGATGTGACCGTTATTTGATGCGAATACCCGCTGTAAGTCCTTTATTAACTTGGCTATTAGCTCATGCACTGCGATTGTAAAGTTTTTGATCAGCTGACGTTGAGTTACCGATGTTGTTGCTGCTGCTGGTCCTGTTGTTGTTGCTGCAGCACTTGCTGCCGTTGGTTGCGCCGTGATGCAAGCTATAAATACTGTGAAAAATCAAAGAACAATTATGTTAGATGCAAATGGATAGAAAGTATACCTTTCTAATACTTACAGCCGAGCACTATAAGCAAAAATATAAATTTGTTAAACATTTTCGGGCTATGAATATGACTAACGCCTTTAGTAATTGGGCCTTGCTTTAAATAGTTTTTGCAGGTAGACCTCGACGTGCTAAGCAGGGGTGTGTAGCACACGTAGAACATTGATTTGTCTATGCAGTCTTGCATAACGTCATGTGTTGTGCAAGTCAAGACTAATTATAACCCAATTATAATTATAACTAATTGAAACTAGCTAGACGACAGTGACCAGCATTTAGTGATCGAATTGTGGGACTTCTTTGTGTTCCAATAAACTTATTTATGTAATATAATTAAAAACGTCATCCCAAACTAAATATCTTCCTAGCAATTTATAATTTGTGCCGAAGATTTGTCCACGGTTAGGTAGAAATCTTCTTTTCATAAGTAGTTTCTGCGCTAAAAGTTCCTTGAATTTCTAAATTGTTCCTATTGTTTATTGTCTAAGTCTGTATAGTTTGTTCTTTAAATTCTTCAAATTAAATGATATACCTCCTTTAGATTAATTGCATATTTATATTTTATTTATTAATTTATTTATTATATTTATTAATTTTAGCTTACATAATTTCTATACCTGGATGCCATTATTATTTTAGTTATTATTATTTGTTTTTTAAAGCTAAGTTCCTATAATTAGTTCCCAAAATTATCTTTAAAGAATTCCTGTAGATATTTAAATTAAATAAGCTTATATACTTCCAATAGCTGGTTCCCTATTAAGTTAAGCTATTTTTTAACTTTTGTTTCCATAAATATTTTCCTTTAACATCTTTCCTAAAGTAATACATAAATTAAGGTCGCATAAAGAATTCGGTATGAACAGTACAAACTTATCTATATATGAAAAAAAGCTATAAAAGGAACATACTCACATAAAGTTAGAAGGACCTTGAGGACTTTTAATAGTTCATAGTTCCCTAGTTTATATAGTCGGTTTCTTTCGATTGTTTTTTAAGTTCTTGAAAAAGTTTATAAATAAGTTAAAATAGTTTATTTTGCTAGTTCCAAAAACATTCCCCCACATTCCTGTGGCCGATTTTTTAAGTTCGCAGGGTTCTTAAATACAGTTCAATTTTAACAGATAAAATAAAGAGTTGTAAATATAATTTTAGTTCGCAAAGTTGTTTTATTAGACCACAATAGCTTTATACATTCAAAATGATTTAGTTTTATATATAATTGAAAAAGAGTAACAAATTTATGCAATCGAAACTTTTTTGGAGTCTCGCCATGAAGCTTTACAGGATCTTTCCTCCTCGATTGAGTGGGTTCAGGCCAGAGGCCAGCTGACTACCAACGACGCCACCACCGACGCCACCGGCGATGGTGCCAAGTGTACCGGCCGCGCCAGAAAGAGGTCCGGCTATACTACCCAAATCGGGTAACCCACCACCTAGCGGTCCCAATTGAGGGCGTGCCAAGATGGCGCCAAAGAAGCAGGCTGTAAGTGGGTCAAAGTTGGCGTTAGTGTTAAAATCCTAGACTGGTTCAGTTTATTTCAGTTCACATACCGCACAAAACGAGGGCCACGAGATACGTCTTGTTGAACATGTTTGTGCGAGTTGTTGGTTGAAACTGTTTGCTTTATGCCCCGATTCACAGACTTATATACGAATCGGGATTGCCTAGATCACTGCTTTAGCACGTACTTTCGGAGTGCCAAAGCGTGTTCTTAACCCATTTTTAGCTCTGTCTTTCTATCCCTCTCTAGCTTAGCTCAAGCAACTATTTGTCGACTCTTGCATTTTATTATCTCATATGTAGAAATATGTTTTTTATATATAACAACATATGCCATATCAGAATTGTACACATTTTGCAGCACCCTGTTCGGTACTATTCGGTAATATATTTTTCGTTTTTTCAGTTTTAATTACATTTATGTTTATGGCCCGCATTTTCTTTGGTCACGTTTATTTTAAATAATTACAATTTCAACGTTCAGCACACAAACATTGCGAGTAAATTGTATTCACGCGCATTCATTACTGACATTTTTGCACCCCTTAACCAAATTGAGGTAACGGGTATATAATGTCATAAAAAACTTAAAATTTAAATTCTTTTCTTTTCTTCAAAACTAGTTTTAGTTTTAATTTGTAGCATTTTGTTCTCAAAATTGTAAGAATATTTGCTTTTTAAATATTCGAAAAATATGCTCAATGTTCCTAAGATTCACTTCTGTCTTTAATTTGGGTCTATAAAAAACGTTGTTGATATATAAATTTTTTGCTCAAGTTAACAAAACTAAACACGGACTAGAGACGGACTTTTACAAATCTTAAAACAGATTGTTTTTTTTTTTTTGAGCGTATATTTAACCTTAATGTCAGCTTGCTAGCTGGTCTGTTTTATCTAGTACATTATTACAGGGTATATGGCAGTCTTATGCTGCTGCAGTTCTGCAATTTATTTTACACGCTTGTTACTTAAACAAACTTAAATAAAAACTGCGACTGCACTTAAGCCATAGATTAAAAAATATAGGTAAAGTGCTTGACCTTGGGCTAAGTTTGACGAACAAATCTATTTTTAAATATTAAATTAATAATAATGAAAGATATAAAAAGATGTTCCACTGCTCAGATTAAGACAACCTGGCTTTCACTAACTGAACCCAGTTTCCAACAATCTGAAGACGGCAAGCAGCAATTGCCACCACAATTGCATTTCAAATGATCGCAGCTGCTGGCCAAGTTTACGTGCCCGATGGCCGGCACCTGAGCCAACTGACCCAGTTGATAGGGCAACAACCCAAAAAGAAAAGAGAATTGCAACCAAATTGTTAGTAATTGGTCTGCATTTCTTCCGGTGGTCAGTGCTGGGTGTGGAGCTCAACACGTGGTTGCTGTCGTGATGTTTCCGGTATCAAAGATGCCACCGGCAAAACACAACAACACAGACAGTTGCTGCTGCTGTTTGTGCGTGTGTGTGTGTGTGTGTGTGATTATTATCTGGTAGACATGATAAGTAAACAGTGAAGCTCACGTACAGGCCACACGTTTCCGTGCGACGTGTGTGTTCGCATCGATATAAAAATGAATCTGATGAGCACTTTGCAAATCAGTTCAATTAACCAAATTTATAGAGCAACAGCAGCAGCAACAGCTACAGCAACAGCAGCAGCCAACTCCCACAGGCTAATTAAGAAATGACTAGGATGACAACAGCAGCAGCAGCAGCAACAACAACAGCCGTAAATCGCACAATGTTGTTGCCAATTTTGACATCACGTCGACATTTAATTGCGCTCGTTGTGGTAACAACATTAGGTAATTAGTGTGCCATGTGGCCGGCTGTGGTTTGTGGCCGCATCTTCCGGCTTTCTAATTGATTTTCCAACTAACTATTGGCGAATTTTGTCAAACATTGTTGTTGTTATTACTGCATTTCAGCCTGCTGCCAGCTGTGCACGGCCCAGAACTCGACGTTCGTGGCAACAATTGTCAGCGCGAACAACACGCTGCAGTTGGCAAATGAGACGCGACTCAATGAAGTAATAACAATTAACATTAGCGAGATAATTGCTGCTGCCGCCGAATCGGCAACAGACAACACAACAGCAACAACATCACCAATATCCACGACAACATCCAGCTCAACAGTAGCAGCAACTAGCTCAACAACAGTAGCAATCGCCACGACAACAGCAGCAACGACTACGACAACATCTGTCATAGCGACAACAACAGCAGCAACAGCTACAACAACTGCTGTCGTCGCAACAAGCAGTTCAACAATGGCGGCAACAACAGCAACACCGGATTTAAGCAGCTCAACCACAGCAGCAACAGCAACAACAACAGACGCAACGAGCTCCACAACAACAGTGGCAGCAACATCGACGACGACAGCAGCAAGCACAACAATAACAGCAACATCCAGCACAACACCCATACCCACAACAACTGTTGCTGCTAATACAACAGCAGCACCCACATCATCCACAGCGACAGCAGCATCTACAACAACAACAACACCTCTCATAACAACAGTAGTTGACAGCAGCAGCAGCTCAGCAACAATGCCAACAACAACAGCAGCGGCAATAGCATCAACAGCAGCAGCAACAACAACCGTAGCAACATCTACAACAACAGCAACACCTCTCATAACAACAGTAGTTGACAGCAGCAGCAGCTCAGCAACAACGACAACAGCAACGCCAATAACAACGCCAATAACAACGCCAACAACAACGCCGACAACAACAGCAGCAGCAACATCTACAACAACAGCAACACCTCTCATAACAACAGTAGTTGACAGCAGCAGCAGTTCAGCAACAACGCCAATAACAACGCCAACAACAACCGCAGCAACAACAACAGCAGCAGCAACAACAACAGCAGCAACAACAACAACACCAACAACAACAGCAGCAACAATAACAACAACAGCAACAGTCAATAGCACGACCGCAATCACACCAACAGCAACGGCAGCAACCACTATTGCAGACTCGACCACAACAACTTTGGCACCCTACCCAATGGCACCCTACCCAACTGTGTATGGCCAGTTGGCAACTCTGGACATAGCCAGGCAGCTGCGCAAGCAGAAAAAGGAGCGCATGGGCCGCAATGGACGCAAAGGGCGCAAGGGCAAAAAGTTGCGCAGGCGCAGCACAACAACAACAGCAGCAACAACAACAACAACGACAACAACACCTTCAACAACAACTACTGGCGACAGCAATGATGACGATGATGTTGATTATGCCGTATTCGATGACTTATCTCTACTGGAGCCACTGCCAGAGTTGCCACTTAATTTGGGCAATATCGACAATCAGCGGATTGCTCCGTAGGGAGACTCAGTGAGGCCAAGCACATAGAATAATTACAATTATTAATAATATTACATTTTGTACAGAACTGACAAAATAAAGCAATATCAAATATTTAAATACATATTTTACTCAAGTTTTGCCTCGTAAATTCTTCTGTATTATCAAAGGTAAAAAAAGTAAAAAAAAAACTAATTTACAAGCTGCGAACAACAGCAAAACAAAAGACATAAAACTGATAGCATCAGCAAAATGCGAATGAAGCGACGAATGAAGTTAACTAAAACGAGCAGTTAAAAAGTGATTAAATATGATCTACGTGCCCGGATATAGCCATAAATGGGGCTTAATAGCAAATCGAAAGGCTTACAAAAGTTCGATTGAATATTAAAAATTCTTATGTAAAAACGTGAAAGTAAAGCTTACTTTAGAGCAGTAAACTTAAAATGTAAGCACAAAACTTTTTTTGCGATGGGATTTATTTTACTACGATTCTTTCTATATACATATATATTCAATGTTATACACGAGCATACATTTAATGTCTCAATAGCATGGCAAGAGAGACATTACACAACACCAATACATATAATTGCATTTTAATAGGTATTTAAAAACATTGAAATGCACTTTTCAAGTCCCGAAAAGCTTGTATGCATATTTATACCCGTGTACATACATACATATATTTATATATGAGCGTGTGCATTGATATAGTTTGTTGATAATATATGTTACTGCTATGCGCAGCTGTAGGAAGGGTAACGCTCACGTTAAACTGATTTTGTTTATTTACTATTTAAAATTTAAACATTTTTATTTCTGTCAACACAAAATCAAATAGTCCAGCCTTTCAATCAGTAACATCGCACTTATTTCCACATTTGCAATTAGTACCGGAATAATAAAACGTGGATAAACCTACTTATTCTATTTTCAATGATTTAGCATTTATGGGGGCCTTTGCAAAGCTATTACTGCCGAATTTAGCCATTTTCATGTCTATCCATGTCGCATAGCTAAAAAGGAGAACAAGTAGAATAAAGGAAACAACTTACAAACAACATAAAATCCATGACGAACTGAGTTGTAGTTCCTAAGTTTGAACATGGTTTTGAAGATAAAGTTCAATAGAGGACATCGCAGGCTTTTGCTGTGTTTGTTTATATATTCGTTAATTAATAAAGAAATATGAAATGTGAATATATGAAAGAAAATATTTTGAATTTGTTGTATTTATTTTATATTATTTATTTATTTTGTATTATCATATTCTTATTTATTATTAAATCAAGTACTTATTCCAAGCTTTCTTTAAGTTGAGAAAACTGGAGTCCACTTTGAAACCAACTGAATGAGCTTAGGGTCTGGATGAAGTACTGAACTTACGCAAGGAGGTTCTCGACCTTACAAACTATATATGTATATATTCTTGTGAATTTGTGATAGTAAATATATATAGTAAATATTTCATATTGCACTTGAGCTAAAAATTCTCCCTTCCTTGTATTTATATGAATATAAATTTATGCACATATTGCCATAAATAGATATGTACATATATTTCACCCGATCGCAACTCGTTCGAATTTCATTTGATTTACAAGCAAAAATGTTCAATTCCTTTATTTGTTGTGCACATTCGATATGCAGTGTTATGTTTAGGCAAAAACAACAAAGCCGGCGATAATAAGAGTTCACACACACCCGCACACAAACACTGACAAACAACAGTTGGTGTGCAATTAATTTGGCAAATTGTTTGCTCAGCACAAATAGCCATACAAAACAAGCCAACAGCAAACATGTATGCACCACATACAGACCGCAGCACACACACGTGAGGCTGCCGCATGTGGCATATACATATACATATGTATATATTTGCTTCAAGTTCGAGTTGCAAACTCCGCCCTCTCTGCACCCTCCCCCCTGTTGCCCAGCCGGCGCACTAAACAAATACAATTTAACTTCCACTTTCAACACATCAACATTAGCCCTTCTCCCTCGCCCTGCCTCCTCCAGCTCTGCTGCTGATAATGGCCAGCAGCCAAGTCAATTAGCAGCGCCGCTGCCCAGTTCAGTAAGGTTTCTTCCAAGGCCTGCCAACGCATTCAATTAAATTTGCCAGGCACCTCCCCCGCCCCCCGCTCCCGCTCCCCCTCGTGACCAGCTCTAGCAACTCCCTCTCAAAGTTCTTTTGGCAAAAAGTTATTGCAAGAGACGCAGAAATACTTTTTGATTCAACGACTAATCAAAGCAGACAGCTGACCAGGAGGGTTGCTGCTCCGCAGTGCATTGAACTGTGTGCCAACGAGACCGGAAGGGGGGGAGGGGAGCGGATAATCAAAGGGAGGTGGGTTGTCTTTGGGTTATCAATAAGCCGAGTGCCACATGCCAAGAACCAAGAGCCGAGTGATTGGACGCATGAGTAAAATAATAATTGCACACGTGCTTATCAGCTGCAGTGGGGCACGTGCTGCGCCAGCTGCGGCAACTCTGGCCCCGAGTCTGGCTTAAAAGCAGCTGGCGGGACAGCGGCCAAGACACACACAATCCGTTGGCAGTCAACGCAAGAGACACACAATGCAAATCACGTTGAGGCAACAATTGGCGCTGCTGCTGATCGCCGGCATGGGTAAGTGATAATTCAGTGGGTTTGCACTGGCTCCAGCACTGGTTCAACTTTCCGTTCTTTGAGCAGCACTGCAGCTGTCGCACGCCTGGCTGCTGAAGCTGCCCAAGCTCGAGGAGCTGGCGGAGAAGTTCGACGACAAGGAGCAAAAGGAGGCGCTCAAGAAATTGGACTTTCTCAATCTGTTCACCGCCAAGGAGGAGAAGAAGGCGGACGAGTGGGAGAAGATCAAACAGTGGTTCGAGGACAAAAAGCTCAAAGAGCTCAGCGTCTTCGAGGCCAAAAAGGAAAAGGTGGTGGCGGAGCTGGAGAAGCTGGGGGAAAAGCTGGAGGAGAAGCTGGAGAAGAAGTTGCAGCCGAAGATCAACAAAAAGCTCAAGCCGAAGCCCACCGAGTGCTACAAGGCGCTCGAGTACACCAAAAAGCCGAGCTACGTCGCCCAGTCCGAGGAGCAGTACCAAGAAGAGGAAGAGGAACCATACCAGGAAGAGGAGCAGGAGCAAGAGAAGGAGGCGCTCGTGCAGCTGCCCAAGAAGAAGCATTCCTGCGCCTGCAAGGCAAACACAGGTTACACCGCCTACGATGTACGCGATGACTTCGACGATGGCATACGCTACTTTACATAGACAACAGCCGGGCCACAAAAGGGGCAGGCTGCGCATAACCTCACATCTTGCATAATTACATATACACACACATATATATTTTTAATAAATATTATTAAAACACTTGCGCATAGCTTGCAGGGTGTGTGGGTGTGTGTGTGTGTGTGTGTGTGTGTGGGTGGGTAGGACATGGGCATACTATTTGATATTTGTCTTGACTGCATATCATTTGCATATAAATTGAATTCCCAGGTTTCGTCGAACCAGCTCGGGCCCACTCCGCCCCCCTTCCATGAACATCGCCTGCGCCCACTCTTCTCTTTTTGTAGACAGCCAATATTTTACACATTTTATGTCAGCGCGCGTTCGCGCAGGCCCCAGCTCCGAGCCCCATGCTGCCGGCGCCCAGTTCCAGCTCCAGCTCTCAGCCTGATCCATCACCCACCGCCCTCGTCCACACCACCAATCCTCGAGAATCATCCGCATCACTTCTGTCGGCGCGTCGCTTCATCAAAATTGTCAGCGGCGGCAATGACACATTGTGCCCATTATTTGCATAAAGTAAGAGACCTGTCCGCCCATCCTCTTTTTGCCCCTGCCCCGTGGCACCAAGTTGCCTTCGTAGCGCCGCAAAGTGGTTTATCCTGTCGTGGGACAGATAACGACAACAAATACTCGCATCATAAGAGCTGCCAGAGCGAGAGGGGCATGGGACTCTGGAATGCACTTTAAATGCGCCTTGTCAGGTGGCAGCACTGCGGCCAAAGTCGATAACTCTGTTATCGATAAGCACTATCCTCGATCAACGTGCAGCTTGAGTCCTTATAGTTCCTCGGAATAAAAATCTTGTGTACCTGATCAAGTTCATTTTCTGTTTTTAAAATCTAATAGGAATAAACTTGATTTCAAAATGTTTAATGAATTTCATAATGAGCATTCGCATCCTAATTAACTAGCTATTTTTTTTATTTAAAATTGAACCGAGGTTCGAATCACAACCTGGTTGAGTATAACCATTTAAAATGAGCTGAACAAAGAAAACGTTAAGAGAAAGTGAATTCAAATGCTAGAGAGAAAAAGCTCACTTAAACCAGAACACAAATTAATTTCCTGCCTATCGTAGCACCCATATAAAAGCTAGGTAAACCAAGAATAATATTAGACTAATAAAAAGTATATTAATACTGAAGCTTCTGCAAACAATAAAATAGCAGATTTTATGGCTCAGCATTCCCAATTTTTGTACCCAGTTTAATGGCTCAGCTGCAAAATCAATAAGATCCATTATTGTTTTTATGGCCCACAATTAAAGAGCAGTTGCACAGCTTTATTGAGGGTGCAGCGGGGCAGGGGCTGGCACTTCTATAAGCTTATTTCTCACATTGTTACTGGATTAGCTGCAAGCGCCGCAATTTCTTGATGCGCCCCAAGCGGCTGTTTGCAGTCCCCAACATAATCAGAATTTTTCGCCAAACTATGATTATTTTCCAATTGTATTGCCATTTGGGGGGTGTCACGAAATGAACAGAGTGGCATAAGGGATGGAGTGGGAGGGAGGGAGAGGGGGGGGGGGGGTAAAGGGGGGCATGGATTGCCATGCCAACTCAACTGCTGCACGAAACTTTGGACAAACTTAAAGCCCCCAGACACTGGCCAGCGGAAGCCGACAAGCAAATGCACAGCAGACTCAGTCGATGAGTTGAAAAATACTTTTAACAGCTGGCACCAGAACAGACTGAGTGTTACCCTGTACAAATTGAAGCTGTGAAAGAGTAATCTTAAAATAAAGAGAGAAAGGTCTTACATATATTCTCTATATTTCTTATGTTACAAGCTCCAAAGCTTAAAATACATATTTAAAGTAATTAACTATTGCCTTGGTGGCATGCCCGTGAAGCATTCAATTTACATGGTATCGTATATCAAACACATAAGCATTATATATATATATATATAATATATATATATTATTTTTTAACTTAGTTTAATACACTCATAACACATCTATACTACAGGGTATGTTGATATCAAACAAGCAAACATTTGAATGGGGTACAAATTAAGCTGGACTTAAGTTTGCTTTTCTGATTCGTGGCATACTCATCCGACATTTCTTTTCTAGGGTATTCTAAGAAGGGCAGTTGCCCTTCCACAGAAGTTGGTCAAACTTTTGTGCAGCTTTTTGATAGCCCAATTTCTTTCATTGCTTGGCTGTAGTTTTTTTCCCCATCTTCAAAGGGGTAGGAGGGTCAATCTTGTTAATTTCGGCTGTGGAAAGGGGGAAAATCGTCTAGAGTTGTCTGCCTAATTTCAGTACGTCTGCGTTTTGGGGTTTCCAAGACAGCTTCCCCTGCCCAACAGCTGCAGCTCTATCTATGCCATCAATCCTTCTTCTATCTTCTCTATCTATTTATCTAACTCTCCGTCGGTCTGTGTGTCTCCCCGTCCGTCTGTCCGTTGGGGCAACACACACGCATGGGAGCTTGTTTCGGAGAGCGGGGATATTCGGTGTCCCGTAATCGCAATTAAGATAATCAAAAAAGTTTTGACTGTGGACTGTCGGAACGGTGTTTTTACTTTCGTCTGAGACTTTTTCCCTTAAACTTCTTGCGCCTTTGTCGCCCCCCTTTCACAACGACCCAAAAGGGAAAGGGGGTTTTGCTGCGCCTCAACGCATGTCACCAGCTATTGCAACGCACCGAAAACTGTCGGCGGAGATAAAGTCGGAGGGCCCGAAGACGTGCTTGTGGCTTGGTTCAAGCGCAACAAAAAACAAGTAAGATGGCTCTAGTCGGGTGTGCCCGACTAGGAGATACTCTGAACCCAGCGACAAGCTGTTACATACATTTAAAGCTCTCTTGAATTATACACACATTCACAAAGTCACACAAACACACACACACGCACGCAGCAAGGTGCGCACTTGGAAAATGAATTCTTGATTAACTTCTAAACAAAGAGTATGATCGTTATGTACAAACCAAAGCGCAAGGCTGTAATATTAAATTTGCGTTTTCTTGATAAGGGGGAAGGGGGTTGGGGGGGGGGGGGGCGAATGGGGGAGGTATCAAAAATCCGAAATATTCATAATCTGCAATCCTTTTACAAGCACATAAGAAACTTAATTTGATGGTCTCCGAGATATGCTAAGAAAACCAAGTCTTAAAATCGATTTTTACCGATAATAATAAGACGGAGCAAGATATCGGATATAATGATAAACTTGTACTGCGTATGGATGAGAAGAATCTAAAGTCGTTTAGTTTAGGTTTCTAGCTTTTGTAGTTTCCGAGATCGCTGCGTTCATACAGACGGACAGACAGACGGACGGACGGACGGACAGACAGACATGGTTAAATCGACTCGGCTCGTCGTCCTGATCAAGAATATATATACTTTATGGGGTTGGAGATGCTTCCTTCTGCCTGTTACATACTTTTGCACAAAACCATTATACCCTTTTTACCCATTTTCAATGGGTAAAGTACAAGTACAAAAGTTGCAGTCGGGTGTAGACGACAGCGCAATACTCGTCCACACTGCAATAACAACCAAAACATGTATTATTTGTATAGAAAATACAATAAAAAGATAAAACTTGGATTTTATACGGATTGTGACAAACCACGACCAAATTGCCAGCAAACATAAAAATCGGCTCAGTTTTGACAAAGTTGTGCGAGTTTGAAACATGGAAACCGAGTGCTTTGCATGACAAAATTGTTGTCAATTGTTAAGCCAAATATACTATTTTCACTCTGTGAACAAGTAAAAAAAGGAAGCACAATATTCTTTTCTCAAAAGTTTTCCAACTATCCCAAATATCAGATACCGAGCTTTTACGCTAATTTTAAGTACAAGAAGTCATGATATAACTTTTTCGTGCTTCAAGAATTAGTGTTTAGAATCGATATTAGTTATAGATTCAAAAACTTGTGCTGGATAGAAGACAAAACTAAAATACCCCCTTCGATTAATTCCATTTCGTTACAGAAGAAGAAATAACTTTGTCTGGTCAAGTTTGCTTTGGGGCAGTTGTTGGCCAAGGATTTGCCAGGGTTGCCAGGCGCGTGCACTTTGTGCGCAAGTTTATGGCTAACAATGTTTTTGTTATTGCATACTTTGCGGCTATTACGAGAATTTGCGGCTCTCAACTTGAATTTCAAGTTTTATTGCGCGCCCAAAGAAAAGCGAAAAGCGATAACTGAAAAGAGAGACACAAAATATACAAACAAAACAGGAACCGAAACGACAGCAAATAGAGAAAGCGAAAGCGGAACAAAAAGCGTGCTTTTGTTTTGCTGACAAACTTGGCAATTAGCGTCCGGGGAGGAGAGTTGCTAGAGAGAGAGAGAGAGAGAGAGAGAGAGAGAGAGTGGGGACAGGGGGGATGGCAATAAATATGCAATAAATCTGACAGAGATTTTTCCAACTCATGAGCATCGAAATCAATTCGAATCAAATCAGACAACGCATATATCACACACGTCCAGGTAAAAGTTGGACACACACACGCGCACACACACACACCCCCGCGCACACTCAAAACGGAAGCAGCGCTTAGCTTAGAAGCAAACGAAATGAAAAGCCCCAAACGAAAATTGGGCATGGGTGAAGTTGGCAGAAGGCGACCCAACTCAATGGCAATGCGAATCGACAGGCGACGAGACAGCGCACAGACGCATAATACCCGCCCACATCCCCCTCCTGCGCAACACCCTCTCCGCCCACATTAAAGCAGACAGCGTCTGAAGAAGAAGAAGAAGCAGTGGAATAACAAGCCAAAGAATATGAAGAAGAGTTAGACAAAGTGGCCAAGGGCTGCGTCTGTCGATTGGCGATAAACAGAAGGCGGAATCAAAGCGAGAACGTGCCCGAGTCAAAGCAGCTGGCGAGCGGCGGGCAGAGGTTTGAGTACAGCATAGTTTATGTAAGAAGAGCCAAATTAGACTAAAGTCGCGTTCCCATTTGCACTTTAACGATTTAACTATTTCATTTGCAATTGCTTTGATATTTGCAACTCGTTTGTTATCGTTATTCAGTGCTTTTTACAAATAAACTATTCGAAATAAAAAAACTCGCTTAGATTCAAATCATGCTTAAATAGAGTGCTTTGATCAAATACTTAATGAATACGTTTTTTTTTTTGTAATTTGCTTGATTAATCTTTTTGCTATAATTACTTTTTTTTAAAACACACGTAACATGGTTTGCAGTAAGTTGGCAGCTCTTGTTACCTCTATGTGTATTTTCAAGTAAGATCAAGTTACAGGCTATAAAATAGTATGAAGTTTTCTTAGGCATTGATACAATATTTAGATATTCTTTGTTGCACAATTCAAGTTTTATTTATATTTCGGCT
This sequence comes from Drosophila colorata, assembly GCA_035041545.1. Lineage (NCBI taxonomy): Eukaryota > Metazoa > Arthropoda > Insecta > Diptera > Drosophilidae > Drosophila > Drosophila colorata. Next base: position 8,802,096 of record JAWNLD010000490.1, on the reverse strand, counting down.
TAATACTGGCTATGATTTTACTTGATCAACACTTCTACTGTAACGGAGAGTGCGACAGTTCTATAGTTGGTTCATCTTTGCCGCCGTCGCCAACAGTTAAATGGAACATAGAATCTCCAGACCAGACAAACTGAGTACTTGGCTTTATTTATGGCAGGTTTTTGGCTCAAGGAGCTGAAGGAGGCTGCGCCCAAAAGCTGGCCAAGTGCTTGTAGATGGAATTGGAGTTGAAATTGAAGCGCGAGACGATAGCAGCAAAAGAAGCGGAAGCGGAAGCGGCATTCACAACTGCAATTAACGGAACCCTTCGCACAAAACCGCAACCAAAACCAAAAGGAAAATCAAAGGCAAACAAATCTCCGAATCAATTGAGCCACAAAAACCGCTTCGGTCAACAGAATTTTGAGCATTTGCCACGCTTCGCTGGGTGCAACTTTCGCTTTTTTGCCCCCACTTTTCGCCGAATTTCCCATTCGCCCAGTTTTCCCCGCATTTTCCTGGGTTATCGCCATTGGAGCAAAGCAAAGTAAACAAATTAAATAATGTTAATAACGAAATCTTGTTTTCAACATAAACAGCAAATATGCAAATGTCTTCATAACATTGAAACCTGCTGAGGGCAGCTCGATGCAAATTACCAGGGGCGTGGGTATACTGTTGGCCAACGGGGGTGGTGTAGACAGAAAGGCCAACCGATTTCGGTTCGGTTTCGGACACAGAACACGTGCCTCGCCCGCACTCTGCTATGTAAATACAATGGTCCAGGACTGCAGCCGAGAGTTCGTGGAACGGGACTCGAGAGATGGCAGATTGAAGTTGAGATGGGAGCTGGGAGCTGCGAGATAAGAGATGGATGATTGCAGATAAGAGTTGGTAGACCGAACGCTTTGCATCATTTGTTGTTGTTCAATCAAAGCCAAAGGAATATTCAATATGCAAAGATTGGTTGCTGCTGGACAAAAAGCTAAATGAGTAAGCTATAGCAATATAGGAAGAGCGATTATAAAGCCAAAATATCTGCTAAAAAGCCGAAATGAAAGCTTAATAAGCTGGCCAAATATATATAAATAAAATTAATATTTAATAATTAATATATTTATATTACTTTAATTAGGATAATATGCACATATTCAGAATCGTTGGCAAAAACTGTATTCCAGTTGTAATTTGCAAAGAACCCAGTGGGAGCCAAAAGGATAATGAAACAGAAGAGTTGAGAATTATAAAACCAGCTTAAAGAGGCTGCCAACTTACTCCACAAGTGCATTATAATTGAGATTGTTCGTGTTGCATGCCTCTTACTGAAGAGAAACGTTTCCAGAAGACAATTATATATAAATAGGAATCAGCTTACGCCCATCAGGAGCAATATATGTGTATGCTATACATCACTTTCTTCTTAAATATTAAACAAAATATATATTTCTTTTTTAAGTTGATGATTTTTGGCTGTTGTTCTGACTGGAATACGTTTTTTTTATATATTTTTTTATATAGTTTCTACCTGGTGTCTAGGTTGGGGTAATATTTGTTGAGGAAATATTTTTCGTTCTCGAGGTACTTTCGATCCAGCTATAATAAAGTGCCTGTTTTTGTTTGTTCAGTGTGCGAAAATGATGTTGCAATCGACTGCATTTTGCTCAGTGGCTGATTATGATGAGCGCCTCGTAATTCAACTTTTGATATTGGTCGACGCGGCAAACGGGAATTGCATTTCGACATGTTGAAATCAAGTTTATTTATATGGACGCACACACACACACACACACACACACACACACTCACGCGCGTGGAAGAATTACCTGCTGTAATCCCTGACAGACAGGATATGGGGCTGGTAATGGGGGATGTTGTGGGACGGGGCACGCGACGGGGGGCAGTTGCGATGGGGCTTTTGGGCTGTGAGTCCGGTTCGCGTCAGTCAGTCAAGTGTAAAATTAAAAAATGTCAACAGAAAATTCCTTTGGCGTTCCTTCAATTTTGTGTGTTACACAATTTCTCGCTGTTGTTCTTGTTGCGGTTATGTTTTGTTGTTGCTATACCCTGTTGCTTCTGTGCATGGTTGAGGGGTATATCGGCTTTGTCTGTTTATCAGTGTGTTTTTTATTTTTATTTTTTTATATATTTAGATATATTAAAGCGAAACTTGATTCATAGAACAATTCACGGCTTTGTTATTTACCATCGAATTAAAAAAAAACACCGACTAAGGCTGTACAGGTTGCAAGTCACAGTTTAAAAGTCACAAATTGATTGCTTTATTTAAAAGTCAATATTTTAAAAGCCACTCTTGTAAAGTCACAGTCGAAGTCAATAGTCAGGGAGACTCTTTGACACTGGGCACAGAGTATTGGGCAATCGGGCGTATTTAACAGCAACGCTTTCTGTTCCGTCAGTTTGCTGTTGTTGTTGGGGAACAACAATAGCAACAATAGCAACAGCTTCTCGTTGTTCACCGCTCGCAATTAGCACGCATTGAAACATCGCTGGGCCGCAGTCTGGCCCAAATATAACCACCCCCCCCCCCTCCCCCCCTCCCATTCCCTGTAAGCGAAGTGAACGCATTTGGCCATAATACCAAAGCCGCACGGCTCGCTGGCCAGGTAAACCATAAAGCCATAAAGCCAGACAGTGTGCTGGACGCGGGGCGGAGCGGTGAGAGGATCTAGGACCAGCGAGAGCGGTAACAAAAGACCACCCCCTCCCCTCCCCCTCCCCACGCAGCACACACACCCTGAAGCAAATCTCGGCAATTTGTCAGGTTCTTTTTAGCCAGCATGACAAATCGGAAAAGAGCCTAGCTGAACAAAAAGGTAGAGCAGAGCTGGCGCAGAGGGGAGGAGTGGTCTGCATAGGGGTGCAGGGGAATGGGGTGGGTTACAGTGACAGCAACTAATGTCAAAATTCAATTGGAATTGACAATATTTGCTCAAAAGGCAAATACAAACAAATAGAAAATAATATTATGCAAATGCTGAAAGTAAAAGCAAAGTGGACCAAAGCCAAGAAGCTCGAGAAAAAGCTGCCAACTGAGCAGCAGGAACTACGCATGAGAGGGGCTCTGCGCGGGGGGAGTGGCACTGGGCGGTGAGGGATGAGTATTGAGGGTTGATATTGTCTTGGATGTTTCGCTAACATTCTTATCACATTACGTAACAGGCCGCAGACTTGAGTTCGAATAACACAAAAAACCAAGAGCAGAGGGTAGGCCCATGCACATGTTGGGTAGCTGGGAGGGGGTTGGGGTTTTCGGTTTGGGTGGGTTTGCATTTCGCATTCTATCCAATGCGAGGGGGTTGCGAATGCGGAAACACGCATCAGCATTCATTTAGTTTGCAAAAGATGCGGCTTGCAGATAGCGGCGGCATTTTCATTGTTTTCCATTCCCCCATCCCCCACATTTTAATGTCCGCCTTTAATTTCCCCAAAAAAAAAAAAGATTTCAAAATGCAAATATTCTATTGTCTGAGCTGGCAGATAATCAATAGCGAGAGACGCTTAGCCTTACTCTAAGAATAGTCGAATAAAAACAAGTAAGGTGGCTCTAGTCGGGTGTGCCCGACTTGCAGATACCCTGAACCCAGCGGCGAGCTGTTACATACATTTAAAGCCCTCTGGATCCCACACACATTCAGAAAGTCACACCTACACACACACACAAACGCACGCTGCAAGCTGCGCACTTTATACATCGGCTGCGCTTGGTGCCACTATGAAAAATGAATTCTTGAATAACTTCTAAACTAAGAGTATGATCGCTATGAAACTTTCAGTGTTTAATAAAAGCATATAAATCTATGTACCAACCAAAGCGCAAGTCTGTAGTATTTTCTGATGTGGGGGGCGAATGGGGGGAGGTATCCAAAATCCGAAATATTCATAATAATCTGCATAATATTTACGAGCACATAATAAATAAAAAATAAATAATAAATTTGATGGCGCTAGCTCGTATAGTCACCGAGATATGCCAAGAAAACCAAAAATTAAAATAGATTTTTATCGATAATAATGAAACGGAGAAAGATATCGAGATGCTTCCTTCTGCCTGTTACATACATTTGCACAAAACCATTATACCCTTTTACCCATTTTTAATTGGCATACAAATAATCAGAGCAAAGCGATTTAAGGTCTAAAAGCAGCTGACCTAAATATGCCTGAAAGAAGCGTGTGCAAGCGAGAAGCACTAAGACTTTGTGAAATTGCAGCGAGAAGCGTTAAATATGTTTAAGGAAAATGAAATTCAGAGCGCCTTTATTTCTGGCCACCTTCTGCCCGAACTGCTCTTTATTAAACATCTCTTTTAACTTCTTTAAACGCTTCTCGTCAGTTTCCTTGGAAGCATTTCCCCTCAAATCAAGTTTTAACGTCTTCCCATTGCGTGACTAAGATTCTTTGAACATATTCTTTCACTTCTAACATTAGCTCATCTATAGCTTCTTGCTGCGCTTCTCTCTCTAATCACTCTAAATCGCTTCTCGCTTTCCCTTGGTGCCTCCGAGACGCAGCTTTCTGCGAATGTTTCGCGCCTCCGCTTGGATATTAACCCCTGGAGTGCGTTTAACCCTCTTGTGTATTACATTTTCTAATCCAGTGCTGACCATAAAACATAAATGAATTTCCCGGGGAGCGCTGCGTCATAATTTTCAATTTGTATGCCCAATATTAATATCGATTGTGGCAGACAACAAACAGCACAAACTGTAGCGCCGACCACATCTGAGGGGAGAAAAGACATAACAATAAAATTTTTACGCCAAGACGCGTGCAGGGGCAGCCGGCATGACGGCTAACCCTTTCACAGGGTGGGGCGGGGTATGCTGGTTGGAGGTTTGGCGTTGGGGCTGGGGGCTTTTGGCAAAAACAACAACTACCCCCAAAAGCACGCGCCCCCTTTTTTTGGCCCTTGTCATATTAGACACAATTTAAGTAAGCGTAAAACTGCAAATTGCTGCTGGGCAGGACACCAGACCCCACCCACATGGCCGCCCACACTCCCCCACACGAAGGCCAGGCCGGGCCAGGCCAGACAGGACTGTGGACCGACTCGGGAGTCGGGGCCACAATAAATTCAACTAGCACGCGTCTCGCACTGTAATGCACTTTAGAGCCACCAGGCAGTGGCAAGTGGCAAGTGGCAAGCGGCAGTGGCAAGCGGCAGTGGCAAGTGGTAAGTGGCAAGTGGAGGCAGCCGAGAAGCAACTCGAACTGGCTTGGACATTGTCTCATTGTCACGCTTCTGCCCAGACGCTCTGCATAATGAGATGGCAGCCCTCGAGCACCCAAAGTCAAGGAGCCTCAGACGCAAATCAATTTATCATCATTTTAAATATATTTATGCGATTTGCCGAGCTTGAAAGTAAAACACAGACAGCAGCGAGAAGAGCGCAGCGAGAAGAGAACAGCGAGAATTGTGCGACGAACACACATGCGACAAAGACGTTGGGCGGACGTGGGGTGGGGCCTGCCAGCGTCTGGTGTTCAACTTGAAGCGTTTGGAAGTCAGCAAGAAGCAGAGAGAAACTTACCATGCATTGGCGTGCGGCGGCGGGGACATGTTTAGAGCTTGTAATCGCATTAGTTGCACATTTTATTGCTTTGACAAGGCGGTACCTGGCTGTTGGCCACGTCGACAGGTTGCAGATCTGTTGACATGTGCTCGTTACCAGAAGTAAGCATCTTGCTCGACAAGTCGTAATTGCTGCGGCCAGATGCCGCTACTGTGCTCGTGGCACATTAATAGCGATAATAGGCTTACAATTGGGTGTGTCTACCCGGCAGGACAATTGTCGCTAGGTAACACATATGCTATTTGTGAGCTCCAATTTGAGAAAGAATATAAGTAAAGCTTAAAAATACGAATTTTTCATTTTCTTTTTTCCAATCAAGTCTGAGTTAAGATATCTTAACCAAACTCAATATTAACGAAATTTGACATTAATCGGGAGCATATAGCTGTCTAAAAAAAGAGCCAACAAATTTTGCTATTATGAGAAAAGGTCTTAGTATAGAAATATATTGCTAGGGTGTTTAATCTTCGGCGCCTCAAGATTATTGTTATATTTAGTTTTAAACAAACAAGGCAATTTTTATTGCAGGATATTGTTTTTTTATACTTTGTTAATTTGACACAATATTTAGTTTTAGTTAAAAAAAAATTTTTCTAGTTGTTATCCAAACAATATTTTATATAATTTAAAATTTTTTTATACATGTACAAATATTTCCAAATAAAAATGTTTCTCTTTTGAACTTTGACATTTCACGTTGAAATTTTCATTTTTTTTTTTTTTAATCTTTAAGAGGACATTATATATTTATTAGACATCCTTTGCTTATGTACTTATTTATAGCTGTAAATAAAAGTTGAGCTCCAATTGTCTTTGGGGAAAAGCGCATGCCGCTAAAATCCCGATGGAGCCCAACAACAAATGCCGTAACTCAACTCTTCTTCTAGCTGCAGTTTTTTTTTCGGATTTTACATTTTGCACTCATTAATCTTGAATACAAAGCGGTCGAAAGCGCAGAACACGAAAAATATAAAAAAAAAATAATAGAAAAAAATAAAATAAACAAAAAAATGGAAAATGGAATAAAAAGTGGAGCTCGAAAAAAATGTGCAAACAAAGAAGCGAACAAAACATGAAATAAATTTAAATCTTGCCTTTTGCAGGCGAAATCTAATAAAAATCCATTTCATTTGATAACAAACAGCGCAAGGAGCTTGCAGCAAGCGGTGGCAACAAGCAGCAGCAGCAGCAGCAGCTGATGCGCCAGCAAAATGGATTACAGCAATTTGCTTTGTTGCACAAACAGCAGCTCGCTGCTTTAGCCCCTTCCCCTCCTGCTCCCGCTCCCGCTCCCACTGCCCCATCGTAGCCGCATTGTCGCCTGGCCAAAAGCTTGTCTCCAACTTAATATCCTTTTTATACATCATATTAAATAGATAGAGCTGCGGCCAGCGCCAACTATTAATAGAGTTTTCCTGGGCCTGAAATTTACATAATCAACAAATAATTATGCGCCAGCTGCCGCCAGTTTGAGGCAGTTGCAACAGCAGTCCAGACAGTAGCCTGCCCCTGCTGCTGTTGTTGTTGTTGCTGTTGCCAGACCAAAAGTTGCCAGGGCAACAGCGCCACATGCGGCTCCAAATAGCACCACACACACGCACACACACTTACACTAATGGACAATTGACCCTCATCAGGCGGCGGGCAGCATGCGGTTACATTTGATGTTGTCCTTGCCCCCAAAAATGGCTGTGGCAACCCAGCCCACAAATGATGCCATTGTACATGAAAATATGTGGTTGAAGCACACACACACGCACACATCCCCTTCCCTACAGTGCCAGCCCCAAACCCACACAGTTTGTCTGTTGGAAGTTGCTTTCAAAGTAATTGCGCTTATAAAGCGCGTCGAGGGCCACTAAAAGGAGGCGAGAGGGGGCGACCCTAGGCGTCTGGTGTGTGTGTGTGTGGGGGCACAAAAAAGTGCAACAACAGCCGCCGCTGCTCAAGTGTAAGAGCAGCCATAAACATGCAAACTCAATTAAAACGATTTCTCATTAAGAGCATTCAGCGCCGCAGCCGCCACTCATCGATACGCACACACAGGCCGGCAGCCCAAGGCCAAACACCAATCTAGCCCCCACACACCCACTCTCACATACACATACACACACACACACACACACACATTAGACTATTGCCATGTCTGTGGACACTCTGGGCGCACATAGCTGGGGCGCTTGTTGCGTGCACACACTGTCAGATTTCATTAATTATCGTTTGTAAAAGTCACCACCAGGCTGGCAACAAACACCCCCCCCCCCCCCTAGCCACACCCCCCTTCGATAGCCACTCCCGTTGTCAGCCTCAGCTTCGGTTTTGTGCCTCTTGACGGGCCGCCAGTTTATAAATGCAAATGAAGCGAATGATTTACTTGCGGCAGCCAAACCGAACCGAACCAAACTGAACCAAACTGAACCGAACCGAACGAACCGACAACCGAATCTCGCCCAGCCTCTCACTCGCCAGGTCCACTCCACAGTGGACACGGCTTCGAGCGGAGCCTGAGATCAACTGCAGCATGCTAAAGTTGGACTTGATTTCTCACCTCGCGATTTCGAACCTTTATCAAACACGACTTTTTATGTCCACGGAACTTAAAAATAAACTTCAAAACGTAGTTGATATAAGAAATGTTGAGATTTTTATATCTTGATTTAAGGCAGTTTAATCTTGATTTAAAAATTTTAATTTTCAGTGGGATCGCACTTATATTTAATAATATAAATTTACGAATACTCGTTTAAATTTTAATAAATTGCAAGTTGATATAAAATGATCTTACATTATTATTCTATAGTATTTAAGTATTTTCAGTAATTCGCATTTATATCAAGTAAGTGTTTCCAGAATCCCACTTGATTCGTATTCATTCGAACATTATTTTAGTCAGATATTTTTTTCTCTGTGTATATATGACAATATGCGAATTTAATTGATATAAGCTACTTTTGGGGTTATGTATATATATATAAATAATAATTTTCAATGAACTAAAAGAGCAGTCTTCTCTATAAAAAATTATTTACAATGATATTAATTTAGTTATCAAATTTGATATACGCCTCTTTAAACTTGTTATTCAACTGTAGAAGTTAACCGGTTGCTAAAGAGTGTTTCCTTAGTATTTCCTTAGTCCCATTTGGGTTGTTACCTGCTCAAGGCCAGTGCACAAAAGTCACAGTTACTGTAACTGCAACTGTTACTTTATCACATGGTTCTATTCTCCGCTGCGTTTATAATTGATAGCTGTGCTTGCTGCAGTTGCTCGAGCATTTGATATGCGGATAATGTTGGCGAATCCAAAGATAATGTACACAATTTCAACGTTAAACAAACTTATTTCCGTTGCTCGCGTGTTCCTGTTGTTGTGATACCCCTTAGACATTTTAAATGGGTATATTCACTTCTTGCGTGTCCGAATTAAGATAAAATAAATTTAAATTTTTTTTATATTATTTTACATACTTATATACGTATACTTTAATGCCAACTGATTTTCGGTATGTACACATATTTTTTTCTTATTTTGAAGCACTGTAAATTTTATAACGATCGTACAATGAACACAAATATTCTTGAAGAAACAATTTGTAAATGTTTTTGAACAGATGTAAAAAGAAACAGTGAGCGAACAGCTTGTGGGCTGCAGTTTGTATGTTTATGAATATTTTGTTCAAACCCGAAATTCCAATATTTTTGTATCCAAAAAACAAGCTGAATATAAATTTTGTTTTAATAAAATATTTTTAATTATTTTTAGTGAAACAGAAAATCTGGTTCAAGGTTTTGATTTTGGGTTTGCAGCCAATATATAATGTAATATGTAGACAAGTAGGATTTTCTGTCACATAAATGCGGGGCTAAGATATCTCCTAGTCGATCAACTTTTCTCCCACTCTCAGTTGATTGTTGTTGTTGTTTTTTTTTTTGGCTTTGGCTTTGGTGTAGCTGCAACTTGGCAATTTTATGCTTCAATTTCCGTTTCCTGTAAAGCGAGCAGCACTCGCAACCATCACGCGGCGCGTCATTGCCAATTGAGTTGCCAGGGCAGACAGACTGAGACGGACGGACAGACTAAGACAGAGTCAGAGACACAGAGCGAGAGCGAGAGCGAGACAGCGAGTGCTCTTCAATGTGTGGCATATAAAACTAAATTTCGTGTTTTCTTTCTGATGTTTCTTTTTTTATGACCAACTGTGGGTGAGGTGGCTCAGCGCTGCTTTGGTGGTTGTTGCAGGCCCTCACCTGTATGTGTGTGTTTTTGTGTGAGTGTGTGTGTGTGTCGCACTCAACCGCACCATAAAACTGAACGACACAGCCGCGTTTTTGTTTAGTTTTTACAACTGGCAGCGCCGTCGTCTTCTGTGACATTTGACATTTGATATGCCTTAATCAACTATAAAAGCATATCCTAGACAAAGACAACCTGCCATTTTAACAGCCAGCGGTGGCGGGGCGGTGCTCACATAAAATGCAGCAGCAACATGTGGCCATCAAATTGCCGGCAAACTTGCTAAATAAATAATACACACTATTTGCAATGGCAACAAAACGCACCACCGTGCACCACTTTGGCCCCCCCCCCCCCAACTCAGCGCCACATATTCTAAATGTTGTTAGCCCCCATTCCACCCCCCAAATGTTGTTGGCTTCACATTTGGTTTGGCTTCGATTTTTGGCTAACTCAATCAATCGCCCATGTCCAGGCATCCATTAGGGAGGGGCGGCTTGGGAGTGGGCGGGGCCATGCTGGGGGCTGCCAAGTTAAGCGGCAATCATCATTCGAAGCGACATGTTTTCCATTTAGTTTGCCCCCAATTTTTGGCATTGCAATCAACTTTGTATTTTACTCCAGTTGGTTGAAATAGACGACATGCAAACATACATACTATATACGTGCATAAATACATGCACACATCCATACAACTTTTCTAATCTTGACAACTTTAATGTGTGGAAATATTGCAGTTTCTAATACTCTGTTCACAAAGTAAACATGGTATATTGGTCAATATGCATCTAGCTCTTCGTTCGTCTGTGCGTATATACTGAAGTTTTTGTTATAAACTCATGTCGACACGTTACAAATATTTGCAAAAATCTACATATTATTTATGGGGCCGAACATGCCTCCATCCACAGCAGAAAAGACAATGCTTTGAATAAATACTAAAGAACATTTTGATGATACAAAGTAAACTTTATCAGAACGTAGCAGCCTCTTATTTTTAAAACTGTCAGCCATATTCATACCTAGAAACTACAAACAAAAATTTCTCATATCGTTTCGAGTTTTGTTAGGAAAAACATTGAAAAAAAAAAAATCTGCTTTGAAAATTTTGGGAAAAGTGAAATAAAAAGCTGGAAAAATGAATTTAAAAAAAAAACGTTTAACTCCTAAGTTAAGAACAAAGTACAATTTACGTTAAATTTGTTTGGTTTTTTTTTTCGTTAATTGATCCATGTAAGTGGTTTTGTTCATTTCACTTGTGCTCTTTTTAGCCACATTTGTTTTCAGTTCCCATACTGTAGACGACGACGATTCCTGAAGCTCTCCAACAGAATGCGAACCCTCACCCACATTCCCATGCGACATGGATAGACATGAATTTGACTAGACAAATAAAGTAAGTTGGCAGCGCCATACGGCTTAAAACATATATATTTATTTAACCATCACAACGCTTTCTGATAGTCTTGCGAAGGCCCCCACAAATGCTTAAATATTGAAAATGTACAATAGTAGGATTATCCACGAAAATGAGCAATCCGATAAATTCCGGTATTAGTTGTAAATTTTGAAATGCTGGTTTGAGTTTAAGATGATTTACTGATTGAAAGGATGGACTATTTGAAATTATTGTGTAGACAAAATTAAAAATATTCAAAATTTTAAAAAGTAATAAATAATTGAAACGGAACCAATTTAACATATTATTTACTATATAAAATTCACACGTTCATATATGAATATTTCTATACACACATACAGAGGCATTTAAGAATGTCAAAATAATTTAAAAAATAAATGAAGAAATTCGCATATTAAAAAGAAGCAGCTGATAAGGATGCAGCACTTTTTGATGCCAGGTCAATGCAGACGACTTTAAGGCTGGGATTAAAGCGAAAGTTTGTGAGTTTCTCGTTCAAAATGCGGGCCAAAATTATAATAAATGTCAAATATGTGTGCCGAAAATAAGGAATTAAACGGAGGCAGAAGCTAAAGAAAAAGAAAGCAGCGCGTGGAAAAAGCAAACATGAAATTAAATAAAAGTGCGCTATGCTGTGCAGCTAGCTGAAAATTTTAATTATATTTGCAATTGCAATGCCATAAATTTTCAACACAAACACACGCATACCCACACACACACACACACACACACACACACACACACACACACGCACGCACAGCAGCCGCAAGTTTGCTCAGAAGTATGCAACAAACAGCGTGGCGTTGTGGGCGGATGGGCGGGTGGGGAGTGGGTAGTGGGGCCAACACCTACACACGGGGGCCACGGCCGCGGCAACCCAAAATATGTGGCAAGATATTTTAATATGACCAAAGTGTGGGCGAGCGCGGGGAGGTGGCGATTCTAAAGAGGCGCCAGAGTTGTCGCCGTGGAACGTTGGCAAAAGTAAACCTTAAATTAAATTGCAATTTGTGGCTTAATTTATTTTTATAGCACACGGCGGCAGAGATAGAAGACCCAAAATAGAGAAAGGCAGAAGTTAAAGCATACTTAGTGGCTGCACACGCACACACACACACAGCCACACAACCACACACTCACATACACACACAGCTACGGCTGGCATTTGGCTGTAATGCTATTATTGGAATTTTAATTTCCTATTTTAAAGCTGTCGAGAGGCGGCCAAGCAGCAACCCAGCACACACACACACACACAGACACACACACACAGGTGAGTGTTTTGCGTGCGCCATGAGTGCTTCCTTCCGTTTTAGCCATAGCTTTGTTTTTGGCTTTGCTTTAGCTTTCACAAGTAGCTGCCTAGTGGCTCAACCCCTCTTTACCTGCCCCTGCCTCAACCATTCGGTTTGACTGGTGTGCAATTTCACGCGAAGTTACAACGCATCAATCAAAGCGCTTGCCGTGTGTGTCTGCGTGTGTGTGTGTGTGTGTGCGCGCTGGCAACAATTTCCAGCCAAGCTATAAAGTCGGCAAATGTGGAGGCAACCACCCAATTATCTGACAGCGCAGGGTGCAAGGCAACGCTGACAGCGAAAAAACAGATTTGAAGATCGCTCTCTGTTTCCAGACTGTTCAGCTTTAGAAGAGCTTATCGTATGGTACTGAAAATAGCTGTATTTCAGCAGATATTTATACTTCTGTTCTATAAATTATTTCCTACGACAACGTTGGGGATTGGTCCATATTAAATTTGGCCATGCCATAGCTTTCATATTATCGTCAAGCATTACTTGTATTAAAAAGTTTCCAATAAAATGCAACAACTCAATTTAACTTGAAATAATTAAAAACTTGTTTTAAAGAGATGGGAGCTATATTTTATATTGAAAAACTAAAGAGTTTTTACGAACGGGTATAAACAGATCTGCAGGTTGAAATTTGTATTTAAAGTCCACTTTGATGCTGAGATGCTTTTGTGAACCGAATCTTGGCTAAGCTGAGAGCTTTTTATATGTTTTAATGGGAACTTGGAATGCGAGTTTCAAAAAAAGGATCGAACCCTGTCTCTGTGTGTGTGCGTATGTGTGTGTGAGGGGGAGAGAGAGAGTTTTAAACAAAGACAAACAAGCAAAGCCTGAACGGAAGATATCTCAATGTCAAGTAGCAGGCCAAAGGTGCTGTTCAATGCGTGCGGGGATACCAAAACTTTTGGCGTCAAAAGAGGAAACACGCTTTATAAACACACACACACACACACACACACACACACACACACACACACACATACAAACACCCAGAGAGAAAGGAGCTGAGGTTGTGGTAGCCATGTGGACAATGCCGTTGACTGTGACACCTTTGTGGCATATCAAACGGAACTATGCGGAACGAACACGTGAAAACACGCGCCCAACAACAACAGCAACAGCAACAACAACAAAACATGCCAGGGACAATAACTTCATCTAGCGAACGAGGAACGCCAGGCGCAATTCGAGGTGGAACAGCACAGACAGGACGAACTGAAGCAGGAGCAGAACAGGAACAGGGGCAGGAGCAGGTGGAGTAGAACGAGGATTTTGTAATTTGATGCCAGGATGCAGGAGTGGGGGCTGTGGTGCTTTCGGCGTTGGACTGGGGCAGTACACGGAGCATAATAGGCGTAAACCGGAAGTTAAGTGTAAAAATAATAATAAAGGTGCGCGCGTGTGTGTGTGTGTATACAGGTGTTGGTGTGTGTCTATGCCTTGCTGTTGCTGTTGCAATTGCTGTGCACCCTTGTATTGTTGAAATCACCCCCCCCCCTCCCCCTCCCCCTCTCTCTCCGCTGCTCCCTTTCCTGCTCCCCTGTCCTCGCGTCTACGGCCCGCACTTTTGACTTCTGCTTTTCGCCGCTTGCTATTGAAATTTATATACATGCCTTTGCTGTCTATGTGTGTGTGTTTGCGTGTATTGGTGTGTGTGTGCGCCTTCGTTTAGGGTAAATGTCTCCCCAAGGATAATTCGGGCATGAAATTACAATCGAAGTGATGCAAAAGTGTTGGCGCCTTTTGTCTACTATTGTTGCGACCCGCAGCAGCAGCAACAACAACAATGGCCATTAAGTTGAGCAACAACAGAGAAAAAAAGTATTCAAGGAAATACGATTACCTTTAAGCTAACGAAGATTTGATACGCTTACAAACATTACGCACTTTTCCGACTTTTTTAGATACTCAACTCAATTCTCGCCCGTGTGTGCCTAGGGGAGTATATTTAGGATATAGTAGTACGATACTTTTGTTACATCAAAAGTATATTTTTAAACGATTATTTCTATATGCTATGTAATACACAAGTTCGATATCTAACATATTTTACTCATATATATAATTGCGAAGCTTACGTCAAGATATCTTTATCAAGTTTTGTTTTAGTTTGATAAGTAAAGATCCTAAACTGAGAGACAAGCGTGCTAAAAAATAGACAGTAATGACTCTATCTACTCTACTTTTACTACAGACCACGAATATATATGCTTTATGGAGATATTTCCTGCTATGCGTCACACAAGTTTTCACAACACTTAAATACCCTCTGCAAGTGTGTAAAAAAATGAAAAGAAAGAAAGTGAATGGAACAATGCCACAAAAAACGCAAAAACACGTTACCTTTTCTATTTTTTTTTTTTTTGAGTTAAGGGGAGTTATTCTTGGTTGTGGGACAGAGGAAGGCTGTGTCACGGCCACAGGTAAGTATAGCGCCACATTTTGCCAGTTTTTCATCCCACTCGCTCTTTTATCATTCGTCTCAAAGCGTGAAAAAATGGCGTAAATAAATACCGTTTGTTGTAGCTGAAATTGGTAAGCCTTGCCGGACTTTTTGTCGGTGGAATACACTAACAGCCAAAACAGAGCATTTACAGGTAACCCATCGCCGTCTTCTGTTCCCCATTTCTAGAACCACCCGCCGCAACTATCGATTGAGCTTTCGGAAAACCGCTTTCCTTCCACCAGCGGCCGGAAAATTTCGATTTGCTTAACGCTTTTTAAGTTTTGCTTTATTGTGAGCAAGTTATTTGGCCAGCCTATGTTACCCCAAAGAGCAACAACAGCAACAATAACAGCATTTACCATCCCCATGTGGCACACATGTACACTCAGCGAAAAAGTACTCAAATTTTATACTTAAATCAAGTAAAAGCGATTTCAATATTTGGCAGAGCTGGAAATTATTAAAGTTGATAACTTATTTCTTATTTTAAGAATATTTTTCGTAATCCCAAAATAATAAAATATGAGACTCACATGCATAGCTCAATCTTTCCTTATTTTAGTAGTTAAATTCATAAAGGGAGCATTTTAAAGTTAGTTCAAGAAAATTTTAATTAACTTAACGAACATTATTTTTCTCATAGTTGGATTTCGCACGTCGTTTTTATCTGAGTGTATTCAGCCCAGACCTTCTACCTGAAGCCAACCCCCTCACGCCCCCACATATATAATTTTTCTTGTGTTTTGCCGCAGCTCCGCGGCTCCGCTCTGCGTACGCGTTTTTCCCCCATTTCAGTCGCTTCGTTTGTTGCCGTTGTTGTTGTTGTTGTTTTATAATACATTTATACGGTCATATTTCTCTGTTTTCATTTATTTTAGTATTGCCATCAAACATCTATCTTGGTAACATGCACGATGCGGCCCATTAAAGCAGCTGCCCCCCACGGGGGGCACGAACCGAAGGTGGCACGAAGAGACTTTGTCCTGGCAACAAATATATAATAGACCTCTTCCGATCCGGCTGCTGATGCGTTGGTTAATAAGCTACAAAAGCGAGCGGCAACTGTACCAAAAAAAAATATATATATGAGAAGAGTAGAAAAAGAGATGAGATTTATAAAACTGATCAGCAGCCTGCAGCCCTTAATAGAAAGCATTTGCTTTTGTTTGCATTTGCATTTGCATTTCGTTATATTCGCGTTATTTTCCATGATAAATCGAAGCCTGTAAAAAAGCAGATTAATCAATTTAAATCTATTTGTTTTTTACTCAAATAAAGGCAACTATTCGGCAGCATTTCGCATGGTCATGTTATTCAACATTCATTCATCATTCATGCAGTGGAATTTCGCCTTTATAAACACAAATGTTATCGATAAGTTGTTTTCCATTTTCTGTTTTTATTCGCATGTTGTGCAATGCATTCACGTTTTTAATATTTTTACAAATTCAAACGTAAAATTTAATGTTCATTTGTAACACCCGTACCCTCGCTATGCCCAACCCCCTGTCCAAAGCATGGGCGTGGGCCAATCCAGTGACTCATCATTGACACATGTGACCCAGTGGCAAATGCAACAGTGTACGAGTATAAAATCACAAATAAAAAATAAACACAAATTCCGAATTACGACCTATTTTTCGGTTTTGGCAAGCACCCCCATGGCCCCCTCCCTCCCCCACTAGCCCCTCCTTCTCCAACGGTAGACCCACAAACAGCTGCAGAGACACAGAAACATATATCTATACTATATATGCACATAAACATAAATGAAGCTGGCCTGGCTAGCAACCCCCTTCAGCTTTACGCTTAGCCACTCAGCTTGTGGACTGCCCGTGCCCCTCCTACCCCCACCCCTGCACACCCATACACACATACACACGTAACGAAAGTCTATAAAAATCCACAAATAAAATGTCATTTGCCTGGTACGTGACTCGCATCTACTTAGAAACTAAATTAAGGATAACATTTGAAAAATTTGCACAAAATAAAATCAAGCGGTATGAGGGGTAGCATAGCTCCTCGGTGCATGCACCCCAAATCCCCTCCCCCCACGCCAGGCCCTGTCCAAAGCTCCAGGCACAAAGACGCCCGAACGCATCAGAGGCTGAACACGAACCGCGATACGATGTCCTGAATGCTTAAGTTTCAAAATAAAGAAACCGAGTAAATCTGTTGTTAAAAAGCTTGCTCGACGAAAAGATACCCTGTTGGCCTGTTTCGAGTTAGAAAATTGCCAGTTCTTACATAAAAATAGCTGACCACATACGCATGTGTACCAATATTCAAGGGTATATCTTT
The DNA here is from genome assembly GCA_035041545.1 of Drosophila colorata. NCBI lineage: Eukaryota > Metazoa > Arthropoda > Insecta > Diptera > Drosophilidae > Drosophila > Drosophila colorata. The sequence continues at coordinate 8,784,812 of JAWNLD010000490.1, read as the reverse complement.
AAAATTGATTCCAAAATATCCGAAAATTTAGAAACAAAATATAATAAAATAGACTCTAATATAGATACATATTTACTACATTACAGGATTTTATATCATCATTACTGCTCTTTACTACACACATTTAGGTAACTTCAATTCACCCCATTTGCATGTTAACAGGGTATAGAAAGTGCGACTCTTGCTACAAAATGGGCGAACAAAATAGAAATAAAATATATACAATAATTTAAATTGCTTTACAATGAAACCCTAAAATGTCAATAGAGCGGCGCGCTATTTGCTTTTTCTATTTATTCCGTACAAGTACAACCTCCCCCGCCCAAGCTCTAGCCACCACCCCACTGCCCATGTGCGTTGCCACCCCCTGAACGCGTTCTGGCTCTTAGTATGCAAAGTGCCGCCTTTGCATTTTTTTTCCTCTGTTGTCGGCCACTTTTTTTGGCTTTTCCCTTTCGGTTTCTGGTCGGCGCATTGAAAAGAAGTCTGGGTATTATATGCCCCCCGCCCCCCGCCGTCCGTCTTCAGTCCGTTCGCCATGCAAATGGACGACAGGCGCCGGAGTATGAGTAATGAGGTCCACCCTGTGCCTGGGTCTGTCTGCCAAATTCAGCGGGCTCCACATTCCCCCACAGTAATTGTCAAGCAAGCAACTTGTCATGAGACGCTTTGTGCTCTGATTTGTAACGAGTAGTAAGTAGAAATACGAAGTGGAGAGAAGCGAGTGGCGAGTAATGTGCTTCTAAGTCGAGTACCATAAGAACTGTCTTTGTTTTTTGGTTCCACATCTTATCACGCGCTGAATGACGAACTCTATAGCTACTTTTTGTTCAGATATAATTGTTGTTCACTATATTAAAAAAAAAACATTGCTCCTAACAATTGTCCTTAATACACTTGCTACTCGTTGCTTTTAAGCTCTTTTTCGAACACAATCACTCGCTAAAAATTACTATAATTTGCGATCTCTCGTTTAACTGACATTTTACTCGCTTCACACAAAATTATACTCGTTAGTTGTTATTTTTTGTACTTTATTATATTGAAATACATTTTACTCTTTACTCGTTTCTTTTTGCTCATTTCTCTTCACTCGTTAGACATTACTCTCTAATTGTTGCCTTGTTACTCTTTACTCGTCACTTGATTTTATTTTTAGGGGTACCTTTATTTTGGCTACAATTGCATGTGTAATTTGAGCTTGACCCTCACATCACAGCTATTGTTATTATCAAAGCTTTAACTCTCAATTCGCCAGATTTAACTCGTTAATAACCAGCTCATTGCCATTACTCGCTGTTAACTATCATTTCATACAGCATCTCGTGCTAATTTCATAAAATTCGGAGTAGACACAATTGACAAAATTTTGTTGAGCAAAATTGTGTCATAAAATTAAGAAAACGACTGTCAGCAGCACAAAGGGACTAATGGGGTCGAATTTGTGCTATCTGTTGCTGTTTGCTATTGGGCAAACAGCCGAGCAGGCGTTGCCAGACGTGTCTAAGTTAAATTGTGTGCATGTGTGTGTGTGTGTGTGTGTGTGTGTGCAGGCATAGTTGATACAATTAATGATTTGAACACGGGAGTAGACAGAGGGCTGCAGTTTGGCATGCATAAAGGGTCATGAACCGCCCCGAACGATTAACTCGCTGCTTGGCAGCGAGTGAGAAAGCAGCGAGTAAAACAACAATAGAGTAAAAGAGTGAGTGAGAGCTAGATAAAGACTAAGGCTTATCTGAAGACTTGTGAATGGTCGATTATAAGCTGCTGACTCATCGCATATGTGAACGGCACAGAGTGGTGCGACCGTGGGTGGTGACAGTGGTGCCAATGTGGGGCAGCTTCAACTGTCCGATTTGGTGCAACAACAAGGATGTCAACACGTACGCCCTGTGCTAAATATTTCAACAGGATTTGCAAAGTCAGAAGCGTACTACTTAGTAGATAGACCCACCAAGGGCACAACCTCCACCAACAGCACACACATTTGCACTGCATTTAAAAAACATTTGTGGTTTTTATGCTTAATCATCATCAAGATAATGCTGATGATCATCAGCCGTATTCTTGAAATTCCCAGCACGCTTGTATATATTAATAAAAATGCATTAGTTCACATTTATTTTGGACATAAAACGTGTTAAAGTCCGCTAGGAAGAAGGCCTCCCCCCACTTGCCCTCGCCTCCCGTGGGTCAGCTTGAGTCGACAACAACGCAGCAGATTTGAGAGCAAAGCACCACCCACACAACCACTGACACTGGGCGAAAGTCGCCTCGCCTCAGTCATTTAAAGCTTTGGGACTTTTACTTTTACTCCGAACGTTTGAAAGCAAAATAATGTACATGACAACAGTGCCAGTCACCCCCCGCACTCGCCATCCAGCGGGGACAGTGTAACTAGTGTCATGTGGCCAGACCAACAGACACCGACAATCCACACTACCGCCACCACCCGCACCACCCGCACCACGACCTGTGCACTTTCGCTGTCGCTCGCGCTGCTCGTAAATTTTAGATATTCGTAGCACGTGCAAATTATGTACAATAACAACAGGAAAATAAAACAGACAGTGAAATACAGAAAGAGGGCGCGAAAGTAAGAACGAAAATAGGCACGAAAAAAAGGAAGCAGGAAAACTTGTAAATAGATGTACGACGAGTAGAGCAACCTGAACTCAGATGCGGGCCATACAATTTCAACTGCCGCTCACAAAACAGGGTCGCAGACAGCCAGCCGGGCGGGGGTGGGTTAGTTGCGGAACTCGTCTGGCTGTCTGACAAGTACATAAACATGTCTGCGCCTAAAAGTCTGTTGCATTTTATATGCCCCCGTCTCAACCCAAAAGCCCAAAACCAAAAAAAAAAAAAAACGTTCGGCTCAATATTGATTTGTTCAGCAAAAAGTTGTTCTTTCTTTTTGAGGCAAGCTTTAATTCAACAAGAAATGTTATGCCTCAAGTATTTGCCGAAACTATGGATTATTCCTAAAACTAAAGAATATAGACCAAACCTCTCTTCAACTCTACTTATGCTTTAGGTACAGTGGTTTCTCGCTAATAAGAGAGGGTTGGCAATATTTGAAATATCCTAATAATAAGATATATATTTCTTAAAAATATAAAAATATTGTAGCAAGTCAAAAGTTCAAGTCTCTGGCATATCTCTCAAATCGCGGTCTTTAAAACAATTTCTCTTAAATAAAGCTGATAAGTTCTTCCTGCTTAAGACGCTGGCAGGTAATCATTGGGAAGTTTGCGGCACACTGAGTGGAACAAATTGTGTCCCAGAGGTGTCGCATAATATTTAACACCCAGTGAAGTTCACGGTTATCGCTTATCATTAGCAGCGTGGCAACAACATTATCAGCATCTTGGGCCACCTCTTTAAACCCACAAACAACCACACACAGACAGAGAGAGAGAGAGAGAGAGAGATGTAGAGATTGGGAGAGAGTGAGAACCACAAAAGACCCACAAGCTGTTGGTCTAAAATTTATAATTGCACCCCATATTTTGTGCGCTTCCGTATTTATGCATTTCCGTCCGTGTTTGTTTCACGTTTCATAACCATAACAAATTATCTCAGGTCATCAATTATGGGTGTGACACGGCCAACTCAAGAATCTGCTCCGTTATGTTCTGTTTTGTTCTGTACTTGTTTCACCTTTTTTGCTTCTTCTTCTGCTTTTTTGTTTTTGTTTCGGTTTTTTTTTTTTTTTTGGTTGTTGGGCAACTTTGCTGATATTTTTATTGCTTTCATTATGATTTCATGTGGCGTGAGCACGTTCTACATTCCAATTCGGTTGAGGTGGTGAGGGGCTGGGCGGAGGAGGGGGTTGTGGGTTGGCTGAGAGCAACTTTTCCGTATTGAGTCAACGCTGACGCCCATTTGTCTAACTGAGTACTCGAGGCGCTTCACTTGGCTCTTGGGTGTTAATAATGTTATCTTTTATTTATGCCGAGTTACTTTTGCCCCCCCCCGCCTCGCCCACGCTGGCCCCCTTCTCCACCATTTCTCACACGCTGTTTAAACTTTTGCGTTTTGAATGTAATTGCATTTTGTTTACCTTTTTACAGCGTGTACCCTGTAAAAAATAATCCAAACGAGTATATCACCTATATACTGAGTAACGAGTGAAAAGCGACTAATACTGAGTAACATCCTGAGTAGCCAGCAATGTGGCTCTATGAACAACGAGTGACATATAGCGAGTGAAATATAACGAGTAGCGGGTGACACTGAGAGTATAGCCAGCGATGTTCGTCGACTAATGGGTGTCAAATAGAGATTGAGATGTAGCGAATACCGAGTGACATATAACGAATATTAAGTGTTACATGCAATGAAACGAACAATGAGCAGTTATTAAAAAGTGTCTTGACTAGCGAGTTACTTATAGCAACGAGTAAAGTTAAAGGACAGCAAATGACGACTGACTTCCAGCTAGTGATTAGCAGCGAGTAACGAGTGCAGTATCACGAACGATGTGGAACAAACGAGTAATCGCAAGTCACATGTAACGAGTGAATAATAAAGTAAAACACTTTACTCGCTGAGTTATCCCACATCCGAGCACAGGTTGACTTCTAGTCGAGCAGCCCTCTTTTACGTCGTTTTTTGAAAAGACTTCAATGGCGTCATTTACAAATATGTTTTAAGTTTGTAAGTCCCTCGCGTCGTGTTCGGCCCCAAACAGGGGGGCAACGTCCCTCTCGCCGAATCGAAAACTTTTCATTTCATAATAAATAATTCAGTTGTATTTCAATACATCAAGCAAATTAAAGAAGTTCACTTAGAAAGTAGGCAAAATAAATAAATAGGTGCAAGCTTTGCGATATTACATAACAGGTGTCTTGGTTTGTGTTTGCCAAGCTACAAAGTTGGCCTCGTTTTGGGAAACAGCTCACGTAACCCCATGGTGGAGTCCATATTAAGGCCTGTAGACGTACGAGCCGCCGCAGTTCTTGTAGCACAAGTAACTGGGACGAGTACGCCACTTGCGACAGTAGCGGCGATAACACTTGTTCGGGTTGGGGGTGGGTGGAGTTGGGGTGGGAGGTGAGGGGGTTGGTGGAGAGGGTGTGGGTGGGGACGGTGTTGGGGTTGGGGGATATGGCGTCGGTGGGGAGGGCGTCGGCGGTGAGGGAGTTGGTGGGGAAGGCGTCGGCGGCGAGGGTGTTGCTGGTGAGGGCGTCGTCGGCTCTTCCTGACAATCGTTGCCCACTGTGCCAATAAGGTTATTCAAGGCATTCAAACTGCCCAAAGCAGACAACCTGAGATTCAGCAGAGTCACAATCTTGTTGTTATCGCCCTCAATCACGTTCTCCGGTCCGGCTGTAAGCAGATGCCAAGGACATTAGCTCCGAGTGCCCCGATGCGAATTGGAAATGCAATTTTGTACTCACTGTTCAGCTCGTTGTCGACCTTATTGGCGATGCCATTGCAGGCACCGCTGCTGCCCCTGACGGAATTGGCCAGATCCAAGTTGGCCAAGGCCGAGACATCTAAATTCACCAACTTGAAAATCGTGTTGTCATCGCCCATGACGATCTGCTTTGGTCCGCCTGCAAAAGTCGTGGGTTTAATCCTGGCATTGGACTGGCACCTACTGCTTATTTGATGCACTTACTGCTTATGGTGTTGGAGAAATCATTGGCGGCACCACCGCTGCCAGCGGTAACACCATCCTTATCCCAGATGTTCATAAGGAGATTACCTTGACGATCAACCACCTGAACGACGTCATTACGCGCAGCACCACCGCCAGTTACAGTTCCGAGCACATTATTGAGCAGGTTTACGGAGATGCCCAGAGGCACTGCAATCTTGGCCAGATTGAAAATTGAATTTTTGTTACCCGTAATAATATTTTCGGCACCCACTGTAAGGAAAATGCATTAGTAAAACATTGGCATATATATGGAGCAGGTGGAAAATCTTACTGTTTATCTGATTGCCACCCTGGTTGGCAACGCCACCCAAAAGTCCACCGGCACCGCCGCCCAAAAGATCCGTAACGCCGCCTGCACCACCGCCCAAAAGACCCGTAACGCCGCCAGCACCACCGCCCAAGAGGCCAGTAACGCCGCCAACACCACCGCCCAGAAGACCTGTAACGCCGCCAGCACCACCGCCCAGAAGACCTGTAACGCCGCCAGCACCACCGCCCAGAAGACCTGTAACGCCGCCAGCACCACCGCCGACACCACCGCTAGATCCGCCAGAAGCGCCAGTAACTGTACCCACAACGTTGTTAAGCAGATTCGCAGAGAGTGCCACTGGAATATCAACATTGGCCCCCTCAACAATGCTATTGCCAGCACCAGTAATGACATTTTTGGGACCCGCTGTAACGAAAAGAATAAATGTTAGTAAAGAGGAAAAGCTTTCCCGGCTATGTTCAAGGCACTTACTAGTAATGGTATTGCCACCTTTGTTGGCAATGCTTTGAGATCGAGAAGCAGAACCACTTGCAGCACCACTACCAGCACCACCTGCAGAGCTACCGCCAGTTACTGTGCCCAACACGCTGTTGAGAACATTCACACCCAACGCAAGCGGAATGTCAGCATCAACTGCCTTCACGACGGAGTTGTTGTTACCGCTGATCACATTTTTGGGACCCGCTATAAAAACAAAAAAAATTTAATTTATAGAGAAAAACTAGCATATTTTAACTGCAAAGGCACTTACTAGTTATGGTATTGCCACCTTTGTTGGCAATACTTTGAGACCGAGCAGCAGAACCACTTCCAGCACCACCTGCAGAGCTACCTCCTGAACCGCCAGTTACTGTGCCCAACACGCTGTTGAGAGCATTCACACCCAACGCAAGCGGAATGTCAGCATCAACTGCCTTCACGACGGAGTTGTTGTTACCACTGATCACATTTTTGGGACCGGCTATAAAATAAAAATAAAATGTTATGTATAGAGAAAAACTAGCATATTTTAACTGCAAAGGCACTTACTAGTTATGGTATTGCCACCTTTGTTGGCAATAATCTGAGACCGAGCAGCAGAACCACTTCCAGCACCACTACCAGTACCACCTGTGGAGCCACTTCCAGAGCTACCTCCTGAACCGCCAGTTACTGTGCCCAACACGCTGTTGAGAACATTCACACCCAACGCAAGCGGAATGTCAGCATCAACTGCCTTCACGACGGAGTTGTTGTTACCGCTGATCACATTTTTGGGACCGGCTGTAAAATAAAAATGCGGGGATAAGCAAGGAAAACTATCTGGTATCGCTTGAAGCAACGTACATGTGATGGTGTTGCCACCTTTGTTGGCAATATTTTGAGAGCCACCAGCACCACCGCCCAAAGCACTACCGGCAACACCGCCTGAACTGCCAGAACCCCCAGTTACGGTGCCCAGCACACTGTTGAGAATATTCACATCGGCCGCCACTGGAATCCGACCATCGACTAAGGTGGTAATCTTATTGCCATCACCGGTCACAATATTTTTGGGACCCTCTGTAGAAGAGAAGTGTGTTATTAAATGGCTTTTATCCCTGATCTTTTGGCTTTTATCCTGATAAACTTACGCGAGATATCATTGCCGAACTTGTTGGCGATATTTTGAGAGCGTGCAGCGCCGCTTCCTGAACCACCCGAGGTACCGCTGCTGGAGCCACCACCAGTGGCGCCTCCAACCACGCCTGTCAAACTGTTGAGTGCATTTACGCCAAGTGCTATCGGAAGATCGACATCAGCTGCCGTAAATACAGAGTTGCCAGTACCGTTGATCACATTTTTGGGACCCGCTGTAAAATAAAAGCTTGGGTTAAAAGAGAACATTTCTGAACAAGTTTGTGGGCACCTACTTGTGATGGTATTTCCGCCTTGGTTGGCAACATTTCCAGAGCCAGAAAGTCCACGGCTTAGTACAGATGTGACAGGGTTGCCACCGGCAAGGCCATTGGAACCGCCAACTGAGCCAACGGTATTGGTCAAGGCGTTAACACCAACCGCCGCGGGCGCTTTAAGGTCCACAAGTTTCCCAACGAAGTTGTTATTGCCCGAAACGATATTTTCGGGACCAGCTAAAAAGATAATGAGTAATGAACCCCGCTGTAAATGAAATTCTTTGCTGTGATTAAAGGAAACCTACTCGCAATGCTATTTCCCATTAGATTGCCAACAACGGGTAGGGAGCCACTGGAGCGCTTCGAGGTGGCTGAGCCCTTGGTTAGCGGCACATTAGCATCCAGAGAATTGGGCGAAGCAGGCAGCGAGCGATCTAGGGCAGTCATCAAACCCATAATGATGACCTTTGCCACGCCCATATCCAAAAGACGAACAATCCAACTCTCCGGTGTGGCCGCACAGAAGCCGCTCTTATTGCCATTCGCGATAGACGTCAGGCTATCCATTAACGAGACAATCAGAGTGCTGAAGCCATTGATCTGCAAAACGCTGACGCCAGTTTTCTTGGTGCTGTCCTTGGGACCCACTGAAAAGTCGAATAAAAGGAAATTAGGACGATTTGCTGAATAGAATAAGCCGAATGCATGACAAACGCTACTCGTTACTTCGATCGTTACATATTACGTTTAATTCGTGACATGTAACCCGTTACTTATTGTTTATTACATTTCATTTATCAAATGCTTTGTCTTTTGCTATTCATTACTTGTTACTCGCCACTCAGTCGCAACTCGTTACTAGTTACTCGCTATAACGATATATTTTTACATGTAGCTTGGTACTTTTTAAATCTTACTCGGTACCAGATACTTGATACGTGTTTCAAGCTACTGTCTACTCGCCGCTGACTTGACATGACACTCTACATCACTTGCTACTCGTTAGATGTCACTCGTTGCTCGCTACTTGCTTCTCGTCACTTGTTACCCATCACTGGCTACTGGTCAGTCGCCACTGCTCACTTGCCCTTGTCACTCGCTACTCGTTACTTATTTCTCGTCACTAAAAATCACTCGCTACTTACTTTCAATCAGATTCTTCACAATGTTCTGAGTCTCTTCACTGGATGCTCCGCACACCTGCAGGAGCGTACTCAATATGGCACTCAGCTCGGGCAGGCTCCTTGCATGCAGGAAATTAACAATGGAATCGCGATCGCCTTTGATGTTGGACGACTTGCCAGCCGGCTCGAGGGCTGTGCGCGTGCTCCGACTGCCCAGCATGGCTGACTCGCTCCGCTTAGCTGCAGTGGTGCCCTTGATGATCTGCACCACTTGCTTCTGCGAGCACTCGATGTTGTTGAAGGCGCAAAGGGCCAGGAAGGATTTCAGGCTAAGCGTCAGGCTATTCTTATCGGCGGATCTCTTGATGTCCTTGATGACACGATCGCAGCTGGTATCCGCACTGCTGCCAATCAGCACATCGATGATCACATCCATGCCCAGCTGCAGCAGGATGGCGCCGCCCTGCAGTTCCATCGGATCCATGGCATGCAGAGACTTCACCGTCGCGTGCTGGGATTCGGTTAGCTTGATGCCACGCGCCTGCATGCTGGCCATGAGCAGATCGGCCAGATCCTTAGCCGCCAGTTGACCAATGTGGCTGGTCCGCCCCGCCGCTGCCATCGCTGGGGCTGACGTTGACGCCGAGGTTGTGGCCGGCTTGGCCTCGTGCGGTATGAGGAAGCAGGTGGATAGCAGGAGAAACAGCTGAAGGCGCCACATATTGCCGTTGGGGATATAGTTTACGTCTGTCCAAACTCTCCGGAGATTTCCAAGAAGTGCCAAGATGATCGCAACTTGACAGATTGATATTGATGGGCTCTGCGGCATGCGCTTTTATGGCCATTCGGGTTCTTTGTGCTGATGCTTATCATGCAACTGCTGCTGTGAGTAAATGCGGCTCTGTCGCATCTGCTGATAACGCCGGCCGAGAGATAAGCGCGTCGTATGCAATATTTATTACCGCATGCCGCAAAACGTGCCCCCAAATCGCCAAACACCATCGGCGTCGATGTTGACAACAGACTTTGGGCTTTCGCCTCTGCTTTAACGCCCATTCGCATTCTTCGCGCATAGTTTGTCATCTGCGGTTTATCTACGCGGTCCAAAGATTCGCGACTAGCGATTGTCGAACTGAAAAGGCTGCCATGGATCGGCTACAGCTCAGGTTTGTCCATCTAAATGATTTCCTTTCTCAATGGCGGGTAATAAATAAAATAGATCAATTTTATACGACCATTGGCTGAATACCGAGTTCTTGGATGAAAAGTTAGAATGTTTTATTAGAACAATCGACTTTTTTTATATAACATAAGCTTTACGTATGTTTGCAAGGTAATTAAATCTTCGTCGCTCTGAAGTTAATTTTTATTTTATGTTACGAATTATTTTTTATGGCATTTCATGTAACAATCTCCAAAGCCCAAAGTTTTTCAAGTAAACGCCGCAGAATTTATTAGTTATAAGTGTATATATAGATATCAATTCTGTTATAGAGCTAAGCGAGATATTTAACTAGATGTTCAATATCATCATCAAAAATATAGATAAAGTTATATTCTGATATATTTCATCTAGAGCCAAGCTTTCCAGAGACAATATTCTTCATCTTTAATTCTTATATATGCATCTATATTTTTCTGTCATGAAAATATATATTACTTAGTCATTCCAGTGCAATCAATTAAATGAATTTAAAAACCTATAGATAATTATATCTCATAAAATTAGGTACTTAAACGAACCCCAAGTTCTTATTCATTTATATATACCTCAGTCATATATTTTATGATTATAGTTCTCGGTAGACGAGCTCTCTAAGTGCCCCAGTCAGGATAGATTCTGATTGTAGTGATATCATAGTATTACTGTAGGGAAACAGAATTTACAACGTTTCGTTCTTAACATTTTTAGTTTTCATTTCATTCTTGTATATCTTTAAATTAAGTAAGAATTAAAGCCAGAATATAGAACTACAACGTTACCTATATGAAGTTGCAATACTTAAGATTTAGATTTGGAAATTTTGGGATTATAAATGTTGGTTTTGAATTCGTAACTTATATAAAAATGTAAAAATATTTTGACGCCATTATGAACAAAAGCCGACAGCATTTCGAAGCGGCCGCTGTCGCTGACCCAGATATAAAGCAGAGCCACAGTCAACATGCAATCTGGCAGCTGGTCGTGCACACGTGCCCCGAGCTCTGTGGACAATTTTGGGTGGTCCGATTTCCGCATAGAGATATCAGGCAGTGCGGAGCAAAAGCACGGGGTGGTATAAAATGCACAAATCGCTGCTTCTTGGCAGCCAGTTAAAAGTTTGACTAACAACCTGAGACCCAAACATCCAGAGGCAACAGACAACAAATGTCAGCTTTGAGCAACGATCAACGTTTTGTGGTGCTGCTGCTGGTTGCGGTGGCCAGCGGTGCTTGGCTGAGCGCCGGCACCACTGCGCAGACCTTTACATCCGAGGATCGCGGCTCTATACTGAAATTTATGGATGTGCTGATGAGTTTCCTCGATGCCGAATCGGAGAATGGCACCAGCACTCAGAGCCCGAGCAATGCCACCACAGCGGGCGAAGTGGAGAGCACCACCCTAGCTGGCAATGCGACAACGGACAGCACAGCCACAGAGTCCACCACAGCGAGCAATTCGTCGGTCGACAGCAGCGGCAGCGAGTCAACGAGTGAGAGCACCACGCTGGCAGCGAATGAAACAAGCGAAGCAACCACCAGTTCCACCACCCAAGTCAGTGTGGCGCCACGTCGCATTTGCTTTAAGCGTGTCTGCTATAAGTTTGCGGGCGACAAAGGCTATATTTATTAATAAAAATATTAGTTGCAACGAATGAATTCGTTACTCGTTAGTTTAATAAGTTTGTTTCGGTGTGTTTCACTTACCAAAATGGGATAATTTTATGTTTACTTTGACCGATACTCGTTAGTCGAACTCGTTGCTATTCCTCTTACTCGCTAGCTTCCACTTGGACTGTAGTCCATAAAATGGGATAATCTAATAATCTGTATTGGAATGGATCGCATACAGTCTTAAGACTCATTACCTTGTTTCATTAGTTGAATTCGTTGTTATTCCTGCTACTCGTTAGCTTATAATTAGACTGCAGAATTTAAAGTTCGCCTGTCAGCATGTAACCAATAGAAACATGGCTTTCAAATTGAGATTTGTAACTTATTTTACTCCTTAAATAGGTTGCTCGAACTCAGGAGCTAAGCTTGTAGCGGTAAATTCTCCGTTTGATTAATGACAAACCGACAAACGGTTAAGCTCTCAAACTTTTAACATGCATTTATTATCAACACATAATGCCGTTTACTAAAATAGGTGTCTGGCAAGACTCGTTATTTTATGTATTCGACTGATACAAATGATTGACAACATTTTATACGCAGAGCCAATTTGTAGAGCACAAGCGGCATTAAAAGATGTTCAGCAATAAAAGGAAAACAGAACGCAAAGTTTTCTGTCAGATGTTTTTTGTTGCGAAACCCAAAACGAATTATTTCAATTAAAAGTTTTAGAGCACAGCTCTTAATGCTGTCAACTTGGTCGTTGATGTGCCCAAGCCTTATTTGTTCCCGAAATACGAGCTATAATTTTGTGTTTTAACAAAAGCACACACAACAACACACACCCACACACCCACACACACACATTCACACACGCACGTTGACCAACAAACTGACAGCTAAAGCCCATTGGCAAAAGCTTTGTGGCTTTTCAATGAGTCGTAAACAAATGAAAATTTATTCGTTAAAAGATTTTCTGAATTCATTGTGCAAATAGTTGACGCCAACGTTGATGTGGCACCCATCAAATAGAATACTATGAATACGCCTAAGAGCCACCCATAAGCTCAAATGCATATTGTGTATGTGTGTGTGTTTGTGTTTGTGTTTGTGTGTGAAGAGTAATCTACATAAATAATTACACACCACAAATATAAATTAAATGCCAATTGCACAAACAGCTAAATGCTTTGTAACTAGCTGTAAAAAAATATTTATGAAAAAAGGATAAACGAGTTTGTAACGTGAGTGAGTAATTTGTAATAAGTAATAAAAGAAAATAGCTAGTAGCTAGTTATAACAGATTTGTAAAATAATTGAATGGATAAATAAATGGAAACTATTTCAGCTTGTTCAACTTGCGAGAAAAATGTTGTAGCGAGTAACGAGCTGGCCAACGGTTAACTGTTAGTTTTGTTCAAACAAATCAAAAGGAAATAAATAGGTGACCTAGTTCTGCCATGCAAAGTTAGGTAGCTTGCTATAAGAGGAAGCAAGTTTCAAGCCAACAAATTATGTGCAACGAGTAATTAATAAAACCAAACAATGTAAAGTCAACTAACGAGTAGCTCATATGGATGTTGCCTGCTTCTTAAACGCAAAGCCATAGCAGGTATTCAATTTGTAGCGAATTTACAACGAAACGCTGTGACTTTTGATTAATAGAATGTTAACTTTTTGTATGCGAGTTTGGTGTTTTTTTTTTTTTTTTTTTTGAGTCATGCAACTTTTTCGGCTTCAAGTGCCACGTGCCTGGCTATTTAATTACTATCAGCTTATTGTTATTACTGTCCCATATCCGTCAACAACTTAACGAAGTTATCACACACAGTGCGCCGGATTAGTCGACCGCCGCGTGAAGTACTTTAAATTAGTTTCGTTGCATAAACAAGGCATCCGCCTCGGGGAGGTGGAGGGGGTGTGCGACTCTTCAAAACAAGCACGCGACGAAAGACAACCCCAAACCCAAACCCAAAACTAAAAACCAAATCAACCCAACCATACGGACACGTGTCAGCAAGAGTGACATCAAATGAAGGCCGAAGATGGAGTTGGAATCGGGGCGGGGGTGGGATAGGTGGAGGAGATGCTTGCGCTTGGGCTTGGCGATGCCACGCTGTTTGTTTGCGGTCGAAGGAAGCGCATCAAAAAATATCCAATTACAATTTAATTAACTGGCTTGCTCCCACGCTAGTTAAAACAGCTAGTCGGACACGCCCGGCTACGAGATACCCTGAACCCAGCTGCAAGCTGTCGTTATACACATTTAAGCCCCTTTTGCATTCATACACACTTACACTTAATCACATATACACACAAACGCACGCCGCATGCTGGGCACTTAACTTAGCGGCTGCTCTTGGAAAATTTAACTAACTCCATACTACATGCTGAGGGATGCACTGCTTGTGTGTGCACTGCTTGCGCATGCACTGCTTGCGTTTGTTGCTAATTTACTTGTGAAATTTGTTTAAATTTAGCACACGTTTTCTGTAATAACTTTTGTATTTCTGAACCGATCTTGATGAAACTGTTTGCCCACTGAAAGAAAGGCAAGGATATAATATATTCAAGTTCTCATTTTAAAGAAGAGAGAAAGATGGAGAGAGAGAGAGAGAGAGAGAAAAATATGGAGAGAGGGAGAGATGGAAAGAGAAAGAAAAGAGAGAGGTAGGGAGAGAGAGAGATGAGGAGAAAGAGATATGGGAAGAGAGAGAGGGAGAGATGAAAAGAGAGAGAGTGGATGGAAAGAGATAGAGAGGGCGAGAGAGATAGAGAGGGAGAGAGATTGGGGAGAGAGAGAGAGGATGGAAAAGTCAGTCAATAAAAGCCAAAGCAAAAAATATGATTGAGAGATAATTCACTATATAACACTCTAAACACTTAACTAAAAATAATGCCAAAACATGTAAACCTTAACTGAACTCTTGAAAATCGCAGAGAAGGGTGTTTTTGCATTTGACCAGTAAATTTTCTATGGGCTCATAAACAAAAGTTTATAGGAGAAAATTTGCAAATTTCCGGAGAGTGGGAGAGAGTGAGGGAGAGAGAGAGAGGAGGAGAGAGAGAGCAGAGGAGAGAGGGGGGAGAGAGAGATGAGGGAGAGGGGAGAGAGAGCGAGAATTGATAAGTCAGTCCATAACAGCGAACGCAAAAAAATTATTGAGCTATAATGCACTATATAAACACTTAACTAAAAATAAAACAAAAACATGGAAACCTTACCTGAACTCTTGAAAATCGCATAGAAGGGCGTTGTTGCAATTGACCAGACTTTGAAACAACAAGTAAGACGGCTCTAGTCGAGAATGCCCAACTAGAACCCTGCGGCAATATGTCGTTACATACATTTCATCCCTTATCCACAAAATCACACACACAAACTAACACACGCGGCAAGCTGCGCGCCTTACTCAGCTTCTGCGCATGGCCAGTATACCCTTTTGACCCATATTTAATGGTTTCAGGGTATAAATGTGCCAAATATTCCGCACAGTAAAAATTTCCAAGAGTTGGAATATTTCCTCTTTTATTGCATACTTTTCAGCTGTCCGATTGTTACGCTTGCACAGATCTTTAAACATATTCCGTGTTGCATACTCTATGGTAAGAACTATAATTCAAGCCATCAATTAAGTTGAAAAGCAATTAGTAATATAAATTGTTGCTCATTATTTCTTCTCCCATCCACTTATTTGATTGATACATTTAAAAGACCTCATAAAGATATACAGTAAAATCAAATACAATACTAAGGTGTTTGGCTTATCAAATTAATTTTGGACAACCTATAAGCCTCCAATTATTAGAATAAGTTGATTAGACTGCAAAAAACAGAGAATATGGGCAGAACTACAGAGCGTTGGCTTACATTAAATTTCCAAGTAAAGCTTTTCGAAATCAAAGTAAATAAATCAAATTATTTTGATATTTTCTCAAGTAAATTTAAATCCAACTCAGTAGCCTGAGCAACCACAAAACTGTCACCCACATTGTAACGAAGAAACTATATAAAACAATTCCTCAGTACTACTCCTGTTCTATTCGGAACAACATCAACAAAAACAAAAAAACAAAAACGTTTATTTCGTCAAAAAGCATACACTTTACAACAAATTTAATATTTAAGAAGAAAGTCAAACGACACACGGTTACACACATACAAATAATAAACATACTTACATATATATTAACTAATAGGTGTAAGTTGTTTCCTCTTTTTATCACAATTCTCTTTTAACCATTTCCTTCAGTAAGCGGCGCGCAACATAAACAATCATTCTAATACAATACAAATGGAGTAAGTTGGCAGCCTCGATAAGCTGGCTTTATAATTCTCAACTCATTTGTTTATTATCCTTTCAGTTCGGACTGGATTCTTTGCATATTACAATTGGAACGACTTCGACTACACATTGGACACAAATAACGCTAAGTGGAAGTTCTGGTAGAAGTCAAAATTTTAAAGTGAACTTGTCCAATTTATTTAGAGAAAGGCACCAAGCAAAAAAGAAAAGAAAAAAATATATATATTTTTATACCGGAATCTACTTTTACAATTTTTCAATGGGTTCAGGGTATACAAATTTGCAGATTTCCAGAGAGCGAAGAAGAGAGAGCGAAGAAGAGCGCGAGCGAAGAGGAGAGAGAGAGATGGGGAGAGAGAGAGAGATGGGGGGAGAGAGATGGGGGAGAGAGAGAGATGGGGGAGAGAGAGAGAGAGATGGGGAAAGAGAGAGAGAGAGATGGGGAGAGAGAGAGAGAAATGGGGGGAGAGAGAGAGAGAGAGAGATGGGGAGAGAGAGAGAGAAATGGGGGGAGAGAGAGAGAGAGAGATGGGGAGAGAGAGAGAGAGAGATGGGGAGAGAGAGAGAGAGAGATGGGGGAGAGAGAGAGAGAGAGAGATGGGGAGAGAGAGAGAGAGAGAGATGGGGAGAGAGAGAGAGAAATGGGGGGAGAGAGAGAGAGAGAGATGGGGAGAGAGAGAGAGAGAGAGATGGGAGAGAGAGAGAGAGAGAGAGAGAGAGAGAGAGATGGGGGAGAGAGATGGGGAGAGAGAGAGAGAGAGAGAGAGATGGGGAGAGAGAGAGAGAGAGATGGGGAGAGAGAGAGATGTGGAGAGAGAGAGAGATGTAGAGAGAGAGAGAGATGTGGAGAGAGAGAGAGATGTGAGAGAGAGAGAGAGAGATGTGAAGAGAGAGAGAGAGATGTGAAGAGAGAGAGATGTGGAAATAGAGAGAGAGGTAGAAAAAGAGAGGGAGAGAGAAAGAGAGGAGAAAAGTCAGTCAACAAAAGCCAAACGAAAAAAAATGATAGAGGGATAATGCACTATAGAACAATCTAACTAAAAAAATTGCCAAAAAATATATATACACCTCACCTGAACTCTTGAAAATCGCAGAGAAGGGCGTTTTTGCATCTGACCAGTAAATTATCTAGAGGCTCATCAACAACAACTTATAGGAGAAAATTTGCAGATTTCCGGAGAGTGGGACAGAGTGAGGGAGAGAGAGAGAGGGAGGGGAGAGAGTGAGGGAGAGAGAGAGAGAGGAGGGGAGAGAGTGAGGAGGAGAGAGGGGGAGAGAGAGAAGGGGGAGAGAGAGCGAGAATTGAAAAGTCAATCCATAAAAGCGAACGCAAAAAAATTATTGAGCTATAATGCACTATATAAACACTTAACTAAAATTAAAACAAAAACATGGAATCCTTACCTGAACTCTTGAAAATCGCATAGAACGGCGTTGTTGCAATTGACCAGACTCTGAAACAACAACTAAGACGGCTCTAGTCGAGAATGCTCGACTAGAACCTTGCGGCCATCTGCCGTTACATATATTTCAACCCCCTTGCCTTCTTACATACATACACAAAATGTACACATACATACACTAACAAACATACACACACACAAACACACGCAGCAAGCCGCGCGCTTTACTCAGCGGCTGCGATAGCTTTTCGAAATCAAAGTAAATAAATCAAATTATTTTGATATTTTCTCAAGTAAATTTAAATCCAACACAGTAGCCTGAGCAACCACAAAACTGTCACCCACATTGTAACGAAGAAACTATATAAAACAATTCCTCAGTACTACTCCTGTTCTATTCGGAACAACATCAACAAAAACAAAAAAACAAAAACGTTTATTTCGTCAAAAAGCATACACTTTACAATAAACTTAATATTTAAGAAGAAAGTCAAACGTCACACGGTTACACACATACAAATAATAAACATACTTACATATACATATACATATATATTAACTAATAGGTGTAAGTTGTTTCCTCTTTTTATCACAATTCTCGTTTAACCATTTCCTTCAGTAAGCGGCGCGCAACATAAACAATCATTCTTATACAATACAAATGGAGTAAGTTGGCAGTCCCGATAAGCTGGCTGTATGATTCTCAACCCATTTGCTTATCCTTTCAGTTCGGACTGGATTCATTGCATATTACAACTGGAACGACTTCGTACACATTGGTCATTGCATATTGGACGCATCAAATAACGCTAAGAGGAAATTCTGGTGCAAGTCCAAATTTTAAAGTGAACTTGTCCATTTTAGAGATAGGAACCAGGCCAAAAAGATAAAAATCAAAAAAAAATAAATATATATTTTTATACCGGAATCTATATTTTAAAAATTTTTTTTAACAAAATATTTTTGTGCCCAAATAGTGTACATATATTGGTCTAAATATGTAATTGAGCTCACAGCTCGAAAGTACTCGACCATGATTCAGGCAAAGCGAGAGTGATCAACTAGGAGATGCCCTGTACGCGTATATAAAATTGAATAATGAGAAATATAATTTGAAGAGAAACGTGAAAAAATCGATCCATTAAAATTCAAGTGTAATGAATAATTTTAAATGAAATTTTCGCTTAAAAGAAAAATTTTAAAATTCAAATAGACGATCTTTTCTTAAAGAGGTGCTTAAATTCTATATTGGTATACCATATAGCATGTGTTCAGGCTGATCGACCTTCTCCTATGACACAAAATTGAAGCATTCTCCTTAGGTATTTGAATTCGATAGCCCATGTTTGATAAAGTCTCAATCAATAAATAGATCAATAAATTAGTCAAATATTAATGCTGTGCGAAGGACTTGCAAGGACCCTAAAATTTCGTAGCCACTCGAATGAATGGGTACTTATTTATTTATTTATTCATATTGATATTTTAGTAAACCATCGCTTTTAGTCAACTAAAGTAACAAGTCCATGGCAGACTTAATTTTTGGTTATCCAGGTAATCTCTCTATTTTTTTTTATCTGATCAATTCCATGCGCGCTATATGGTATAGTGACCCATACATATTGCTTGCGACCCTTTGTCAGGTTTCATTGATAGCTTTAAGACTGAACGACTTATTTGCATATAGACAGACAGATGAACTCCTTACGTCATGCCGATCGACCCACTTTTAATGGGCATAAAAACAAAGGAATTCATGTAATCTCTGCAGATACTTATATTTAAGCTGTTAAAGGGAAGTTTACGACAAAGGGTCTCTGCCGATTGAGCATTTGAGATGAGAATTTTATTTACGGTGTCCCAATGTCCGGCAATATATATAAACGCACACACAGGCACACGGACATACACGCACACGCAGATCCTTTTCACAGGCGCTGCAAATTTAATCATTTTCGGTGTCGCTGCTGCGTTTTATGAGGCCACGCGCTGCTATCCTTGTTGGTGTTGTTGGTTCATACACCCTGCACCCCTTAACAACGGGTCAAATAGCCAGCTCCGTCTGTATTGGGCCAATTAATAATAATTGGGAACGCCATAATAAATGGGTAAACAATTTTAAATAAACTACAAAATTCAAAGAATTTTTCTACTGAAAGAAATGTTTTTAGCTTTAGTATTGCATTTGAGTCTTCTAGATATTATAGTAATTTTGGAATGACAAAAATGTTTTTCAAAGTTGAATCTTGTTATCAAATTTTGACTGGATTTTAGCAGCACTTATATTTGATTTAAGTTCAAAATTCTTGGGTTTTCTCTGAGCCTATGGAGCTTGATACAGGGTAACTCCTGGTAGAGCGCACTCGACACGCTTACTTATTAATGGCTGTTGTGGCTGTTGTTGTTGTTGTTATTGTTGTGCAGGACATGCGCATAAAAAGCGCCATTTTGCCCGCCAAATGAGCCGCATCATTATCGGCAGCAACATCGATGACATGGCCAAGAAAGTGTTCGCTGTGGTTGTTGTTGTCGCTGTTTGTTGTTCTTTCGGTTGTTGCCAAACATTTTTTCAGGCTCTTGACTACTCCTTTTTTATTACCGCCCGCCCGCGTTTAAATTTTATGAGCAGCCGGAGCGATGGTTAACGACAACAGCAGCTGCTGCAACGCCGCCCTCCGCCCCAGCCCCAATTGCGTTGTGCGTGGCTTGGAGCGTACTGTACTTTGATTTGTGTTTGTGTGTGTGTGTGTGTGTTTTTTTTTATTATTTATTTTGCTTCTGTTGTTGCGACCAAGTTGTTGCAAATGGAATTTTTGGTTAATTTGCATGGCTGAAGGCGCTTTGAAGTTGCGACCAAGTTGCACTTGAGACAGACGCAACTTGCCCCACAAGGGGGCAATTGTTTTTGGTCTATGGCATTGCCAAGTGCCGCGCCGGAGTGGCATGCCCCCAAAACAGTCAATAAGTGTGTAACGAGCTGCCCGGCAAGCAACTGGGAGAAACAGTTAGAGGTGGTGGTCCTGAGTTGGGGGTTGCAAACGAAAGACTTAAGCAAAAGACTTGAGTAAATGCTCGATTAAAATTTAATCAAAATCGCATTAAATAATCGCAATAAAACGCTGATGGCATTCTCATGTAATGCCCACACACACACACACACACACGCGCACACAGGAACTCTTCGAGTTTTTGCTACAAGGATTACAAGCTGCAAATCCACTTGGCACATGACGCGCGCGCCCCCTCCCACCTGCCCCTCCCCTGCGCCACCTGCGTTGCATTGTTATAGCTCTTGCCCTTTTTTATTTCCCTCTTCTTCTTTTTGTTGTTGCGCTTCTTTCTCATTGTTGTCCGTGGTTGAATTTGGCGCATTGCTACCCTCCTTTTTTTTTTACATCTCTTTTCGTAGCTGTTGTCTGCTCGTCCTGCATTGTCCTTTACATGCTGCTGTAACCTAATCCGCTTAGCTCTCGCTCTCTCTCTCTCTCTCTTTCTCTCTCATTTTCTCTCTGTCTCTTTCTCTCGCGCTCCCGCCTTCAATTGAACACTTGCCAGCACTTGCCACCGTCGTGTCGTGAGCGTCATCAACATCATCTTCATCACAAGTGTTTGATGAGTTCACAGCCGGAATTGATTGATCGATCGCTCGATCGTCACAGCTGACAACGGACCAGAATCATCTAACAGTTCGTGTGTTTTGTGGCTAGAATGGAAGCGATACGGCTTCAAGGGGGGTTTCTCAATTATTCGCTGCACAGTTGGTTGCACAGGTAAAACTATAGGTATCATATTTTACATTAGCTGCCAGTCACTCGTTACTTATTACTCGCGCTACTACTCGTTGGATAGACTATATTTTGCTGTATTTATCTCATTATCTACTGCTGATAGCTCGCTGACTTTAATTACTAATAAACCCATTTCACTCGTCACTCGCTACAACTTACTATTTCTTTTCTATTCGTTATGCCCTTCTCGTTAGTCGCTCTTCTTCATTCGTTATTATATAGACAGGCCACTCTTTTATTACTCCCATTTAAGAGCTCCCTCTTGGCTCTCTAATAACTACCCGAACACTTACCGATCACTCGTTACTCGTCACTCGCCCTAGGCTACGCATTAGTACACATTACTAGGTACTCGCTGTCTTTTAATTTCCTTGCAACTCGCTGCTATTACTCTACATTCGCTGGAGGCTAACTCGTTACTCGCCAATAGCTCTTATTTACGTGTTACTACACATTTTCCGCCACTCTTTTCACGTTCCGTCTTTAGTATTTTCTCTTTGCTCTCTATTAGTTTACTGGCCTCTTGTTGCAGTCCCTCGTTACTCGCTCGTTTCTCGTTAATCTCTTCTTGCTCCCATTTCAAGGCTAACTTTTTCCAATCCTTCAATTTGCTGACCACTCGCCGCTAGAAACGATTTTTCAACACGAAACGCAGGCACATTTCTAGTTCAACTGGAACTCAAAATAGTATCTATAGAAATACATTTTTCGGCAATTCGCTTCAGCAACTGAGTTGACTGCGTCAACATTAATTTATTTATTGTATGGCACTCGTCGCTCCCACGGTCAACCATTTTACCATATCCGATTATCGGAAACGGAAGAGCACAAACTGTGAAGTGCTGGCAAACAACGACGGGCATCGAGTATGTTTGAGTATTTTGATGTTGTTCTTGTTGCTGATGTTGTTCTTGTTGTTGTTGTTGTTGTTGTTGTCATTGTGGTGCAAGCAAATAGTCGTTAAAGCCGCTATGCCAACTGATACGAGTGCGATTGCAACTGCGTCTTAATTTCGGCATTGGGCATTACCTAATACCTTTGTTTTTCTCTCGCTATTCCCTTTCTCCCTCTCTCACTCTCTCCCTGTGTTTTTTTATGGCCTGACAAAGGAAAAGCCGCAACGACCCCCGCGGTATGCCGTATAGGTAAAAGTCCAACAAAGCAATGCCGCCGAGAGAAATTCGCTAGAAAACGCACAAAAAAAAAACGCCACGCGGTAATGACAAATATTGACATTTCCTTTAAATACAGAATGAGAAAGAGCATACACTAGGAGAAAAGAATAAGAATTCTGAAATTGGACCAACTAGGCACTCGAAAAGAAGAAATTCAAAAAGCTTTTAAGTCCACACTGAAATTTCTAAATATAGAACACAAATGCAGTAATCAATGCGATATAATGTAAAATCGGCTAATGAATATTTTGCACCTAATTAAAAAATTGTATTTTTATTCTAACAACAATAACGAAATTGATTCATTTTGAATTTAACAATATTCCAGAATAAAATATTTTAAGCTCCTTTCCGGCTTAGATCTTCGTAATTTTTTCTGAGTGTATTATTTATATGCCCTCTCAGGCAGCCCGCTTGTTGGCTCTGGAGGTAACCTTATACCATTTTTGGGTAACATTCACAAAAGCCACGCATTGTGCTCGCTGCCTATCAATAAATAGTACAAAACACTTTTTGTACTCAGCGTTGGGTATTCTTCGAGTGCGTATTATAAGTTCATTGGGCTAGTGAATAAAATTCTAGCGGGTGTGGGCGGAGAAGGTGTTGGGGTTAGATAAAAACTATCGGATTACTTAGCCAGCATTTCACACGCTACTTGTGCGCGTATTCGTCTATCCATCCACGCTTTAATTTCCTGTTGTCCGAAATTAGTTGGTAATCGGGCTGGTTAGCTGGTCAACCATATCCCTTCGATTTTAATCGATTGCGTTTTATAAATGGTAAATAAATAGAACAATAGAGTGTTTAAGGAACAAACAATAGGGCATACAAAAGAATTTTGCGCTGTGAGAACAATATTTGTTTGGTTTTGGGAGAAAATTCCTCAAGTTTCATATATAGGATTTTTCAAAAATGGGTCTGAACAATAAAAAGCAATTTGTACAGAGCTTTAAATGAAAACTCCTTAATATACATGATGGCTTACTTAACAAAGTAAAATATATTTTTAAACGTAATTTGTGCTGAACCTTAAAAAAATAGAGATATTCTATCTGCTATAAGTTATCAACAGCTTGGAAAATAATCATTTATTTCTTCTGAGCACTGCAATCGTTTTGTATAATTAAATATTTAACTTTAAATTTTGTGTTTTTTCCTAGAGCACATCAAATGGCAGCGTCAACAGACGTTTCAATTTAGCTTCCTCTGTCCGGGCTAATCTCACAGACTTCAAGTGCTACCTGTGGCACCTTCATAAAAACAGGTCATCAAATCTGATTTACTGGAAATTTCTGCCTCAAAATTGTGTATAATGCTTATGAAAATGTATTCTATCAATTAAATAACCTTCAAGAAAAAACCCTTGAAATAGCAGTGCCTTATTATGAAGCTGAGACTTTTCTGGTTAGATTAAAGGTAGCAATAATGTGTGTGCGAAGGGACTTCGAGAATAACTTATCAGCACATTTAAAACGTATTGTTTATCAGACACTATTCAGTTTAAAATTACTCACTCACTCACCATGTTACCTTTAAGAAAGCTACTATTTGAGAATAATATATTTTTTTCGAAAATAAGTAGCAAAATATTAAAAATTAAGTTATTTTTTTGACAAAGTAATGGGTGTTTGAAAACTAAAAATTTGAGTAAATTTTAATGTATTTTTTTAAAAATTTTGTTTTTATAGATTTTTGTGAATTGCCAAAAATGTGTAATATTTTAATCTTTATATAAACCACCAGATAACGGCTTATAACAATATATTTTTTTTCTTTTCTATTTCCAGATTTCAGTTAGAACCCAACAAATTTTAAAATTATATAAAAATTTAAGCTTAAGTTTGAGATATTCAAATCAATATGTAAACTCCCAAATTTAGGGATTATAAAATATAATATATTTTCAAACTTATTTATATATACTCATGTTATATATTTACTAACTTATTTTTAATCCCCTAATTTGAGCTCGAGTTTCGGCCCATTTGTATTCGTTTTATCCCCTCAGTTAGTTTCTTAAACTATGCCAAAGTTCTGCTGGCTATTTGCGCACTTTTGGTCGTGGGATGTGGACTATCAAGTGGCCGGCAGTGCAGTTGCTTGCTGGATGGGATTGGGGGCGGGGAGGGTTTCTGGGACGTTGCTCGTGAAATGGAGGACTTCATTGCCATGTTGACCACAACAAAGCGACCTGCTGTAATCTAGACGAGGCGTTGCCGCAGCTACCCAAAAGCTAATAATTATAACAAAAATACCCGAGCCTGTGGTATCAACACCACCTACCCCTACCCCTGCTGCCCGGCCCCAACCCCGATCCTGACTAGCCATATAATGTGCTTAATGGCGGGCATTATCCACACATTGCCGGCTGGCAACGGCTGAAGCCTTAAATTTGCACAGCTCGTCCTTTTGGCGCGCCGCGCGTTGCCAGGAAAAAATTATTTTGTTACATTTTTTTCTTCTTGCTGCTCTTGTGACTAGAGTGTTCCAGTGTGTGTGTGGGTGTGCGAGAATGAATGTGTGTGAGTGTTTGCTTTTGCTTCAAAGCAACATTGTTAAGCCGCACCGCATGCAGACATACTTTGTGTTTGACCACATGGCATAATGAGTGTGTCCTGCACAAAACATGCGAGCAGGACCGGCACCAGCTCAGGTGTGTGTGTGTGTGTGTGTGTGTGTGTGTGTGTATGTGTGTGCTAGGTGTGTGCTAGATACGTGCGTGTGTGCGATGTTTGCCAGCAGGATGTTTGCGGTTGAGCAACGGAAATAACCCATTCATTTGTTCGAGTGCCTGCGAAATTTTAATGCCCTTGCAAGTCCTTTGCATAGCATTAACACTTGACTAATTTATTGATTAACGTGTTAACAATTCATAAAACATGGACTATCCATTTCAAATGCAGTGTCATGTGTTAAATACACTTAATGCATGTGCCACCTTAACTCAAAAATAATTATACAAATTATAATATCTGCATTTACTGACAAATCTGTTGGCCTAAAGCGTGTGTGGATCAATATTGTATATGCTAGTTGATCACTCTCGCTTCTTGTATTCTTGAGCTCTAAGTTAAACATTTTCTTTAAAAATTTAAAATATTTAAAATGTAGTTTCCGGTATAAAAATATATATATTTTTTTTTTTTTCGTTTTTCTTTAATCTTTTCTTTTAAGGTCCCTAATTAAAATCAATAATTATAATATTGACTTCTACCAGAATTTCCACTTAGCGCTATTGGATGTGTCCAATGTGTCCGAATTCATTCCAGTTGTAATGTGTGAAAGCTGAAAGGATAATGAAACAGAAGAGTTGCGAATTATAAAACCAGGTAAAAAGAGGCTGCCAACTTACTCCATTTGTTCGTTATAAGTGTGATTGTGTTGCAGCCTCTTACTGAAAAAAAAAAAAGATTTTTAGAAGAGAATTAATATAAAAATTATGATCAACTTACGCCCTCGAAGGAGTATATGTGTATATATGTATAAAAGCCACTTTATTCTTAAATATTAAACACACTTTGTTTTTTTTTTTTTTTTAAGGTTTTGCTGTTAGTCGTAATAAAAGTTTATGTTTTTTTGGGAAGTTGTTTCGACTAGAATAGGAGTTGTACTGAGGAATTGTTTTGTTTAGATTGTGTATGGGAATTTGGATGACAGTTCTATGCGTGCTCAGGCTACTGAGATGGAGTAAAATTTACTCGAGAAAATATCGAAATTATTTATTGAGTGCCATATTTTTTTTATGCATTTAAAAATGAAAAAGAAATTAATAAATAATTATTCCAAAAAGCACAGTAAACTTGGCGATGCCGACCAAAAAATACCCTTTTATAAATGATGGAGACATACTTCTTTTCTAAACTTTACAGTGCTTACAGTTAATTTCGAACAGCGAAATGGTTTCTGACACAAATAATAATTTTTCAACCGATCGATTCTAATCAAGAATATATGTGTACTGCAAAAAGGACCCCCTGCAAGGGTATAGAAAATGTAACTATTGCCTGTTAGCTGAAAGGAACAAACATGTGAAATATTCAGTTTCGCTTTTGAATCACTTTCTCTGCCCGTTCGTGGATCCAAGCGAAAGCGAATACAAAATGCACGAAAACTAAATGTGCCAGGACCTCCATCCGATACCCCTGCCCCTCGTTCATTTGTGTATATGTTATAAATACATCCAATTCGGGGTTTTGGGTGGGTTTCTGTGTTGGGTGTCTCAGGTTGGTGTTTTGTCTTTTTTTTTTTTTGGTTTTGGGTCCGGCTTGGTCGCATGTGCGCGCTTTGTTTGTGTTTTGGGACTGGTCTCAAATTGCACAACAACGACAACAACGGGAACAAACAGTCAAAGGACAATAACAATGGAAGCCAAGCGCAAACATAAACAGCGAGCATCGTCGGGCCGGATTAGTGGTATGCCGTCCTTCGGTCTACGGCGGAACAAGCGAAAAAGTTAATTAAGGGTTTCACAGTTTATGGAAAATGTCAACTGAAATAAGTGAAAATCGACCGCGTGCATTGAACCGCAAATAAGGCGGGGCAACGCTGCCAAGGCAACCAGTCCCCCAGCTCAGCTCAGGCAGGCCCAAGCCAGCCACTCCCCAGCATCAGTCAGAACAACAACAACAACAACAACAACCGGTAACACCAGCCAAAACACCTCCGAACACCACCCGCGGCGTTTTGGCCATAATTAGCCAAGCCGACACTAATTGTCCTTTACCTAGACACAGCTGTGACTCCTTCCCTTTCCCCTTGCCCTTCTCCTTCGCCTGCCCCTCCCCCAGCCCACTGACACACTGGTCTAATTTTGGGCTCGGACTCAAATTCGGTTTTGTCCGCTCGCTAATATGGGTCTCCGTTTACGTGGCAACATTTTGTAACCATTCACTGGAGCGCGTTGCGCGTTGCCAACTGATTTGCAGCTTGCAACGGCTCGATTCTGTAGCGATGACTGTACCTCTTTGGGAATGTACCGCCATTTAAATGGGGTACGTATATTGTTCTTGTAATTACCCAGTTTCTTCTTTCCAAAAATTACATTCCAAAGCAGTTCAAGTGCGCCAGTCGAGAGTGCTCGACTGCCAGTTGCCCTGCACTCAACTGCGAGCATACCTATTGCTAAGCATAGACTCGGATAGTCGTCCTGATCAATAATATACGTACTTTATGGAGTCGGAAATGCTTCCTTCTGCCACATACATACTTTTTCTAAAAGCTCTTATACCATTTTTAGCCACTTTCAATGGGTTCAGACCATAAAACTGTACATATTCCTTTAATGGAGTGTTATTGTAGTATATATATAAGTAAATATTCTTACATAAATTGGGATCACAAATTAAAAAAAAAAAAAAACAAAACATAATTCTTTTAAATCAAAAAAAATGTGCCAAGAGTTTCGAAATCGTTTAATAATTTTGTAAAATTCTTGTAATGTGATTTGTGCCTAATGCAGTAATTTTATTCCTATTCATTATTCCGCTTGTAGTTAAATCTGTAATGCAAATTTTCTCTGAGTGCAAAACGCCTTCCTTAACTGTCTCTTTCTTTCGCAATTGAACTCAAGCCCCACATCAGCTGATGAACTGTAAATGGGGTCACTTTTGGCTCACATTAAGCCCTGACATGGATGCTAAATGCTCGCGTGATATTCGATGGGCTGACCTTTAATTAGTTGAGCTGTGCGCCAGGGTTCAAACGGCAACCCACATGAGATGACCGCAGCATTTGCAACACATCCGCATCCGCGTCCGCAGTCACATCCGCAATCGCATCCTCCACGTCGTCCTTCTGTTTGGACTTCCGCTGTTGACCGCAAAATTAAAAACTATGCGAGTTTTTCATTTGATTTGTTGCGATTTTCCCAACTGCAACTGGACATGGACATGGACATGGAACTGGCGCGACCCGCTGCTCGCTGCTTGCTGCCTGTTACCCCTGACCAGCGACCCGCGACCCTTTGCCACGGTTGACCTTTTGGCTGGCGCGTGACTGTTTCCATTTGTTGAGTTCCTCATTTTTGGCATTTCTGCACCTCGGCGGGTGGTCGAACGCACGCGTGGCTTACCCGTCAGACTCAGACTCAGCCTCTGGCTCACCCTCACCCTCACCCTCACCCTCCTCAGCATCCTTGTTTTCCAAATATTTGCCGCATAATGCGCAAATGTTTTCAGTCCAAACTGGGCACTGACCATTGTCATCCATTTACACTCACATTCACATTGCCGACTAGTTTTAAATTAAATTGCGAAGAATAATTGCGTTACGCATTTCTCTTGTTGTTGTTGTTGCTGCTGTTGTTGTTGTGGGCGTTGTCAACCCATTATGCAGGGATGAAGGCGGCGAATCCAGAGGTCAAACTCAAACAGCTCGTTTCCAGCCCACCCAATTTAATTGAATGCATTCGAATTGTGCGCTTAAAGTTGTTCAAAAATCACGAGATAAACTATTAAAACGTTGTTATACTTATTTTATGTTATGTTTGTTAATGTTTGGTACTGTACTAGATTTTTTATTAGAAAAAAATTATATAAACACTTAAATTTCTTATAAAAAGTATAGAATATTTTTCTTAAAATTAACCAAGGTTCGAACCAAAATCAGCGTTCATTATGCGTGGGTTCAAATCTGCCCATCCTTTGTCTATTCTCAATTTCAAGAGAATTTTATTATTCAGTAGATGTTCAGTGAATACAGCAGGGATTTTCGATATTTCGATCTGGCTGTAAAAAATTTATAAATCCTTGATCAGCATCAATAATTGTCTGTCAAATTCACAAAAATCACCGATGACAAATAATATAAAATATTTTTGAATTTCATGTAAGAATTGAACCCAATAAATTACCATTATTGCAAAGATTTGAAGTCAAGTTATTTTTAAACTAGGCAGTTCAATTGTGAAATAATTTCCCATGACTCGGCGCAGGACCTGTATTCCTTTTAAAAGAAATCAACTTATAAAGCGCATACTTAAATATCAATTTATTATTATTTTTTTAATTTAATTTGTTTTTTCTTTGGGCTTGGAACTGAAATCAAGGCAAGAAATCGTTTGTTCTTTTGTGTTTTCTGAAAATTCGAAAACAATAATTCATCATTTTGCGCTTGAATGGCATTCGCTGGCATCATTAGTCAGCCGAGGATGATGCACCGACTGAGCTGTATATATATAAAAATGTATTCGTGTATATGTTCATGTTTGTGTAGATATAGATATGGATAGAACTGGTGCATTGGCGGCGAGAGCTGAGAGCTGCTGCAGACAAGACCTGTCAGTCAATGGCTTTGTGGCCGCAGCAGGGAGAGACAGGGACGGAGACAAAGGCAGCGGCAACGGGAGGGAGGGAAACGTTGGGAGAGGTAGACGAAATTGAGTTGAAGGTAGAACATTATGCCGTTAATTGCTTATAGAGTTATTAACCATTCTATAAGCATTAGACGTTCGTAATTTGAGAGAAATTTGTCTGCACTGCCAATACCCAATGATCGTCAAGTTCATAATGAAGTTCTTTGCTGCCGCAGGTGTTTGGCTCGCTGTAAACTGAGCTCCCGAACAAAATGGTAACAGAAATTCAGCTTATCAAATTAATTTAGGACCACCCATAAGCCTCCAATTTTTAGAATGAGTTGATTACACTGCAAAAAACAGAGAATAAGAGCAGAACCTCAAAACGTTGGCTTACATTAAATTTTGAATTAAAGCATTTCGAAATCAAAGTAAATAAATCAAATTATTTTGATATTTTCTCAAGTACATTTAGACCCAACTCAGTAGCCTGAGGAACCACAAAACTGTCACCCACATTGTAACGAAGAAACTATATAAATCAATTCCTCAGTACTACTCCTGTTCTATTCGGAACAACATCAAAAAAAACAAAAAAACGTTTATTTCGTCAAAAAGCATACACTTTACAATAAACTTAATATTTAAGAAGAAAGTCAAACGTCACACGGTTACAGACATACAAATAATAAACATACATACATATACACATATATATATATATTAACTAATGGGCGTAAGTTTATTCCTCTTTTTATCACAATTCTCGTTTAACCATTTCCTCCAGTAAGCGGCGCGCAACATAAACAATCATTCTTATACAATACAAATGGAGTAAGTTGGCAGCCTCGATAAGCTGGCTTTATAGTTCTCAACTCATTTGTTTATTATCCTTTCAGTTCGGACTGGATTCATTGCATATTACAACTGGAACGACTTCGTACACATTGGTCATTGCATATTGGACGCATCAATTAACGCTAAGAGGAAATTCTGGTGCAAGTCCAAATTTTAAAGTGAACTTGTCCATTTTAGAGATAGGAACCAGGCCAAAAAGATAAAAATCAAAAAAAAAAATAAATATATATTTTTATACCGGAATCTATATTTTAAAAATTTTAAATTTTTTAACAAAATATTTTTGTACACAAATAGTGTACACATATTTGAGACATAAACTGGAACATGGTTCAGGCAAAGCGAGATCGTATATAAAATTCAATGATCATTATAATAATAATGAATTATAATACAATTTGAAAAGGAACATTAAAATCGATCCATTAAAATACAAGTGTAATGAAAAATTTAAAATTACATTTTTGCTTTAAAGAACATTTTTAAAATTAAATAGTGAGGGACGATCTTTTCTGAAAGACGTGTTTAAATTTCGTACGTTTTCACATATATGTACATAAATACTAGATAGACTAGATAGATCGACTTTCTCTGATGACAGAAAATTTTAGCATTCTCTTTAGGTGTTTGAAATTGATAGTCAATCTCAATCAATAAATTGATCAATAAATTAGTCAAGTGTTAATGCTGTGCGAAGGACTTGCAAGGTCCTTAAAATTTCGTAGCCACTCGAATGAATGGGTTATTTATGTTGCTCAACCGCAAACATTCTGCTGGGAATTGGCGCACACACACATGAACAAACACACACACGCACACACACACGCACACCTGAGTTGGTGTCTTGTGCAGGACGCTCTCAAAATGCCTAAAGGATGTTTTGCTAAAATAAGCAAATGATTGACTAATTGATTGCCAGATTGACTGGATGATTCAGAATCTGATAGACTATTTAGCCCAAACCTTAAGGAACGGATTGTTGAATAAACAAAATTAAATAAAATAATATATTGAACTGAAATGAAAATGTTTAAGCTTTTATTTTTGAAATGTGCACAAACATTTTGAACAGTGCATTAGAGCACACGACGGGAAGCGCCTGTGGCGAGGCAGCAGCCACTGCCTCGAGTCAAAAGCGATTAGACAAATTTTGGAAAATGAAATTGCGAGTGGAAACCAGAAGTCGAGTCGTATTTCGAACGCAGAGACAAAGGAAAATCTCTTTGTGGCAGGGTGCGGAGTGGGGACGGGGTGGTGAAAAATGGAAATAAAATTAACACACTTCAAATCGTTTGGGGCAATAAATAAAACGCGTTTGCAGCAAGTGCGCGACATCAACGACAAAATAACAATGCAATAAATCACTTATTGCCAACCGGGCGGGGCAATTGACTGGCGGGGGAGGGGTTGTTCTGGTCTACGCTGATAAATTGCCAGGCAATGCCAAAACAGCAGCAACAACAACAACAGCGAAGTCGGGCCACTCGCCAGATAACTGCAGCCAAGCGCCGTAATTCGTATCTGCGAATCGCATTCGCATTCGCATCTGTCAGATACGCAGTTGCATTTAGCAAATTGCGAATTCGCTCGAGCAGCGTACCAATCCCACGCGTCTCGCAAAGTACCTCAACGTTGATTTGGCGCTTCTTGATATACTCTGCTCACAGAGTGAAGTGGAGCATATTGGACTAGCAAATATACACACTCGAAAATATAAAGAACTCTAGAAAAACTTACCCAGATCTCAGTAGCCTCAGCACCCACAGACCTGTCATCCCAATTCCCATACGAAAACTGTACAGAACAATTCCTCAGTACACTTCCTGTTCTAGTCAGAACAACATCACAAAAAACATCGTTCATAAAAGCAAAAAGCAAAAAAAATAATAATAATATCGTATTTAGTATTTAAGAATAAAGTGTTGGACATATTCATCACACGTTTACATACATTCAACCATACATACATACATTTACATACATCTATATTTACTATTACTTGGCGTAAGTAAATTTAATCTATCGTAATTCTCTTTTAACAGCCTCTTCCTTCAGTAAGCGGCGCGGCATGCAACAAAAACAATCACACTTTGAAATGCACAAATGGAGTAAGTTGGCAGTCCCGATAGCCTGGCTTTATAATTCTCAACTTATTTGTCTAATTATCCTTTCAGTTCGGACTGGATTCTTTGCATTTTACAACTGGAATGAATTCAGACACATTGGACAGATTGGACACATCAAATAGCGCTAAGTGGAAATTCTGGTGGACGTCAATATTATAATTATCTATTTCGGACTATATTCTTTTTATATTGCAACTGGTGGAAAATTTGTTGGAAGTCAAACAAATAAATATATATTTTTATACCTCACACTATATTTTACTATAGTTTTACTATTGTACTCCATTTTCCCTAGTTTATTATGTAATATTATTTTACACCTGATAAAATGTATATGTAAAATTTAAGCAAAAAATCGCTTTTAATTACTCACATTCATTTAAATAAATTTATTTATACAATTCAGTAATTTAATTTTTTAAATCTAATTAGCAAAATTCCTTTTCACTCTGGTTAATTTAAGACCTGAGCCACTGTGCAAGTGATCCACACCGTATTGCTAACGTATGCAGTACAGTAATTGAGCGCGCTGCAACATGCTGCATGAAATGTGCGAAATGTTGCACAACATTCGAAGAAGGGCAACAAGTGGCTCTCTAAAGACAATGTTGCGGGTTTCAACATCCACATAATATGTATTACATACATATGAATATATATAAAAAAAATTAAATAAAACGAAAATAAAATATAAAAAGAAATAAATTTGTTTAGTTTAAATTTGTAGTAGTAGTCAATATTACCAAAACTTACCTTCGTTATATATAAAAGTAAAATTTAAAAAATGTTTAACTGATATAAGCGAAATGTATATATTTTTGTTAATATTTAGCAACATTTACATATTCATATTTTTCCTTAATAAAACTTAATGTTTATAATCACTTTTGCTACACTGTGCATTGCAAAATTCTTAACGGCAATTTAAAATATTCGAGTTGGTGTGTTTGCGAATGTTGCTAAGCTCGTGCACTCTCGCTCTCTGGCGCCTGATATGCGCAACATTGGCGGCTGGCAACAACGTTACTAGCAAAGCGCGGCGTCGCGCTGTCGCTGCTGCTAAGCCCAGCCAATGATTAGTGCGCAGCATGTTGCTTCAGCCATGTTGCGCCAGCCGCTGTGCCAGCGTGCTGCTGCTGCCAGAGAGAGAGCGCCTAGCATTCGATTCATTCTCATTTCGTTTGTCGTGGCGAGCGGACGTCTTCTGCTGCCGTCGTGTGTTGGTGTTGTCCCAACTCGTAATTTAGTTAACTGTGGTAACACGGGCCGCGAGTTCTTAACGCTTATCGCATGTACGTTACGTGTCTCGCTCTCTCTCTGTGTGTGTTCGTGTGTGCACCAGTTAGACAATGAAATATTGGTAATACTTTATTTATTTCCCTCTCTATTTTTGTTGTGTGTTTTGTTTTTTTTTTCGTTTCATATTTATATTGTTAAGTGGCCGCATATTTTAGCAAAAATAACTTTTCGGCATTTTTTTGCTGTGCCTATTTAAAAATAAACGAGAAACTAGAAAAACGCCGGAAAAAACAAATATGAAAATATATAAATATCAGCAAAATAATTTGCTAGAAATTGTGTTTTTTTTTGGCTCCTGCTCTTGTTGCTTTTTTACGTGCTCTTTTTTTGACTTTACCGTTATTTGGTAGGCTGTGAGTCACGTGCAAAATAAAATACAGAACACTTATAAATAATTACTAAAAATGTGGCTTTAAATTATTAACAAAAACAAACAATTTTCTCTGTTAAAATAAAAAAAAAAAATAACAACATAAAACAGGGGAAAAATAAAGACAACAAACAACGCAAAGAAAAATGTTCAAAACAGGTTTTTGCTGGGCAATGACGCCCATTTTTGTTGTTGGTGTGCGTTATTTTTTTTTAACGTGTTAACACAGTGAGCGCTACGAAACTATAGACATAAAAAGTTTAAAAAAAAATCAACAACTTTTGTTAAATAAAAACTTTGTAAACGTTAAAAAAAAGAGCATACAAATAGTGTTGAAATATTTGAACTGAACATTCTGTTGGCTTTACTGCACTTAACTATTTAAAACCAGTTAAGCGCTCTCTTGTGCCCCCGTTTTTTTCATTTGCTCCACTTCTCTACTTTCTGCGCTTAAGAATAATTTCGCTTGCAAAGCTATTAAATTAATTCCATGTAAAGACAATAAAAAAAAGAGGTAAATGTCAAGGTTTTTCAAATATTGATTAAATGCACTAGGCCCCTGTTGTTCAGTTAAATTGTTTATTGGCCGCGTTGCCAGGCTGCCAGCTGCTAGTTGCTGTTGGGGCGCCAACTGCCAGCCGAACCTGTTGCAGTTCAAGGACATTTGCCCAGCGAATTGCAATTTAGTTTTGTTCTTGTGTGTGCGCGCGTGTGTGTGTGTGTGTGTGTGTGTGTGTGTCGTGTGTGTGTGTTGATGAGAGCGTGTGAGTCAGCTTAGCCGCTTATCTCACGGCAGTTACGAAATGTCAAAACAACAACAAAGCCAAACAAAACCGAACGCGCGCGCGCTCTTTTAAAGCTTTGACGCGCGCGCTCTCTCAGTCTCTCACTGCCATGCACGTTCACTGGCGCTCTGCCTGTGCTTACATGAAGAGAGCGCCCACCCACACGCACGCACGGCGAGATACCTGATAAGCATCAGAAGAAAATCAGAATTTATTGGAAAAATCAGGCAGAAAAATTATAAAAAAAAAAATTTGTTTTTTCTCCTTTTTTTTTTGGTATTTAAGTATGCGTGTGAGCGCGCGTCCCCCTCTCCCACCTAGCGCTACGACGTGTTCCGACTGCAGACAACGCAGCAATTTCCGTTACAAAACTGGCCAAGCAGCGGCCACATGTGCGCGACGCGTCGCCGCCGACAGCAAGCAGCGGGCAGCGACGGCAGCAGCAGGTTTACTGCTGCCAACTTTAGAATGCACAGGCAAAGAGGAAAAGACAAAGCCAAAGCGCAAATGCTGCACACACACAAACACACACACACGCACACACACACACACACACACACACATGTAGTCGCTCAATATCGGCCCGCACTTGCGACTCATTCAGAGACAAGTTTTTGCTGCCGCCGCTACAAAACCGCTCGTGTGTGACGCAGCAGCGGCGGCGACTGCGATGCGTTTCCAACGTTCTTTATTGTTGAGTCAGTTGTTGGCCAGAAGTAAAAAGTAAAGGCCAACATTTGGCATTTTAACGAGCTGCGGCTGAGCGCTAAATTCAATTGTCAGACATTCGGTTTCGCCACTTGCGAAGTTTGCAGTCCCATTCGTTAGTTTTCGCACTCGCTGCCAGCTACTCCTTTTAGTTAGTTAACCAAAGTTCGCCACTAAAGTCAATTGTCTGAGTGCTGTTTGTCGCTTTAAATTTAGTTAGTTTCGTTACTCACTACTCGTTACAAGTGACTCGCTTGAGTTTGTTAACTTGATTGTGGCACAGTTTGAAGTTCATTTGCGGCAGCAAAGTCAATTGACTGATTGCTTGCAAAGTTTTATTTTTCGCTTTAGAAGTTGGTCAACTCGTTCGTTATTTTGCCACAAGTTACTCGTTATAGTTTGTTATTTTTTCGATCAGCTCAATCGTTAGTTCCGTTACTCGTTACGCGTCACTCGTCTTGATTAACTTGTAACTTTGATTTGATTTGATTGTATCTTTGTTTGAAGTTTATTATTAGTCAAATTCAAAGATGAGTTTGTGAGTACAAAAATGGTCAAACCTACTCGTTGGTTTGTGACTCGTCGAAAGCCGCTCGTTCTATTTACCTGAACTTGACCGTGTTTTAACTAAACCGTTAAATTTTGGGTTTAATTTTCCTGAAATTCGCTTAGCTTGAAATAAATAATAGCTATCCGTCACTCGTTTAACTGAAATTCAATTTAACCAAATACTGACCATATGCCATACATTCTTGCTTCTTCTTTTCAGATACCACACAGCGCATGATAAACCCCAATTGAGAAACAACTCTAAAGTCCAAGTGTTTTTCAACTACAACTCGCTAATTGCCACCGAGTGTGTGCGTGCGTGTGTGTGAGTGTGTGTCCAAATAGTGCGCAAATTATAAAATTAAAATCACATTAAAGCAACTGCAAATTTTTTATACATTTTTTTCCTGTGTGCCGTTAACAAAGCGAATAAAACCAAAACTGATTGAGAAAATAAAAAAATACAACATTCAATTCTTGTGCGAAAAGTGAACGACAAGAAGAGTCAACAACAAAAACAACAACAACTACAAGAAGAAGCCAAAACAAACACGACCAAAATGGGCCAACTGCAAAGGCAGCGAGTGGCTCGACTCGCCGCACTCTACGTGCTGCTCTGCAGCTGCTTGACTATAGGTGAGTGGATCTCCATTTGCCCCACTGCCAAATGCGAAACGCAATTTGCAGTTTAGAATTTTCGCATTTTCCCATTTTATAATTAGACACGAGCGGGCACTGAAAAATGAAGTTGTAAAGCGTAAATTGCTCTAAAAAAAAAAACCAACAACAAGAAAAGAAAAATGTTCCAAATGTATGTTTAATTCCAATGAGTAGAGGGGGCATTGCTTTGATCTGATTTGCCTACAATTCTACTCCATCATAAACCTAAGCAATCCAGACAAGAAGTTATCATAAAAACAAGAAAAACGAATCTTTATAAATTTCCACTCGCTATCTTTGCCAAGATATGTGAGCGAATTGCTCTCGTTACTAGTGTTCTTTACCTGAGACCCCGAAGTTGGACGCGATGCCAAGCAAATAGAGCGAACCCTAAAACAACAACAGCTCATACCCAAAAATCCACATTTTCAAAGCCGTAACCGGCCCGGGCCCGGGCCCAGGCCCAGTCTCTTATCGCTTCACGGCTAAAGTCAATATTTACGCTTTGGCCTAAGCCTGCGAGTCGCGTTTATCGCCGACATAGAAACAGAAACAGAAAGAGAAAAATACGTAATCGAGATGAGCACGAATGCAAATATTATAAATAGCTCGGAGTTGTCGAGAGATAGTGAACAAATTCAAGTCATTTTAGCTAAACTGAAAGTTGAATTTACCACCTGACTTCTGCCATAAACGTTCCGTACGCAAATATTTGAGCCCCAGATATTACGGATTTTCATAATCTAGCTGGTGATTTTCCCTTAAACTATAATCACATTTACTTCAACCGAACTAAATGTTAAGTTTGACCTTGCCCTGTGACTTTGTGGGTGGTTCTAGCAGCACAGACTTCAAATCTCATTGGCATAAATCCAACGAATAATATTATTATACTTGCTAAAACAATTCATAAATTAAACATGCAATTAAATTCGAACTTAAAAGCTACAACAAATTTAACTTCAAAAGACCCTCCTCCCCCAAGCACAATCCTCTTATTGACTGATTCTGCAAACAAGCATTTTATACTTTGGCACAACATAGTGTATTACACAATTCGTTGTAAGTGGCGTCAGTGTGGCAGGTGGCAACATTGTCCAGAACCCGATAAAAGACAGTATCAAACTAAAAAGAGAAACAGAGAGGGAACATATAAAATATAGTATATACAGTGATGGAAAAAATAATAGAAACGACATGCACTTTAACACTTCGAACCATATTATTAAATGTGTGAGCAAATGCATGACAACAACAGGAAACAGTTCATTGATAACAGTACTTTATTTTGTTTTTGGTTTTATGCATCTTTGCAAATTAAATAAATGATTTAAAGAAGAAAAAAAATGGAGTTTATTAATTTTAAGTCTCTTGTTTCTATTCCCAAAAAGTTCTTTAATTTTCTTGGCTACATGAACTTTTAAACAGGCAAAACTCTTTTATTTTTTAAACATTATCCAATAAACATTGAATAAAAATTATTACATTTTGACCAAAACTAATGTCACATCAGAAAATTTGAAGTTTTCGAAAAGAAACATGCCGCTTTTAATATTTTTTCCATCACTATATGCAAATTAAATATTGAAATAAATATTAAATATCACGAGGAGGCACACCCACCTCCCTTGTGTGTGT
This sequence comes from Drosophila colorata, assembly GCA_035041545.1. Taxonomy (NCBI): domain Eukaryota; kingdom Metazoa; phylum Arthropoda; class Insecta; order Diptera; family Drosophilidae; genus Drosophila; species Drosophila colorata. The sequence goes on along the minus strand of JAWNLD010000490.1, from coordinate 8,746,098 downwards.
GTGTGTGGCACTTAGCCCACAATGAGGCCCAGGCCGAAGTGAAAGCGGCTGGTGAAGTGGTTCAGCTTGCCGCTGAGCTGCAGCAGAATGGGCAGCGGCTCGAGCCGCTTCTCGCAGACGGCACTGATGACGCCGCGCGTGTCGATGCCGCCGCGAAAGCTGAAGCCCAGCTGGGGCATGTGGCAGTGATAGCAGAGGCGCGATATCGCCTGCCTCTTCAATATGTTCGCCTGCAGCTGGACGCTGGCGCTCAAACTCTCGCTGTAGGTCTGCGAGTAGCACAGCTCCAGTGCGTGCAGGCTGAGCATGATCGACCAGAGGCGATTGTCCTGCTGGTAGCGCGCCACGGCCGAGATCAGCGCCGCCTGGCCGCCGGGCACGATGTCCTCGCGCTGATAGATCAGGTCAACGCCCAGCGCCAGCTGTGCCGAAACCTGCTGCAGATACGAGGCCACAAAGACGCCCATCCGGCGCGCCACATCGATGTTGCTCAGCACGCACGTCCAGCTGCACTGCTCCCCGAAGTAGTCCACGAACACGCGCGTACTCTGCAGCTCCGCGTCGATGACGGTGGCCGTGAGCTTGCCACGCCAGCGCGGCGACATGAAGTGCATCAGCGTCCCGGTCACGTTGCCGCGGGCGTCCAGTTCGCCGACGATCAGTGGATATGTCTCGCCGGTCAGCTGATGCGGCCGGTTGCCCGTGTAGGTGGCATTGAACTGGCAGTCGGTGCTCTCCGCCCGGTTGCCCACCTGGAGGGCGTGGCCGATGGTCAGATAATCGCCCATGGCACGGCCCACGCTCAGGCGGAATCCGTCAAACGTCTGCGGCTGCATGTCGTGGCAGCGACGATGCAGCTCCGCCACGGTGCCCGGATTGCCCAAATTGGCGAGCCGAGGTGCCAGACCGCCAGCCGGCTTCAGCGGCTTGCCATGATCCTCGATATTGTCCAGCTGCTCCAGCTGGATCTCGCGACGACGCTGCCCCATGATGTCGTAGCCGTCGCCCTCGTTGGCCAGCCGAATGCCAAAGAAACGATACAGCTTCTCCTTGTCCATGGGCCCACTGTGCGTTGACGTCGGCCCACTGTGCGCCCGACCCTTGCCCTGCTCTTGTGTGTGTACATTGCCCATTTCTGTCAATTTCCGCCTCTGTTGAAGATCTGTGAATTGGCGATTTTAAAGATTTGCTCTGCATTAGAATAGACAACGTAATCTTCGCTGTTTCCCCGCTGAATACCAATCCCAGCAACTGAGAGAAAACGTCGTCCAATTACCACATCCGCTTCATTTGTCGAACTACAAAATTTATTTTTTTTTATCTGTTCTTCTGTTTTTTCCTAATCGTCATCAGCTTCTGTCTGGTCTGTGGCTTTTGTTTAACCTTTCTCTAAGCGGTCAGGGTGCGAGGGGGAGGCGAAATGGGGGCTTAGAGAGACCCATACCGGTACTTGGTACCGCCAACAGCACCGGAACTGACTCGACAGAGTTCTAACAACAGAGCAGATAAAAAAAAACGAGTAAGAACATCTATTTCCTGCCTGACGAAGTTTAAATGCCCTTGCAAAGAGCTTTAATTGAGTATTAGAGTATATATTGAATTTTTTGGAGAAATGTTTTTTTTATAAACCATCCTGGCAAAGCGATAACAATGATTTCAGGACATTCAGAACAAATTTGGTTAAACTCTGTTAGCTTATTGACGAGTATCAAAGTTTCAAGTCTCTAGCTGGACAGACGGGCGAAAATTGCACTTCACTTCGTGAGCGAGTATAAAATAAAAAAATAAAACGACAAAGTAAGTCTTAAATAAATTTTATTTTTAAAACTCCCTAAGAGATAGCTTAAAGTGCAATATATATAAATCTTAGCAGAAAAATAGTTTATAGTTTATATACATAGCAACATAAACTAAACTCATCTTTCTGCGCCAGAGCATAAAAATGTCCTCTATCAATGCGTTACACATGTCAACACAAACTCATAATGCCCCCTGCCAAGTGTATGTGTAAAAAAAAGAAAGAATTTAAAAAGGAGAAAAGTTAATGAAATTAATTAACGCAACACTTTTTGTGAACATGTCCGACATTTTTTCTGCTGTTTAACTGTTGCTGTGGGTAATTTTTCTTTTTTGTTTCTCTTTTGAGTCGTCATCACGCCGCATGCCCCATGCCGCATGCGACTCAATTGATGTTGCAAGCGAGCGAGCATAGCATTGACCTACGCTCGTTGCATTAAACGGGCTTGTTTCATCTTTATTTTTTACGGCCTGCCCATCATAAACTCTCCTCCCTCCCCCCCTCACCGCAAACTAAGTGACAATATTCTCTTGCTTTAGTTTCCAAGTTTCGGAACCAGCGAGTTACGAGACTTGTTCTAATTAGCTGCCACTGGGAACTAACCGACTTAACTGGGCGCTAGCTTTCACTTTAAGCCTGAGAAAAGCGCCGACAAACGTTGGAATTTGCCAGAAGAGTAGCAATAAATCAGACAAAGTATGGCTAAATGGGTCTTAACGTAAGAGATTAGCGAAAATTGAAGAAAAACGTTTTATAAAAAAATGTTTAAATATTAATGGTTGACTGAAAAATACCTTGTAGCCCGAATTAAATTACGCTAGCAGCATTTTAAAATGTTTATATATGACTCTAAAATTAGTTGTGAACATTTTTTAAAACTTCTCAATCACAAAATGTGTAATCGAATTTTTGGCAGTTAAAGAAAACACCTGTAGAGGATTCGATGCTGTTCAGTGCAAAGGCATGACTTTTTTATACATTTACCCATTAAAGGGTTTTACATTTTCTTTTGAGTATTTGTGGTTAGACGTAGGTCTATAAAGCAAAACCAGAAGACCTTTTATTTACAAGGCACACCCTATGGGAATTCCAAAAGTGCATTCTCATGACTTAGCGTAGCATGATAAACAAACAGATTTGCTTTGCTGATGCTCCAAGATGCCGCCTTCTATACTTATTACAGGGTAGAGCGTGCATAAAAAGAAAACCTTACGAAAGCACTTGCGTATGTTCTGACTGGAGACGACATTCACTTTAACCCTTGAACTTAAGCACAATGCACAGAAGCAAAACAAAAGAAAAAGAAGCAGCATAAGAAGAAGAATAAGAAGAAGCAAAAGTACTGTCATATAAGTCGCTTTCTCTCTCGAATCTCCCAAATTTAAACCCAGCGACGTATCAGAATTTCTTGGGAATCGCTTGTGAGGCAGCTCTTGAAGCTGACGACGCGTCGCAGTTTTGATGAAGTCAGCGGTTGTTGTTGTTGTTGTTGCACCCATTGTTGCATTATTGTTGTTGCTGGGGCAGCTGATGGTCAGCGGCAGCTCTTGAGCCTGGTCTTTTGTGGCACTTGAACTGAACTGGCATGGCAGGAAAAAGGAAATTCCAATTATGTTGCAAGTCTGGCCGTGCGTAGAAAAAGAATTGTTGCCACGTCTTTTATGTGGCATGCCTCCAAAGGCCCCCTCTCCCCTTTCATTACGCCTCCAGTGGCAGCTCGTGTCGCCTGCAATTCTTTCTATGCCTTCATTCATTTTTCTCCCTCCCTCTCTCTCTCTCTCTCTCTCTCTCTCTCTCTCTGTCTCCCCCACTCTTGTTTTAATTTTAATCCAGTAAAGGGCATTTTTATAGAGCAGTTGCCCATGTTCTGCCTAGACCCAACCCCCCGCCGCCCCCTCTCAGACCGCTTCAACAATTGTCTTTTGTTGCGTCCCGTTGTTGTTGTTTTTGTTTGCCGGTTTTTGGGCCGCTTTTGTTTCTGGCCTGGTAACTCGCCGCGATTTAAGCCGCCAATTTGGTTTAATTAAAGCAAACAACATAAAACAACAACGAAAAATACAAAAATATTTTTGAAACAGTCTTTAAGCACAATATGTCCGTTCGAGGCTTATGGGGCATTATAAACAAAATGAACTCAAAAATTATGTTCATAGTAAACCAAGGAAACAAGTTCATGAAGCTTAAATATCCAAGCAGATATTTAAATTCAAACAGTGCTTGCTTGCCACTTTGATTTCAGAAAATTTCAAATTTTCAATACGAATATAAGTACTCTCTTAATATAAAATATAAAATTGCGAATTTCAGATTTTAGTTCAGATATACGCAATAAACAAAATAAAATATTATATATCTACATATATATATATATATATATATATATATTATAGTAAACAGATTTAAAAGTTTCCATATTCCACCGTTTCCAAAATCCGACATATTCATAATCTGCGTATTACGAGCACATAATAAACTAAACTTGATGGCTCTAGCTCTTATAGTCTCCGAGTAATGCCAAGAAAACCAAGTCTTAAAATCGATTTTTATCGATAATAATAAAACATAGAAAAATATCGAAAAAAATTATAAACTTATACTGCGTATACCCATTTTCAATGGGTTCAGCGTATACAAATTTTGTAAGGCATGTAGGCCTGCATTAAAAAGTAATATATATCTTAAGTTCTACATACTTATCTGCCCTGCCAGCCCAGTTAAGACAGCTTAAATCAAATCAAATCACGTCTCAAAATATAAAAAAAGTATACAAAAAAAAACCCTAAAAATTTGAAAGGCGCTCATGATTAACTTAGAACTCGTTTCACAACCTAATAATCATTATAATGAGCTGCATAATGTGCGCAATCTGTAATGCATAGATGGACGTCTTCTAGACTATATTATAAGTATATATATGCGCACAAAAATATTTGCATAACTTTTGCTTGCCTCTGCACTTGACTTGACTTCCTTCTGCTCCTCCTCCTTTCGTTCTTTTTTTGGTGCGCCACACTGACAGACAATTAGTTGAAGTTGATCCAAAAACTTGCGCATAATTAGCAACCATTGTTGCATGCCCCGCCTACTTCTCCTCCCAGAACCTCCACGCGTTTTTGCGCCAGCTGCCTCTTTTTATGCAAACCCATAAATTAGCTGCAAATGAGCTGCGGCCACCCGCGCCAAGCCCAAGTGCGCTCCTGTCTCACTTTGTGTGTATGTAGCGCCCAAAAAACTCAACTCAATATGCTCTGCCGGGGGCTAATTGTGAGTAAGTAGCTGCGACAGAATCCACATATATATAGTGGATATATAACGAACTACGCCACGCCGCAAGTAAACTTTCCCATTGCTGTGGCGCCGAACGTAGGGCATAACAATTATGCTTGAAAAGCTTGCCCTGTTGCTTTCTGATTAATTACAGCCAAAACTTGAACAAATGAGCTGCGCGGCCCTTATCATTTTCAAGCTCAAGTACAACAAAATCATATGCACACATCTGTACCTCTGTGCACACATGCAAATACACATACACATACACAGGCATATATGTCCCGCTCGCTGCCATGTGGCATAATTACAAGTGGATCTGAAACTGTATCAAAATATGCGAAACGATATTGCAGATGCGCGCTGGAAAAATGAAAATGAGCTGAGAGAAGCAACAAAGAAGTAAATTAAGTGAAGAATGGAAAAAAATGCATAAGAAAAATACAAAATTATGCCAATGTTTGTGTCAGTTTCAAGTGTCTCTACTCATACCCTAGCCCCCTAGCCTGCCCCAACTCTGGCTTCGTGTGCAGCTTCTTGGGATGCCATTAAACAACTTTTCCTCTGTTGCAATGCAAGTGGCGTAGGGGGAAAGGGAAAGGGGTAAGCATGGTAAATGAATACCCGCATAATGCCAGCGGAATTACAAAAACACAAACAATAAGTAGCTAAACCCAAAACCAGCTCATAACATAAAAAATACAAAACTACAACAATAACAAAGAATTGCTGTGATGGTAGTCCAAGAAAAACAACAACAACAATATCGGGCGGCAGATACAAAAAGTGCGCTGAAAATACAAATGAAGGATTGTTTTGCTGCTGCATTGTTGCCCCTCTAGCCCCATCACCAGCCCCCGTTCCCCTGCCCAACTCCCACTCTTAACCGCTCGTCTGCTTATTTTACCCCAACTTCTGCCTGTTTTTTTAAAGTATGATGAATGAATTTTAAATAAAAATTCAGTTGCTGCTCGTTAAATACCAAAAAAGTAATCCATAAAAGAATGTCTTGGAAAATTATAATAAATGATAAACCACATGCTTAACTGATCCGAAGCCGCGTATTCAAGTGTGCTTATATATGTATGTGCCATATAAGAAATTATATATAATATATAATATAAGCATTTGCTAATATGTGTCATTTAAAGTTAACATTTCTTATGCCAGATACTCATACCATATTTTGTTTTTTATCATTTACTATACATTATATATTTTATATTTTAAAATATATGTATACACACTTCATACATAATGCAGGGTATCTCACATACCACTTACCGAAAAAAAATTATATCTCTATTCTATTCAAAATGACCAAATATCGCGCAATATGACTTAAATTTGTAATGTTGTTTTAGCAGTGTTTTTATATCTGGTTTTATGTCTCTGGTTCCATTGATTTATACACTTGAGTCTGTCGAAAAAGCGAAAATATATTGCTATTGTTTTTTGTACTACCTCCAATTTGACAACTGTCGAAAAGTTTGAGTGTTTAGGCATAGATGTAGGTGCGTGTGTATGTGTGCGAGTTTATATATACCCTGTACCTAAGCTACGAATATGTTATCTTTTTTATCTTATATTTAACTATGCTCAGCAAATTTAGTATCCGACTTGTAGCATACAATACATAAATCTTATTTATTATTATTTTTGTTCTTCTCTTATCAAAAACCAAAAAACTTTTTAGCTATGCAGTCCTTATGTGGCTTATAAGATTGTTATAGCCATAAAGAAGATGATAATTATTATGCCATTTTATTATTAAGTTGCGTCATATTTACGTAGCATGCCAAAAGCTATATAAATATTTCAAAAGCAACAATCTCAGGCTTCTAAACAGCTGCAATTAGATAATTAGGCATAAAGCTACTGATATACCATAGATAAATGCTTTTTTTTTAATTTCAACCTGAACATTTTACAATTATTATTCTTTCAAAATATAAAATGCAATCACAAAGTACAAATATCATAAAAGGTGTTAGGTCTGAAGCCTTGGTGAGCAATAACCACAAACTCAATTGGGTCTTTGTTGTGTGTCTTTGTATATTCTTGAACGCTTGTAAAGGGTATTTAATTTATTCACGAAAAGCGTAACGCATAGCAGGTAACGTCTTCGATTCGATAGAGTATATATATATATATATATATATATATATATATATATATATATATATATATATATATATATATATATATATATTCCTGATCAGTATCAACAGCTGATTTGCTAAAGCGTCTGTTTTTATGCAAACTAGTCTCTTATGTTATTATATTAAATATCGACAAAATTGCATCAACAACGGACCACTATAGCATATAGCACACATAGGAACAATCGGTCGAAAATTTTATGAAATTGAATTTTAGAATAAAAAAAACCCTTTTTTTTATATTTTAACCAAACTTGGCAAACAATTCTAACATCAAAATAAAAAATATTACCAACATAAAACTACTATAAAATAATTAACATCCAACTTAAAATCTAAATAAATATAGCATGTCTGCAAGGGTATCCAAACTTCGGTTACTATTATTTCTTGCTTTTTAATTTAATTTTTTGTTGTTTTGATTGCTGAAAAGGTCGACTAGTCCAGGCCGAACAGGAAGCGCTGTGCAGACGTGCTGCATGCCTTACAAGTGCGCCCCTGGCATACTAAATTGAGTTATTTAGTCGGCATTGGCATGCGTAATGCATTAGACAGTGCCTAAACCTAAGCCCGAGCAACTGCAACTGGCTTTGGGCTTGGGTCTGGTTCTGGTTCTTGTTCTGTCTACCTGTGCCTATCTATTGAACCATCTAAAGAGGGTCGTCCCGTGCGTTCAGGTAACCCGACGACGCCTGGCATACACAACTAATTGCTAATTGGATTATGTCTTACTCGCACACAGAGAGCGAGAGAGCGCGAGAGGATGAGGTAGAGGGAGACCGCAGGCAATGGCGTGTGCCAAAAGGTCAATGATACGAGCACTTGCCGCTAGCAACGCCTTTGGCCCTAATCCAAGCGTTTAGACTGGACTATAATACACTTTGTGCTCACCTCTCGCCCCCTGCATTTTTAATTGACTCGCCTCCCGCTGCAATTGCATAACAATGAGGCCGGGGCGCTACCTAGTTCGATTTCATTTTCAAGTTCCTTTTTCACCAGCTCGCCACATTCTGGACGGGTTTGTCTGATTGCGGCCTCAATTGTCGTGGTCGTTGACGTTCCGCATTTGTTGCCAATGGTCTTAGCCAGCATTTGCATGGCATAGGTCCCCCGGTTCGTAAACCTGTGGCCAGGAACTCTGCTTGTAATTGGTAATGCAAAGTGCATGGAGCACAGGTCAATTGTCGGAGCTAGTCATGTGTCCTGCTGCGACTCTGACTGTTTTGTTTTTCCAGCCACCCTTTGTTGTTTCTCTCTTGTTTACCTTCTTCTTATTCTTTTTTTTTTTTTTAGGAATTCTAGTCTTTTAATCAATTCGTTTCTATTACACATTTTTGAATTCCATGTTCCATTCCTGTCTGGGCAATTGTTGACTGCCCGGACGGTTGGAGTCTATTGTTTTCATTTGGCTGCCATTTGGTTTTATATGCAGCTACGAATATGTCCAGTTCTCTAGTTAACATTCTGGGAATCTTTCAATCTGTGCCTCAAATTGTCCATTTTCCCTTGCAGCTGGATTTGGTTTTTATTGTATTTAACTTTGCATAACCTTAATCCTCTTGCAGTCTCTCTCTTTATCATTCTCTATGTCAATGTATACCCTGTATGCCTTAGGTGTATAAAAAGGGTATCCTTCCCCCTATGAAGTGCACATTTTCTATATGAGTGTATTTCTGTTTATACTTATATGGCTTATTACAGAGTATCTGCTAGTGGTGCATATTTTAATTTGTCAACTAAATATTTTGGGAATTTTCATCTCAATCCAATTTACACGGGAGTAGTTTAATAATTTTTTCCATATCTATTCAAGTCAAGTTCAAGTGTGAATGCCCCAATAGGAGATACACTGTATCCATTATCTGATTGTAAACTATCCTTATTTTTTTAAAACTGAGCCAATGGTCTTGATTGTATTGCATTTAAATAATGACTGCAGGGTAAAATAATATATAATTTTTCAAGAAACTATTTTAATTCATATGCAAATATAGTTTTTCTATCTCTTGTTAAATAATTACAGGGTATCTGCCAGCTACGCACTCTCGTTTGTTTTCTCTTTGGCTTTCACTTGCTTCCATTTGCCTGGCATTTAGTGTCTGGTACTGTTCCCACTCATTAAATTTCCCACACTCCAGTTGCACAGCTCCCACGCCCACCTCACGCCCCATTCAGACACGTATTTGTACCTTCTGCCTGTGCTGCCTCTTCTCCTCCTCCCCCTGCTCGTTTCTTGCTCGTTTTTTGTTGCACTTTTCCCACCATTAAGCTGCAAACTATCAGCTGCAGCTCATCAACTCTGACAAGAGGCCAACCGAAAAAAGTGCATTCACAGATTTGCTTTGCCCCCAAGTCAACCCCCCCCCCCCCCCCCACACACTGCGTCTCTCTGAAACCCACTTTGGCCATACCTCTGCGTTCTGCCAATTTTCAGCATTTGACCAAATAAACCGCCTTTTTGTTTCTTGCCTTCTGCCCCTCGTTGCTTGTGGCCCGTATTTAACGTAACCCCCCTGGTAATTTTCGTAGCCCCCCGCTGCCCATGCCTCAGTTTCTGCATTCGTTTTCATCACATTCACATGATGGCTGTGCTTGGCTCTCAGAACCGAGCGATGGCGTCATTATCAACGTTTTTGCTTTTGCAGCGCCTCCCCCCCCTCCCTCCCCCCCTTCCCCTCCACGGCCCTTTAGCTCAATTTTGTTGCATTGTCGCTTTTTTTACGCCGCTTGCCGTTGCCTTTTGAGCGATGAGAGCTACCTTGACTAAATTTGCTACGTTTGCCATCGTTTGGCCATGGGCGTGGCGCAGCGAGGGGGCCCTTAGAACCAGCTTGAAACTTATCTGAATATAATGTATATTTTTTTGTTAAATAAAACTCTTTAAGCAGGATTTTTCTGTACTCACCACATTTTTCTCAACTACGCCTCTGTCCCTCTGCTGCTGTCATAATCGCCTGCGCCCACAAAACATACGCAAAACTTTTAGCAAGCCAGCCAGTTGGCCAAGTTGTTGACTGATTTAAGCCTTAACCCTTGGCTTACCCCCTCCAAATCCCCGCACTTCACACTTTCGCCCACTCTTTAGTTTATCGTACACTTTCATAATTTTATGGCAATTTTTCACATCGCATCGTTCGCTCGTCTTACAAAAATCCTGTAAAACGCGCAGCCCCCACACCCTCAACCCCGGCCCCCTCCTTGTGTCGACGCCCTTGATAAGAGCGCTTTGTTTGGATTTTAGTCATGAACTTTTAAACATTTGTCATGCATAATTTGCGCACCAAATGTATTGGAAAGAATTTTAAATTGATTGTTATTGTTGTTTGGAGTTTTTCAGACAAACGGGTGGGGGATGACGAAGAATTTAAGTGGATGGGGGCCTTGGGCATCAGTGTCAATAATTAGCTTAACCCATTAATAATCCAACAAACAGACGCCTCCAGGGCTGAGTCAGCAGACAGAAAAGGGGTTTAGATTTTGAGGTTAGATTTTTTGGGGTTTGAGGTTAGGTTGGAGCTTTGTGGTTGCGTTCTGGGCTGCTGATGCGGGCGAAAGATTAATGATGCAGCTCACATGTTACCTGCAGCTAAGTGTGATGCATCTCTAGCCGGTCCGCAATGACCCCCCCCCCCTCATCCTACCCGTGTCTGCTAAAAGTAAAAGTTCGTTCACATTGAAGCAGACAAAGAGAACGAGAGACAGACGGTCGTACAGTTGGACAGCCAGACTTTATGTTATATGTAACTTATGGTTTTATCTCGGGTTCAGCTTTTTTTTTGCGAAAGGGTGAGAGGGGGGGACTGGCTAAAGGAGTGTTGCAAAAGTTTTTGATATACCTTTTCCGGGCTTCCAGCGAATTGAGTTGACAATTCGCCTGCTCATCTGCACGAGTCTGGAGTCGCTTTGCGCTTTGTTGTTTCGGGCGCTTATGTTTTTGATTTTTTATTTAATTTTTTTTTTTTCAAGTGTAATTCCAAGTTAAGCGCATAAAACGCACACACACACACACCCTTGGACAATGCATCAGATGATTAAATTTTGCTGATTCAGTTTTTTTATTTTTTGCCAGTTTTGTGTATTTGTATCTCTTTGCCTTTGGGCTGATGGCCGTCGCAACTCTGGCAATTTAGTTTTACATCTTCTTGAAATCCATTTATGGATGGCTTCCTCTTTAGCTGCTGAATTTATCCCTTCTTCTTGTTCGTCTGGTTCTCTGCACTCTTTGCCTAGATAAACTGTTGCCGCTTTTTGGGACTTAGAATGGCCCAACACACAATTAAACAGGAAACAACTTGGGACAGCGGTTGGGGTAACAGGTGGAGGCGGTTGGAACAATGGCGCACCGCACTGCGAATAGCTTAATTTGATTTTCGAGGAACTCATAGAAATGCTCGAAATTTTAGCTAAGGCTGGGATAATTATAATTAAGTGGAACTTACTAAGCGGCGTCTATTTAGGGGCTTCCCATAATGGCAAATCCTTTGATGGCCCGATTACAGCTGCCGTCAATTTCGTCTGTCAATTATTAAATCCACATTCGACATTGGCCCAGCGCATAAGTAACACAATTTGCGGCATGTGGTTCCGTGCAGTACTGACTTTGAATGGCAATTGGGAAATGCTAGTGAAGTTTCTCTTGTTTTTTTTAATATGCCTCTTACTATCAGAATACTATAGCATATAGCTGTTTTGGGAATTATTGTTTGAAAGCTTTTGCTCTGTTTGAAAAGACTTTTTTATGGCTGAGATTATAATTATTTATATCGGAAATATGCTTTCTGTGCTTTCCTGCATTCCTTTAACACACTAAAACAGTTAGATAATATCGCATTATAACAAATATATCACATATATCTCGGCTTACTCTGAGTTCCCTTCAAAATACAACTTTATACACAAATTTGTGCAACATTTTTGTATTAAAAGATTAAAATCCAACTCAATTTCAGCTGCAGCTTAGCCAAGTGCAGGCCTGTCATAAGACCCAATAAATGTCTGGCAATTTGAGCTGCACACACACACACACACACACACATACACCCGCACACCCAGTTGGCTTTGGCAATTTGGCACAACAGCTAATAAAATAAAATTGATGAAAATTGTTGTTGCAAACAGCAGTCGCAGGCAACAATTGTGCAACGGCAATTAGAGGGTGCGCAGGAGCGAGAAGAAGGCGAGAACGAGAGAAGGGAGCAGGAGACGAGGCAGAGCATCATTTCATAAATTGCCAAAGTGTGCGCATTTAAAAGGCGTCTCGGGATGGGACAGCGACCTCAGACACGCACCCTCTCCGACCAGGCCGGGCACTATATGTCTCTCTCACTCTCACTCTCCCTCTGCCTCTGCCTCAAACTATGCCTGCCCCTCTGGCGCTCATTTTCTCACTGTGTATTGGTTGACATTTGATTTGCGACGCGTGCCGCTTTAACGGCCAACGGCTCTCTATCTAATGTCAGTCGGGCCAACGCCGGCAGGGGGCTGTTCTGTTTTGGCATTAGGCATTAGGCATTAGGTACGACCCGCAGCCGTGCCTGGCCTGGCAGCGCAGACGGGGCACCCGGGCCAAGGAGTGCCACATGGCTCATCGCCTGTGTTGTTGTCGTTGTCGTCGTCTCCTGGTTATTTTTATTTTTATGATTGTTTTAATTTTGTTTGTTGCAAACAAATAGGCGGAAAATTTTTGATGACGTAGTCGTTTGGTATGTGTGTGTGTGCGTATGTGCGTGTATGTGAGTGTGTGTTGCCAGCAAAATGCGTGTTGCAACATTTGCCAAGCATTGTACCCCGCGCGGTCCATTTACCGCGTTGCGCGTGTTGCGGCCTCATTAATTTTTTGATTTATTAATTATTCATTTGCTGAAACTATGCAGGAGCGTGCAGAACGTGTGGCTCCCTCAAACTCACCCCCCTTGCCCACTGTTCGAGCGCCTCTTCGGGAAAACTAGAAAATTAGTAAGTGCTGCAGCTGGCTCGAAGGACATTACTTATAAATAATGCCAGTTATTTGGCGTGTGCCATGGGGCCCCGTCTATAATATACCAAATTCCTGTGAGGCCATCGTTAGGTCCTTATTATTGACCTACTCGGGGCCCCACGGCCCTCGAGACAGGCGCCTCCCCAGAGACTAACGTTTCTGGTAACATTTCTCCATGCAGTTCCTCATCTTAATGCCCTTTCCGAAGTCTTATTATTCAATTATCTTTGAAATTGGTTGTCGTTCGGTCTTTTCGATTGGGTTCTCAATAATTTAAGTCGTATTTTGAACTTAATTGCGACTGTACTTAGTTTCTATAGTATCCAAAAGCAATTTCCAGCGATATTTCATATTCAACATTTTCAAATTATCTTACAAATTGATGGACATTATAGGTCTTTTCGATGGCTTAGGCCTTGTTATCAACTTAATCGATATTGTATTTAGTTTCTTGAATCAGTTCCTAGTATATAATTTCAGAGCTTTCTGTATGAGACAATTGTCAACTTTAATTGTAATTATTATTTCTAATTTCTATAGAAAACATTTTCAGTAGCTTTGATTAACTTCCGCATAGCTGCCTGGCAATTTGTCAACTTCCTCTCAAAATGTCTTTAAGTCTTACTTCCTTTACTTCAATCTAGTCTTCACTCCTCAACAGCACTTCCCTTCAGATTTTATCTAACTGCTGAAGATACTAAAAACTCACTTTCTTCACAAGTTTGCCCTCTTTCTATCGGCTATTTTTATGCGTTAAACTCTCTCAACTGTCAAGTTTCTCTCTGCTTTAAGAAGTTTGATCTTTTTGCTCGATAGCTCCACTCAGGCAAGACTCTTTGACTTGAGCACTGTTTAAACTACTTTCTGTTGCAACTTCCTCTCGCTCTGGCTGTCTTGCGCTCGTTCTCTCTCACTCTCGCATTCTTCATTTCTACTCCTCTATTGCCTTCTCGCTCATCGATGTCGCTGCCTAATGATGTTGAAATGACTTCCTTTGAGTTTGCTCGGTGTGCGTTTTTTCTTTTTCTTTCCATCGTTTCAGCCAGCTGGCAATTTGTCAACAGACAAACTCTCGAACATGCTCGCAATCTCGCGCACCGTGGGCAAAAGAAGTACAACGTCAAAAAAGAAACCAACGGAATCTAAAAAAAAATTAAAGACAATCGCCTGACGGGCACTTGGATAATTTTGTTTTTCGGTGGCCCCCGTCGGAAGTCGTACGACTGCTCACGACATTTTGCACTCAATGAATCATAAATGTGTTTTTTCGAGCTGCTTTTTTAATTCAATTTTACCGCTTAATGCAACTAACGAAGCGGCACATAATATGCGCCCTGCCCAAACCTCCCGCCCGTCGTCGAACCTTATCGAACCCACGGAAACAACAGGTGTTCGGCTCCTCTCGGTTCTTATGCCGTTTGGCCAGCGATGCGTGAAAATGTGTTCGCCTTTTTTTTGCCAATAAGGGAAACCTGACGCACTTGACTAATGACTAAATAGGTGCTTTATCATGTGAGCGGCTCAGAGATACCCTAAGTTGACTAAGTTGAAAGTTGCGTTATCCTAGGAGAAAACAATTGTTTGAAAAGTGGTAATTCATATAAGCTTGGGTTCTTCTTTAAAAACTCTCGTTAAAAAAAATAAGCTGAAATTGTTTTTAGTTGTTCAAACTAAGACTTGACAAACTGTTCTGTTTAAGGTTTCAGGTTAGCCCACAGTGTTAAATTTGTACAGGATATTTTGCATTTTGTAGGTTACGCACCTATAAGGTTGATGAAGTATGAAGTTACGAACAGGAAGTTCAAGTTAATTATCATTTTCAACTCTTTAAATATTTTATTATACATATGTAAATACATTTTTATGTCACAAAAAGAGGGCACAAAATGGCAGCAGGTTCGAACCTCAAGGTCTATAGAAATCGGTATTATAATGGTAGAGTTTTTGCATGTTTTGGGTTTATTTGTGACTTAAATAAAATTAAATAATTATAATTTAAGCAATAAAAACAATTTCGATAAACAAATATCAAATTTCAATATTATTTATTTTTATATTATTTATAGTCAAATTTATTTTATTAAAATTGATCTTTTATATTCTTAAACATTTTATATCTAAGACATGACTTTGTTGTGCTTAAAGTTTTGACTCCATAAAATAATTATTTATTCCCAAAAGCAGTCCATTAGTTATAATTCATTTCAAAATTTTTGTTTGCTCATTGCTGTTTCTGCTATTCTCAGCAAGAGTTCTCTTTTAGAGTTTTCGACTGGTTTTCACATTCATCTTTCGCATTCACATGCGTATTTCATATCTCATATGCTTAACTAATTAAAATAATTTCCCACAGTCGCAATTCAGCTGGCAGAGTTGCCGTCGCCTCTTTTGATATATGATGGCAACTGTTTTGTTCTACGGATCTTCTGGGATGTAGCATCCAACGCGTCGGCAACCACTTAAGTCGCTGCATTTACACACACATACACACATATTAAATGTACGTATGTATGTATTCAGGCAGCCTGCCTTTGGGGTTGGCTTGTTGGGGGGTTTTTGGATCTGGCACCGGGCACTGCGGCAATATATAATTCCCATATTGTGGAAATAGAAATCCAAATAGCGAACGAACGGTCGCCCGAGTGCTCCCCAGACGGCATTTAGTAGACAAAGCGCATCAACAAATAATGAGGCAATCCAGCAGACACACGCACACTCTGAAATGTATCTCAGGGATACACATATGTATCTCACACGTTCCACAAGGCATACGACAATTACGGCCACTCTGCGATATCTTTAAGATGCTTAAAAATAGCTAAATGCACCGAACAGCCGCCATTGCCATGGCCAACAAATAGTCAGAGGTGTCAACTATATAACTTCCCTCCATCCATATCATATCATATCGTATCGACTGTGCTGTCTATTTTAAGTGCCTCCCCTCTCAGGCTCTTTGGTGTTTTTGTTTTGTTTTGATTTCACCAAGGGGCGTTCCAGCTGACTGAAACAGCTCATAAGTTTTGGAGATGTATTTAAAAAACGCTTTGATTTGCTTACAAAACCAACAATTAAAGTTGGGTTTTTAAGTACAAGTTTACATAATTTTGTTGCATCAAGAAATACTCCATAAATTAAAGTTCGACTGGACTCATAGATAATCATTTAACTTCAATAAATAACAACCTGTTTTAAACATGGCCAAATATAGTTGGCTACAGCAGACAATCTTTTAGCTTGTGTTTCAAGCCTCAAAACTGAATTTCAAAAATCTCATAATAAGTTTGTGTCCATGCCCAAAATGATAGTCATAAATTGTCCCAAAGATGGCAGCTAGAGAACTGTGTACACAGTTCGCCTGTATTTCAGTCCAATTTTTTCAGGCTGCTGTCCTCTTAATTATGCATGCTTCGACCATATCTAAACGCAATTTATCAATGCTGCATATGAATTTCTAACTCAAACCCAAACAGTAAAGAAGAAAAAAATGGAAACAGAAGCCAGCTGCATTTTATCAGTAGCTTTTGATCGGCCAGAAGGCAAAACAGAATTTTGTATTTCATAGAAAAATTGTCGAAAAACTTAATTAGGCGCAGCAAAGGCCAAAGATGCGACTTGGTCGAAGGGGGAGCGGGAAATCCACAAATGCTATGCATGCATTTTTATCAATATCGAAAAGAACCAAATGGAATATATATACGTATATATGCTAGCAACATATTTTTCCAATTAGAAATGTTTGGGGGGAGGAGGATTGGGGCGCTGTCAAAGAACGAAAGCGAATCCTCAACCAAAACCAGACCGAGCCCAGGCACTTTAGCTTAACGGCTGTGTAAATACAGCTGTACATTTTCCCATCCAGGACCTATTGCGACCAAATGTTAACTATCCTGTTTACATAATATGTCAATTAAAGCGAGTGAAACGTTTACTAAATGCAGGGTGGCTTGCTTTTTTGAGGGCCGTGCGAGGGGAGCTGTATTTCGCCCAACAATGTCAACTCAATTTGGTGCAAAGTCAAAAGCATAAAGTAAATTTATGGCCAAAAAGCATTGGCAGAAGCACCCGCTGCGCCGACCATCGATTCGAATTGTAATTCGGGTTCTGATTCTGATTCAGATTCTGGGGGGGTCTTGGCATAGTTTTAATGGCGCTACGCCTAAGCAAAGTCGAAACAATATTATCGCTTGTCGCGGGGCGGCTCGGAGTGCGGGTTGAAATACAACTGTAAATTATTCTTCTGCTTGAGGGTGAGCAAAAAAAGACAGAGAAGAAGGAATCGAGTGCGTATGCTTGACTGGTTTGATACCCTCTAAGTTGCGCAGTATCTATTAGATGAACATAATCCATATACTCGATTATATTTGTTATTAATGAAACATATTTTCTTGAAACATATCTATCTATGCTAGTTTTTATACTTTTGCGCTTGAACTAAGGCACATATCTTAAGTCTTTTATAAATGTAATCATTTAATTTAATATTTCAGAAACCATGTACCAAATTTTCTGACTCCAGTTCATATAGAGATCCGTCAGTTCCTATAGATCATCTATCGTACAGACCAAAACTTAATGGATAATTGTCAAATATATATCTTCACTTCCATCCCACATTATACATTTATGCCACCCCTTCTGCACATTTTCCATAATTACTGGGTATATCTTGCATGTAAGAAAAACTAAAATAATAATTTGATTTTTGCAGCCGCATAAATCAGTTCGGCCTGACAAGTTAAGAAAATTTGTACGGCCCCGAGGGTGCGCGTATTTCAACTGCGACTCTTTGTCTTTGGTGGTACTCGAAATATATCTTAAATGTTGTCATTGTATCTTTGTATCTTTTTGGCATGCACTTTGCCAAATTGCAAATGTGATTTATGTAAGACCATTTGCCGGCTGCCTCTTAACACTTCATTTAAGCTCAAGTATGCCCAAAAAAAAAACACAGCGCAACTCAATTTCAGAAGAAGCTGAAGAATAAAAACCCAGCCTAGAGCTCATGCATTTCAATTAGCATTAATCTCAAAAGCCATTCTAGGGGTTGTGCGTGTGTGTGTGTGTGTGTGCGTTTCGGTGGTTGGTGGTTGCCCAGTGAAAATCCTAAAACTAATGCGCTCTTGAGGCCATTAAGCGCATTTGTTGTACATTTTGTCATCAGTGGATTTTAAGTTCCTTAATTGTTGTTTACAATTCAATTTTTTTTTATTTGGGTCTTACGGACTTAAGAAGTCGTTGCTGCGGCGCTGTGGCATATGCTAGATCATCAGATAGATTTGTATCTGAGCGTAAATAGATTATTACTGTGTAAAGAGCAACGCAATTGTTATGGTATGACACGTACTACATGTTTTTATTTTTAGTGCCTAGTCTATTTTAGTACAAATCTCTGCTTATTTTAGCTTAAAAATTTGTAAAGATACATTTTTTATTTTTATGATCATGTGAGCCATAGAGAGAGGCAGCTTAGCATCTTTTTTACATAATTCCCAACTTATGGTCTGCGGGCTATAATAAAACATATACTACCGCAACCTGAGTTGTCGCTAGTGCAGTACTTTGGTTTCAGACGCATTTGTATCTGCTAAAAAAAAAGCTGTTAATAACAAAGTAGAAACAAAGAATAAGCTTGTGTTATTATTAATTTGTTTTTATAATATTTGCTGCATGCATTTTATAAACGTGACATTCAAAAGGATTTTCTTCCAAACAAAATTGCATTTCTTTTCAACTTTTTGTAGACTTTTTTTTTGCTAGTTCCAAATAAAACTGCTCTCGCTAAAAGTTGAAGTTGGGACGAAATATAACTTATAAAAGTTACTATAGTTATAAACTTTGGTTCAACTATGGTTGGTGCTTTAAAGCTTGTATATACCCCACATTAATAAAGAGCATAATTTGGTTGGTGCAAATGTGAATAAAGGAATTAAAAATAACACAGAAGTACAAACTTAATTTCAAATACGTTGTTAACAGCTGTAGGTATTTGGTTTATGTTCAACGAAATTTGTAATGCTAACTGACAGAACTTAAAGTTTTTGTTTTACTCTCAATTAGTTATTAATAATTAGAATAAAATGTCGAGCAAATAACTCAATGTGATAGGTAAAGAGATTGTAACTGCTGAAATTATTTTATTTATAATTCCCAAATGATTTTTGCCAAAAAAATCCAACTACGACAACTGTTTCATCATATGACATATTTTTATCTGTTGGATTTATAAGTTTGAATATAAATATTAGCACAATTTGCAGCTGTACTCAGTCACATAACTATTTATATTATTTAATATTTTAGTTGTATGTATTATAAGTCTCAACTAGTGTAAGAAAAACAAAACCTTCATTAAATATGATTATTTCTATTTCTGTGTTGACATCAAACTAATTTTTACACCTCGATGCTCTTCTCTTTCTAGGTAAGTGTCGCATGTTAATGGGCACCATTCAACAGGGCTCCACTTCAAACAAATCACTCAACGGTCGAAGGAGGGGGCGGGGGGAAGGGGGAGGTGTAACTTCTTCAATATCGATGGCAAATCATAAATATTGAAATCGAGACGTGAAATGTTTTTGGTAGTCGCGAGCATTTTAATGGCCTGTTTATGCTCTGTCATATGCCGGCAAGTCATTAGAGGTGACAATGCAATGCGACACACCCGCACGCACGACACACACACGCACACTCTCGCATACACACACTAATTGCATGTCATAAATTGTAAGGCAGACATGCGAGACAGGCACTTGAAAACACTTCCAACAACGGGCAAAAACTAAAACAACACGCATACATTTCCATACAGAGGAAAATAGCCTGAAAAGCGGCAAAGGGATGGGAGGGGGGACTGTAGAGGTATTTGCTCCTTTTTGGCATAAAGTTGTCAAATTATTTGTCAAAAACTGGTATTGTTGTTATTGTTGTTAGGTGTGAACAACCAAAATGCTGCAACTCATTTTAACACGTGTGCCCAACCATATGTGTGTGTGTGTATGTGGTGTGTATGCATGGATCTGTGTCTCAGATCTTAAGTATTTGTAGCTATTTTTGTTGTGCGAGCAACAGTTGACATTGTTGTTATTGTTGATGGCTTGTTTTTGTCAAATCGAACAGCTGCATTGACATTGAATGTTTATTTGAGTATCCCAAGCGGGCCACACACGCACACGCTCGAAACTGCCATAATGCTCATGTCTCTATTAGTGCAAAGGTCAATTGGCTCAAGCGCGTCTCAACAAAGATATTAATTGATGAATGCGTTCAGCTGCAAGGCAAACCCAATATTGAAACAACGTTTTTTTCCAATTGGAACAATCTAAACTTTAAAACCGATCAATATTTATATTAATACAAATGTATTGTGCTTAATTTGAAGCCTATAGTTTAATGGAACTGACTTATCAAATTACTTAAAACTAAGACGATTGGCATCTTTTGAAAGCTTTTCTCCTTATTGATTTTCAGTTATTAATTTATAAATTGAACTGCCCCACTCCAAATCAGCCACCTGTTATTTCAAACAATGGCCGTGTCCTAGATTTATCTAATAATTTGGGCATAAATATTTTCCAAATAAATTGCTTAGCTGTTATGCAATTAGGCTCTTGCTTGTTTACTAACAAAAAACGAAATTCAATTAGCCTAAAACTAAAACGAAAACTAAAGCTAAAGCTGAAACTGAAATTGGGCTATCTTTGGCATGGGCTGCCACCACTGTCAGGCGCTATAAATAAAAATGGATCTAACGCACAGCCACAGGCATTTTGATGGTAGCCAACTGTGCGGGGGGACATGCCACAAAGGGCTGTGACCGAGGGGACAGCAGCCCCTACAACATTTTGTGGCGCCTGCTGCAACAGTAGCAGCAACAACAACAACAACTTTTTTTTATAGCTTTGTTTATGAAGACCAAACATGATTTGCTTCGTCTGCTTGGGAAGGGGCTGCCAACTCGATGCGATACAATTTGCCGCTCGCCCACTTCAAAGTGCTTTGCGTCTCAGTCTGGAATTGATTTTTCATACAATTTTCATATCGGCCGAACGAAACTCTAAAAATAAAACCACATGACGAAATGTGTCGCCAAAAAAAGAAAAAATAGCAGCGCAGACATTAAGTATCCAACTATCCAAAAGTATCTCAACATATGTATATCTATCTACACATAACTCAAATGTGTGTATTTATATATATTTATAACATAAATTACGGTCGAACGAAGAGATGGTAAATTTTGACTCAGAGCAGAGCAGCTGCAGAGATTTCTGGGTCAGAACTGTTGTTGTTTCGGTCAGGCCGGACAAATGTTGTTTTCTTAGTCGATTTATTTATTAGTTTCTCTGTGCCATTGCTAATGCACAAGTGGTTCGGCGTTGAACCGCTCCGGGATTAAAATGTTCTTGAAATATATTTTGCTAAAATGGCTTCGAGCGTAGAGTCAAGGCGGGAATCCTCCTTAAAATCCAGCATAATGGCAAAACAGAGCTTATCCAAGATCGAGCTATTAGCAGATCTAGAATTGTTTAATTAAAGACTATTTGGAATCATCTCATCTTAAATACTTGTTTCTTTAAGTTCAAACTAATACCAAATTAAACCTTTCTATAAACCGTTCTGCGAACCGCTTCGGAGAGCGTAAGTAGAGCGTAATGAACTGATCAATTTTGGCTGGAACTAGCCAGGTTCAGGTTCGAACAACTGTTTTGAACCACCCATATTTTATAAGTTTTAAAGTTTTCCTAGGATTGCTTTGAGTTTTTGGTTATAGTGACTGCTGCTTTCAACTAACAGTAACCGAAACACACACACAGACACACACCCACACGATGAAGACCATAATTCATTTTTGTTTCCGAAATGCCAGGCAGAGGGAGCAGCCAAGCGATATCTGTGCACCCAGGAGGCGACTTTGCGGCGAACGGCCAGCCAACTCCATTTAAACTGAAACATTATTCTTGATACAGTATTTTTATTATTTTTTTTTTTTTGTTTGTATCTGGCTAACCCCGACAAAAAATCGCCAATTCATGTGAAAATGCAAGAGACGACTAAAAAAAAGAAAAACCAAAAAAAAGAAATGCAGCAAAAAGCGATGCGATTTTTGCTGCCGAAATATCTAAATACTTAGGCGGGGGTACTGCATGCGGAAGAGTGGAGTTAATAGAGCAGGAGAGGAGACTGAGGGGGTGTAATAGCTGAGCAACGTTTCATTCGACGGATTTTTACAAAAAAATGTACACAACAAACCATGTGACGACGATGCGATATAGCGATATCTACATAGAGTTATGGTAGAGGGTGCCAGTAGTTAGAGTGGGTAGAGAGGAGGAGGCGAGGGAGGGGTAGCGGTGCGTTGAAAACTACACGCTTCAAATTCGTACATAGATATCCCCATACGGGTAGACGGAGGGTGTGTGTGCGTGTGTTGTGCGCGTTTGTATAATTGCTTGAAAAAGCGCTTTCCATAAAATAAAAAAAAAAAACATATATGAAAACTTGCAAAAAAAAATAACGAAAATGCAAGTACAAAGCACACCGAAACTCAATTGCTCTCACCCTTACCCACACGTTTGATTTTCATTATCAAATTTACATTTAAATCTTAAAATAACTCCTGTAGCTTTGATATTTTAAGCTTAAATGTATTTTATCAATATTTGGTTTACTTAAAACTTTGACATTTCGACATTAAAGTTAATTAAATATTCTTTCACAAAACTTATTCCCATGGATGGCATTCTGGTCATGGGTTGTCCTCTAGAGTAAATCTATATTTCAAATAAATGCATTATTGAAAATAACATTTTTTTAAATTTTTTGTAAACAAAAAATCACTTAACCCCTTACTCATTTCAAAAATATTTTTGTTTCAAAATTTAGTATTTCAAATTTATATTCTTTTTCGATTGTGGCTTTCACAATTATGGTGAAAATCAACATTAAAACCGATTCAGTCAAAAATCACGCCAAAATTTGCAAATATTTGGGCATTTAAAGCTCTCGGATTCATAGCTCGTATATTTAAAATTCCCATAACTTTGTCAAAACTGAATCGATTTCCATGTTTGATGGCATTTCGGCCGTGGTTTGTCTAGATTAAATCTACATTTAAAATATATGCATTATTGAAAATAAAATTTATTTTGGCTCAAATTACTAAATACCTCTATAAAGTTGAGGTATGGCCCACATAAAATGGCTTTGATGAGTGACAGGGGGTGGGGCTTAAAAAAGGAGGACAGAGAGATTGTGGCACAGTCGGATAAAATGGAAAAAACAATTAACGTTTGTTGTTTTAAGCGTTGTGGCAATTTTTTGTTAACTGTGCCACTTGCAACACATTGCAACGTGCAACCTTCAGCTTGCAACTTGCAACTGACAGCCGGATAGACTGACAGAGGGGTGGAGTTAAAGCGGCAGGGCAGGATGTGAGTGCTTTTGCTTTGCCTAACTACAACAAAGTAAAACCAATCAACCACATTAGTCAAATTGATTTGTAAACACACACACACAAATAACCGCGTGCACACACACACGCACACACCCGCAAATACACAAGGTAAATTTCATTATGCGAACGCAGCGTACACAAGAAAACAAAACAAAATGAAAATTAAATCAAATCAAATCGAAAACAAAGCAAAACAAATCCAAACAAAACGAAATAACAAAACAGATCAACACGAGATGGAAAACGATTGAAAAACAAATACTGAACGCAGCGAAGAGCTCATAAACAAAAAGACAAATAACGCAAAAATGGAAACTAAAAAAAAATGAATTTGCAAAACTTGGTCCAGCAACAGATATGCTATAACACACTCCCCCAATGCCCGTCCCCCGCCGGCCCCTCTTTTTTGTCCAAACAAAACGTCTCAGCATGCGAAAAAGTTATTAAAACTGTCGATGGAAAGGGTCATGACGTTGATTGCACATGCGACTGACAGTGAAACGGCAAAGGGGGTTAGCATGGGGCGGAAGGGGGTTTACTTTACAGTATGAACGGGGGAAGGGACCGATCTATATTATTGTTTGCTTGCGTTCCATTTCAAATACACTCCGTCGATGCTCTAGTGGGCCGTAACCGGCAACTTGTCGAAAAGTTGACACATAAATTGCATTGTTTATGCAACAATTTGTTGGTTTTGTCCCACTGTTTCATTCAATTTGCCTAGGATTGTTTGTGTGCGTGTGTTTGCTTTGGGTATTTGTGCTGGGATTTGAAAATTTGCAAATTCGAACAAACAACTTTTCCAGAAAGTCGCAAATGGCTCGCAAAATGCTTGCAACCAAATCTCCTTTTTATATTCGTTCACAAAGTGAATGTTTGATAAAGTGTTAAGATTTTTCGGCTGCGCCCACTGGGTGCGTAACAGTTCAATTTAATCTATATAGCTTCCCCAGTTTAAAGCTTGATAGTTTAAAGTTTTTTTGGACAGATTACTGATGACCTCCTCTAAAAATGGCACAAAAATTTTGACTGAATTAGCTTTAGTTATACATGAAAATAGTACAAAAAAAGTAATAAAAAATGTTAAACATATAAATAGTCTTTATGGCTCAGACAAACATATCGATGCAGCAATCGATAACTTAAAATTGTAGACATTGTTTTATAGCTAGTGAATATTTTAATCCCACGGAGGAATATTTTTAGACTTTTTTAAGAGTATTTGCTTGGCAAGAGTTAAACCAAAAATTAATATATCGATAATATTAATCGAATAACGAAATGTACCATTATTCTGCATATAATTATACATTTATTGACAAAGTCTGCCTAGTTTTATATACTCCTCAAACACAAATAGACTAAATTGTTTATATGTATATTTTATGTTATTTATTATTCAATATCATCCAAGTTTCTGTGCTAGCTGTCGTATAGCTCTAAGGGCACAACCCAGTGTCGCGCCTTGACATTAACACTTGGATTTGAATGAAGTCTGGAATGTGCAGACGCCGCGCTCAAATGAAACATTTGCCACATCGATCAACGAGCTGGCAGCCGAAACTGAAGCATCTTTCTTCTCTTTTTTTTTTCTTTTTTTCTTGTTTTTGCTCAAGTAAACAATATTTATATGCAATAATATTTCAAGCTAGCAGGCAGCAAAGAGTGAATGAGTGAGATGGAACAGGCAGACAGACAGACAGACTGACAGACAGAGAGGCAGATAGACAGACAGTTAGAAAGACAGACGACACAAATTATGACAAACCCATGACTTGGTATATTTCATAATGATGCTGTGTACCCCCTTTCAATACCCGCCGCCCGCTCGTTGTGCTGGTTTTGTTTATGCATATTAAATGTTATAAAGACGCAACGCCAGCAGCAATATACAGCACCATACACATCAGCAACATGCACAGTAGCAACATGCACATCAGCAACTGCTGCTCGTAGCATTGTTTCTGGTTCTTTGCTGATGCTGCTGCAGCTTCAGTAAAAATGTGTGTGAAATCAATTTGTCCAAATTGAGCACAACTGCGAGGGGGCGGTGAGTGGAGCTGGTGTATAGTTATGTGTCAACATGTCAGCATCGTTTAATATTTCATAAGGCGACAGTTAGCCAGAGCAAAGCCAACTGGCCCCCACTAACAGACAGATATGGGCAAAGCAACGAGTCCAAATGGTCACATGGCTCACATAACTCAGTGCCCCAAAGGGGAGCCAAGAGGGGAGATAGGCTGCGCTGCGGCATCCATCATTTATACAACTACTGTCTGGCATTTTCATGGGAAAATACTATGCCGAAATCTAGAGACCCAAATCGCCTAATGACTCAATCTTAAGGTTGAACGCAATGCAATTTAAGGCAAATGCATTAAGACCACATAAGCAGCTGCAGCACAATTGAGTTATTAAGCGGCCCAAGACCGAACCCTTTCCCCCAACCCTTTCCCCTTTCCACACAGCTCACCTGCTGCCTTTTTCTTACGTGTACGTTTCATTAAAAACAAAATAATAATGCAGCCAAACGGCGCATCTGACTGTTGCACGTGGTACGCCCCTTTACGGCCAGGCTGCCACGCCTTCTATTATGGCTCCTCTCTCCATCTCTGTCGCTCTTTTTTTGTTTGGGCTCTTTCATACTTTCACTCTAATTGCATTTTAATTGCAATGTTGCCGCAACAAGCCATCAGACCGGCCGGCCAGACGTGTGTATCTTTTGCCGTTGTCCGTCTATCTTTTGCTCTATGCAATTACAATTTCCTTTCTATCTAGCTGTCTGTATATCTATCTATCTATAACTGCTTGTTTGCTGTGGGTTTCATTCATTTATGTATCCTGATTGCACTCGTTTTTGTCATTAGTCTAATTTCCAATTTCCAGAAAAACAAATGTCTATTACGTTTTCGGATTCAGAAATTTTCAACTCAGCATGGGTTAGATTAAGAAAGACGGATTAATATAGATGGATTCTGATAGAAAGACTACATATAGTAGTAGGTATAACCAAATATCTTTCTATTATACAAGTATAATATAATAGTAATCTTATTAAAATCTTCCATCTTTTAATGAGAAAATTGGAACCAAAATTTGGTCTTTTGATTTACATGCATAAAGTCATCTCCTGTCCAAATAGCAAATCCTCATAATAATCTGTCGAGCTTTGACCGATTTATGGGAAATAGGAAACCTAGACATAGTTCTACATGGAAGCAAAGGAAAGGAATACTTGTTTAACTAATGCGTTTTAGACATAAGAAAATAGCTGCATGTATTTCCGTGAACAAGCTTAAAATTTTAAAACTTTGCTTAGAGAAGTTGCCATAGATAATTAAGAGCTATTTATAATTACGTTGATTACCGCAAAGTTTCTTTGTGCAGTGCACACAAGTTTATAGAGCTTTAGATCTTCTTTTGTTTATGGCTTGTCGACTATTATAATTTATTTTATTTTTTGTTCTTTCTTTAAGTTTGGGGCTTATTAGATTGTAGTTCAGCACTTTAGAAACTGGCAGGCAGCTCATCAGCAACTGCAACATTACAAGTCACAGAACTGGACATGGCAACTTTTTAAGTACCGCCCCACCCCCACCCCTCCTCCTTTCTTGGCGAGACACTTAACTACGTGCTGCATTTGCATCAGCATCTGCAAGTTGCTGCGAGTTGCTGCAAGTTGCTGCGAGTTGACAGCGACTGGCAGCGCCTTTTTCATGCAATTTTTGCCCTTTGGCCGCTGCCTTTTTGTCGCTTGTCTCTTGTCTCTGTCTCAGGCTTGGCCGCAGCGCGTGCAAAATGTCAAGCGTGCGGGTAAGAAGAAGCAGTAGGATAAAATGCACTAAAAGTTGTAAAAAAAAAAAAATGTATGCAGTTGAGCTGCTTCGGAGTCAGAATGTCAAAGACAGCTTCAGCTTCGGAGTGACATCTTCCTTGGGCGAGCTTCGGCTCCTCCATGTAGATTTCAATCGTTGCGTTGGCATTTCATGCCGCTAAAGGAACCAGCCACAGCCTCCGTCGTTTTCTCAGTCTCTTTTCTTTCTCTCCGATTTCCATTCTCCATTCCGCAATCTTCAGTCTTGACTCGAGAGTTTTGTCAGCTTTGTCTGCGTCTACGGCTTTGTTTGTTGACTTCGACTGGGCAAATGTCACAACGTTCCACAAATTGAAGTTTGTCCACGATGCGCTGTTGATGACAATGCACTGTCAACGCAGCTCCACCCCCTACCACCAATACCACCCCTCCCGATCCCCTTTAAAGCCTCTGCCTCTGCCTCTATTATGAGTTCTGCTGAGCTGCACTCGGCCAGACAACCAGAGAATTGGCACGAGGTCAATTTGTGGTGGCGCTTAATAATTGTGCAAAAAAAGAGCAAAATTCATTAAAAAAATACAAAACAAAAAAAAAGTATAATAATAAAAATGGGGTAAAGCAAAAAAAAAAATAGAAAAGCAGCAACGACAATTGCTGGTCATTGTTTTGCGCCGTATATAATTGCTTAATGGGTATATTAAGCGAACTCATCAATTATGAATTCAACATCGACTTTTTAATGGCACATCACAGAGAATATTTTAGCTACTTTTTTCGCATTGAATGGATCTATATGCAAATTTCATGATAATATCTTAGGGGTTTTATTACCATTTAGCTATTTGTTTTATACATCATGTGAAAAGACACCTGGAATTTTTTTTAAACGCATTTCATCCATTTTGACCTTAGACCTAGTATGAAAGCTGTTGTGGGGGAAATTTAACTGTGTTAAAGTTTTTTATATGTAAATTATTATTAATAAATGAATTCAGCTCATTGTAGCAGTTCAAATGCCGGTTTTATAGCTTTGCAAATTGAAATATATATTTTTAATCTATTTGAATTATTTATACCATACACAAAATAAACATATGTATATTTGTTTGAAATATTATTGAGACTCACAAGAGTTTATTTGTATACAACAAATTTACGACACAGTTTTAGTTGTTTTAGCTCTCATAACTCAAAAAGTTAGTGAACCACCTTTGCACACTCCCTTATAGGGGCCACAAAATGTACTTTAAAGTTAAAATAAAATGGTGTACTTTGGTATATTTCTGTCACCTTTCTTATCAAATTATTTTTGCAGCCATTTGAAACCACTTTTAAGTCATCATTTATTTATTTTTTTAACTTAATTTGCCCTAGTGAAATTAAACTCTTTAAGATCACTTTAAATCACTTTTCAACCTGCATTAAATTTATAATTAAATCTGGGTTAAGCCTATATTGTCTAAAATAGACAACATTAAAATCTGATTTAAGCCACATTTAAGTCCGGCTTCCCTTTTTTTAAGCATCTTTGACCAACTTAGTTTTACTGTAACTTTTCTGAAAACAAAGAATATCCCGTAGTCGATATGTATTTTGTTCTCTTAGTTTGCTGCTGCGCTTGCAGAACTACGGCGTAAAGTCAAACCAAGCGCTCAATTTAATGGGCGTGCCCGCAGCCCTCGCACAGTTCGGCCCCGTGACGCTGCACAAAGTCACGCACATTAAATGAACGAACAACAACAACAACAAGAGCAACAAACAACTACAAATCGCGCACACAAAAAAAAAATGTATTTCTCCTAATTATTAATATTGCCCCTCGTCGTGGCATTTGCGTTTGCATTTTGTGCCTGGTAATCCAGCTAAGTGGTCCTCCTCCTCGCCTCCTGTCACCCCCCAGCACCGCAGCCCCACAGCCCCACCCCTTTGGCCATCATAGAGCAACGTTTCAGCTCAACAACGTTTTCAGCGATTCAGCAAATGTGCGAATTGAAAAAATACAAACAAATATTCTGCGAATGATCCAAAACTTGTTTAGTTAGCATCTTTTGCTTCCGCTGCAAACTGTATAAAGCAAAGCAAAGAAAAACAGTAAAGCGAATAAATAACAGTTAACAGATGATATGAAGCAAAATTTTCGGGGGCGAGATGTAGGTACACACATGATGGGGGGATACATACGCACATATATATGTTTTCTCCAGTCGTATAAGTTCTGATCCAATTTACTCCTATTTACTCTGCAACAGTCGATTGATATTTTTACTACTGTACTGTAGTACTGTTATGAAATCTTATATTTGGAAATTTTTTTAAAAAATCTACCATTTTTAATGGGTTGAGGGCATTGAAATTGTTATAGTAAAAGCACATATTAACACCTAACATGCTGAGAAGCTGTTAGTATGATGCGCACTTTGACAATAACAGCAAAGCCTTGTTTTCACATTTCACATTTTCTGACCAGAGCTGCTACTGGATTGGATTAATAATTCACTAGGGAAATGGGGGTGGGGTGGTCGCAATCTGAAGGCCACTGAACAGTGGACGAAAAGTGCTAATTAAAATACTTATGAACAAAATGCGGCCTGTGGTTTCAACAGTTTGCAACACTGCTCAACAAAAAAAAAAAACTTGCTAACTATGTAATTTCGTTTTGTGTGTTGTCAAAGCGAGTCCCGCATCAGCATAAAACTATGCAACAGATTTGTTGCATGGCAATGTTGCGGCTGAGTGGGGCAGGGGCAAGGACAGGGCGCTTCGGGGTGCGGTGTAACACGCTTAATAATCGTGACATTTGAAATTGTTCAACTTGGGAACAGGAACTCGGAAATGTCAGACAGCCAGGCAGTCCAGTTCAGTTCAGTTCAGTTCGGTTCAGTTGAGTTCAGTTCACATCACTCACATAGCATAGGTTTTGAATGTAACACGCCCGAACAAGCCCTAGGCTACCAGACTTTAGCTGCCCCTCTTTACCCCTTGCCCCATATCATTTTGTACAGCGGACAACTGCCCTCATGTCCAGTTCGGGGTATTGGTTCAACAAAGTGTTTCAAATATTTTATACGTTAGTGGAAATTAAAGCAGCACACCCACAAAAGAGAACGAGAACGAGAACAAGTGTGCGAAGGAGAGGGAAATATAGAGTGGGGCGCGTAGAGGTAGAAAAGTTCGCTTGCGTTCAAAAACTGTCGCTGTCAAGCGAACAGTCAGCAGTCAGTTGAGCGAAAGCGGAAACCGGATACTGCCAGAGTTGCCAGCCGCTTACCGTTTCCCGTTATGTGTGTGGGTGGCCAACTAAACCAGTTGCGAGGCTGACAAGGGCTGGGCAACCCCATTGATAATGGCAGCCAAAAAGTTTTTAATGTTGTTTATGGCCCGCTTACAAAGTCAGTGATTAAATTATTTATGACAGCTTTAAAATGCAGAGTTGCTCCACTTTCAGTGTGGCCATAAAATGACGCAGACCTGGCCCCAATGCCAGTGTTGCCAAATGCGGTTGACACAGCAGCAGCGGCAACAAAAGCAACAACAATAGCAACAGCTGTAATAGCAATAAACATTTACGCTGCAAGGGAAATTAAGAAAATGAGCTCGCAAAAAAAGAAAATAAATATATGAGGCGAGGTCGGGGGCGTGGCACACAGGGCTGAGGTTCATGGCTATTCACGAATGCGGTTGGCAACACTGTTGATGTTGTTCGCTGCGTTGATGCTGAGCCGACAACTGCAACAACATTGTTGTCCCTATTGTTGCCATTATTGTCGTTGAGGCCGCAGTCATTTCCTCCTGCCCTATCTCACCTCAGTTCTGCCTCTGCGCCAACCCTTCGCGCGATAGAGTTGCCATTGTCGCTAACAGTTGACGGCTATGCGCAGTTTTTTGTCACACTTGATGCCTGTTTTGGACAGCAAACGTGGCCTTGCAATGCAACTGACATTGTACAACACTAATTGCCCGTTCTCATTGCACCATAAAAGCGAAATGAATTTTTCCTCATGCATTTGGCAGCACTGTTAACTCAAAAGCACTTTTTTTGTTGATTACATTAGTTTTAGGTCAAAACAGCTGTGCCGTATACGTTTACCAATACTGCTCGTCTCAAGCAGAATACATTCAGCAGTTGATAGAATTGTAGGCTAAAAAGTGTCCGTCAATAACTAAAACTCAAACCAACTCTGATTTTCGAATAATATTTGCCATTTCAAACAAAAAACAGTTTGATGAAAAGTTGCTCTGGAAAATAAAAAGAAAACGTATTCGTTTAACGCTTACCAACACTAGCTCATCATTATCAAGTGATAAGCTTTAAGCTTTGACTTTAAGACAAAATAGAAATGATTGTCAACAAAACAATTCAATAGCCAAACTTCGGAAATTTCTTAACGCAACGCTTACCAACACTGCATGGCAATTAAGCTTATAAAAAACGGCAATTGTGAAACTTCTTGCAACACACGTTTAAATATTCCTAAGATTTCAACATACCCAATTAAAAACTTAATTAAGCTTTCTAGAACTTAGCGTTAACCAACACTGACTTCGCTTTGTGACATCGTGCGCATCTGCCAACTAGCTTTGCTGCCTAATTAAACAGCAGCCACAGTGACAGTTGCCACAAAGTTGGCGGCACTTCTTAAAGGAATTCTAGAGCTGTGCTCTTGTGAGTGTGCGTGTGTGAGTGTGTGCGAGTATGTGTACGTATATCTATTATTACCATTCACATTGTGTCGCTGTTCTCAATCATCAATTGACTTCAATTTCTGGAGCTGCAGCAACAGCAGCAGCTCTTTTCAAGTCAACAACTTCTGCTGCACTTCGTCAATTTCAATTTCATTTGACAGTTTTCATTTTGTAGTTTTCCCTTCTTCATTTTTCGTTCCCTCTCTTTTTTTAATCAGCACGCGTTGACAGCATCTTTGGTGGCGCTGGTGTGTGTGTGTGTGTGTGTGTATGTGCATCTAGGAGGAAATCGAGCGTCCCTGCTAAAATCTCATTAAGCAACCAAATCAAGCAGTTGTTACACGGTGAAAAAAGAAACCAATTTGAACCAAGCACGAAAACAAAATTCAAAACTTAATTACTAACAGAAAATAATTAAATTTTACTCTGTGGTAATGTCAAAAGCAACTAAATTGTATAGTAAAATGATATTTCTTCTCTGCATCATAGATACAAATTTAATATCAACTAGAAACATTAAGATGGCCACACACACAAAGATGTACTTTAAATAAATATTATATACTTACATTATATAAATATTTCATCAAAAATCCAAAAGTTATCTAAGAAAAAACATTTTATGTTTATGTATAGTAAGACCAGGGTTGTGAGATGGGTTAAAAAACTTTCTGGCTTGCTTGTTTGTACATGAACACCTTGTGTGCACCGATATCGGTTTACTATCATCCTTTGGGATTAACTGACTAACTTATTTCTCTCTCAGGCGAGCACTCTTGTTCCTCTTAATCCCCCTGGCTTACTTCCTATTATATGAGGACCTTTTGTGCATATTCCAAAGTCCTAAGTACCCTTGTCTGGCTGGTCTATTACCTGGTTAGTGGCTTGATTAACCTCCTCGGAGTCGCATAATTAAAAGTTCGTTTAGCTAACCCAATTGCAAATGGATTATGATAGCATCGCTCTCACCGGCTTCAGTTAGACGGCAAACTATTGACGTTAGCTCTAGACATGATGCAGATATAATGACTGCCTGCCTCTGCCTCTGCGTCTGCCTCCGCCTCTTCTTCTTCCTCTTCGTACTCATATGCACCTGTCTGTCTGTCGATTGCCTGCGAAACACTGAGCTGCAACTGCCAACATGCAAAGTCAGCGAAAAGAATGGAGGACCGAGAGGAAAATGCTGTTGGCCTCAAGTGAAAGGAGGTTAAAAAAAAAAAAAAGAGACAAAAAGACGCTAAGAAGTGAACTTCACTGACAATTGCCCGTTTGTGTTGCCAAAGTAGACAAGTTGACCCATTTAGGGCGCCAACTCGGCGCCCCGAAGGGAGTCGACGGCGAGGTGCTGGCGAGGACTATAGATACAAAAGATACCAAAGCTAGTTCAGTTCAATGTTCATCTGCGACTGGGTCTTATGGCAATTCCACATGATTTTGCTGTAACGATGGCGCGAAATCGATGCGACTCAACAGCCACAAAGTGGAACCTGCTCGAAAAGGACAGAGACAGAGGAGAGATTGGAAGGGGGCTGCGAGCAGAGCAATAAGTAGCCAAGTGCGGAATGGTAATGGGCACTCGGAGCAACGGGCGATGACATCGATGTCAATGAGTGCAAATGCCTGCATCGCAGCTGAATCTGCTGCAGGGAAAATTCACTCGCATTGCGTACGATTTTCGCCAGCATTTAATGCGTACATTTTCTTTTATTTGCCCAAGATACACAACTAAATGAAGTGCCAACGGGCCAAACGATCCCCATTCCTGCCCTCACTCCGTTTCTCCCATTCTCTTGCTCTCTCTGTCTAGTGGCAGGAGTTCTGCTTCTCGCTTGTGCGCTCCACAGATTTTTCATATGAACATTTTTTCGTAAGTGCCAATTTAGCATATATAAAAATAGTTCAGCAATGAAATGAAAATGAGAACCGGAATAGGCCTGAATAATGTACAATATGAAATCTATATATAAGGGCAGGGAGAAGCAAACGGAGAAGCCGAGCAGCTAGCTATGCTATAACCGCAACAAATGGCAAGCATGTGTTCATAGCGATAAGGAAAGCGAAAAGTGTTACATGTGGGCATTTAAAGGCAAAAAGATAAGTAAAGCGAGAAGCTAGACAAGTCAGAGAAAAGCTGCTAAGTAAAGAGTAAAGCAAAAAGATGAGAACAGTTTACGTAAAAGTTAAGTAAAAAGCTAAGGAAAGCAGAAAGGGGTGTGAAAAGTGCATTTAGAAACAAGCAAATGAGCGAAACGAAAGGTAAAAGATAAGCGAAAAGCATTACAAAATCGAGAAAACCGAAGCATAACGAGCTGTAAAGTGAAGTGCACGAAGCAAATGTAAATCTATAATAGGCAAGGTAAAAAAACAAACCCGAGTACTAAAGAGAGCAGCTCAGCGAGAAGTCAAATATGTGACGAAGCCAAGAAGAAAAATGCCAAAAGTAAGCTAAGAAGCAATAAGGAAGAAGCGAAGCAAACCCTTAAACCAAGTTGATAAGCAAGAAAAACGCAAAAACAATGAGCATAAGAAAAAGAACAAAGCAAATCAATGAATCTCTAACAGAAACGAAGCAGAAAATAAAGCAGTCAGCTAAGTAAGAAGCTTCAAGAGAAGTTTACAATCTCTGCAGCCAATTTATGCTCTTTCGATTCCTCAAATCTTGTCTAGCGATACGTGTATGAAATATGTGCGTGTGCACATCTAGAAACACGAGTATTTTGCGCCTGGGGAAAGTTCATGTAACAACTTTCAAGTGGCAACAACAAGTTGCAAGTTATGCGAAAGGTGCAAGTACTGCGGCAATATCTTCACTTGCCCGTATCCCATGCGTGGAAGTTGCGCTATGAGCTCATCATTACGCTATGAGCAGGGCATTAAGCTGGCAATAAACGTAACTAAACAAAAATAAAAAAAATAAGAAAGTAAAAATAAAAAGTACAGAAAAGTTTCACTTAATAGAATTTAATTTTTCCCGCCTGTAAAAACCAGGAAGCAGGTATGCCAAAACAAGTCCTCTATCATGTGCGGGAAGAGTGGGTGCGAGGGGCGCAGAACATGGGGCCTTTCTGTACTTAATGTCTTGATTGTTTTTTAGTGGCTGGCGTAAGTTTTTATCATGCCCCTGCATCGGAATCACGAATGTCAATTACTTTTCCCCGGCGCCCAGCTTCCTTACAGCAGAGACAGAAAACTCTGCATACATTAAGGCGCCTCTTCGGTCTATGTGTGTGTGTGTGTGGGGTGTGTGTGTGTGTGTGTGTGTGTGTTAAGTAAAAGCGAAAGTTGGTCCTTATTGTTGACTCAATGCGAATGACATCATCGCGGCATGCTTGCAAACCAGCCCTGTGAGCGAATGAAGAATGAATGAATGATAAATAAATAAATGAAAGCTGGCAGCTTCTTCTCCACTGCGCAATCGAAGCGCCATCTATCGATGAGTGCGACAACTGGCATTCCCTTGCTGTTTAACTCGACGGCAACTTTTAAATTAATTATACATTAGATATGTTGTTAGAAAATACGATACGCGGAGTGTTGAGTAAGCAAAAGCTATTTCCGCAAACATTTGCGCGCTTGGCAACACTGCTGTGACCCATCGATGGGACAACTCTGACTGTCAAGTAAATTTCATTAAAATGCTTCATAAATAAATAAATAAAGAAAAGCTGCTTGTTACACTGTGCGCTGTCGCAGCTAACGATTGGTGCTGCTGGCAACTCTGGCAGGCACGCTGAAACTCTTTTACTTGGGAGCCTTTGGATAGTGCACGCTTGTTGATAAATATAAATGTTTAACAGGAAGGAAAGGTTCTTTAAAAGAAGTTCATACCCAGGCAGTACTCTTTCTGCTTTTATGTCCCTATCATTTGTACTATTTGATGTAGAGTCAAGAGGGAATCAACTAGTTCTCTTAATCATTTGACACTGTGGCTTACCGATAGTTAATAGTAGGCAGCTGTATCCAAAACTTTCCCTCTTACTCTGTCAAGAACCCGTAAATTAATAATATATTTGCGTATAGATATATATATATATATATATATAGTGTGAGGAATAGGTAATTTAAGCTGCATAAACACTAATATGTTTTGTTGCAAACCAATTCTATCAGAAATGTAATACACATAAATTAAATTATAATTGATGCTCAAAACAAATACTTACTTTACAACACCGTTGACATCTCTCAATAAACACGAAAGACAACTCTGCCAGCGTTTCGATAGCATTATTGATAAGTGCAATAAACTATAATTGACTATTTATTAAGTATTTAGTAATAAGTGTATTCAATTGAACACTGAGTTTTTAACACTCTTAAATTTTTCTTTCCTTGTTTTACTTCCAGGTACGTACACAAGTTCTTACTTACATCCCACTTACCTCCCCTCAGCACGCTGGGCACCAAGCTAAGTAGCAAAATATTTCGACTTCTTTGTTCAACTTGATATTTTTACAGAGTTAAAAAAAATACATTACATTGAGCGAAAAGCTATGGCAATTTATCATTAAATGGGCTGTGAATAATTTCGGTGTGTTAGGGAAAGGCATATAAATATAAACATATATATAAATATATATATATATATATATATTCGATCTGGTGTCTAGCAAGTTCAATAACAAAACGGTTGCTTGTGAAGTGTTTGCCTGCGCTCAATTCAATTTCGAGTGCAATATATTCAAAGTGCGCATATGAAATATTAAAATATAAATTGCATATTGACCACATTTTCCACATAAATAGGTTTGGTTTATACGCGCATGCTGTTTTCCCCTTTCTTGTATTATTTTTTACAATTATTTGAAATATTTGTTTTTTGTGTCTTGATGGCGAAAACCGATTTCGAAAAAATATTGCCGCTGAAATCAAATGAAATGAAATTCCAAACCTCAAAACAATAAATATTTTTTCTTTTTTTTTCTTTTTTTTTTTGTATTTTTGGTGCAGTTAACAGCACCATCAAACCCGCCCCACCACTTTTCTACTGAGCCCCTAACGTATCCTAAAAAGACACAATCATCAACTGAAAATCGCCGACGTCGCGGCCCCAACCCGCATCTCCCGCCACCGCCCCAAGCGAGTAACTGGCAGTGTTGCAATTGCTACGTAAATAGACTTTTTCAATGCACTTGACACATGCTATTAAATGGCAGCCAGCGATAGCACTCCACACTTTCTGGGGGGTGGGTCACGGGGAGGCGGGATGCGTGCACTGCGACAGATACATTTGCTATCTACTCGGAATATGTGTGCATTTTTTATATATCTACGTATATCCAATATTTATATGCTGTAACTGCAGCAACGGCACTTAAACGTTCGGCTAGCGTAGTAGCAAATGTTTCGCTACATGAAAAAAAAATAAGACAGAAAGCTTTCACACACATGCGACACACAAAGGTCGCAGAATAACGCAAGCGGATTGTCTGAAAATCGAAAGCTCACTAGTGCAACAGCTATAAAGGACAGGCTTGAAGCTAGGCGAGAGGCAAAGAAATAAGCAAAACGATACGTAAAGACAGAAGAACAGTAAGAAACAATTTAAAGAAGTCAAAAGTGTTGCAAAATTAAAATCAAAACCAGAAGCCTTATTACGTGGAAAGCACAGTTAGGCAAAGTAAAGCAAAGCTAGAAACGTTGCAAGAAGCATCCCTTAAAAACTCAGCAAGTAGTAATGAATAAAGCAAAGCAAGAAACAAGAGAGCCAAAAAAAGAATAATGAGAAGTTTAGGGAAAATCACAATAAGAATCAAACTGAAAAGCAAACTGTCAAGCAGAAGCAAAATTAGAAAAGCGATGAACAGTGTAATATGGAAAGTAAGAAGCGAGAATGAGGCTTTTAAATGATATGCTTTTCATCCAAGAAGTCTTCTTTTATTCTCTTTACGCTTTTTGCTATGCATAAAAAAGTAAGATAAAGTTTCTATGATTCTTCGGAATAAAGGAAAGATACTTTGCTTCTATCTTGGGATCTTTTTTTAATACAATGAGAGAAGCGATCAAAGGATCCTTCTTTTAGGTGAAAGCTCACTTATACTAGTGCAACAGCGGGAAAGCACAAAAAGCTCTACGTTTGTAGCGCAGTGCGCTGTCGGTACACACACACACACACAGAAATGCATAGCACAACAAAAATTAAAGCGCAAGGAACACCACGTCGCTTGCCCCCCGCGTTTCAACCAGTGGCCAGCGGGCTGTTTTTCGCATATATATCGGCAGACGTCCACGGAATGTGGAAAACCTTTTTAGTGACATGAAAAATGTGCAATAGCAACAACTGGAAAATAGGAGGAAAAAAAATGCTTTTGGCAAAAATCGAGCAAAACTCTGGCGCAACTCTAAATAATAAAAAATCAAAATGAAATGAATCGTTGTGAAAACCTGCAAAAGCTATTGAAAAAATATTGTCAGCGTCATCAGGCATACTGCACGGCAACGTGATCGGGGGGTAGGGGCATTTTGGCCTTATGCAGCACGGAATAAAAGCCCAAAAAAAAGGCCAGAAATCATTTAACCACAACGAGATGGGCATAAAAACAGCCCGATATGGCCGACAGCTTTAGCAACTGCTTTACATTGACCGCTGGGGCTATCGGGAGTGAGGGGGAGTTGAAAGGGGATGTGTGGTAGTAGGTGACATACGTGGTTATGAATTGAATACGAGCACATTAAACAACTGTCAGAGTTTTTTACTGCTGCTTTTGTTTTTGTTGTTGTCATTGTTATTGTTGTTGTCGTTGGCTGGTTACCACCACTTACCGGAATAGCCGCCGGCGGGTCCGGCCGAAGTGGAATTTGATTTGATTGGATTGGAAACTGAATGCATTCACGGTGTGTTACGATTTCTGATAGCTCCGCGAGGGCAGCAGCACTTAATTGCCAATGTCTACCCAGTTTGCTGCGAGCCCGCCAGCCCACTTGATCAGTCGCAAATTGTTTTGAAGAGGATTAAAATAATATTAAAAGGCTCTTCCTAGATTACATTAATCAAAATACTGTCGACAGCTCTTATCGAAAAGCCTTACAAGATTAAATAGCCCATTAATTGGTAGCACAAGGCACAACCAGCACAGTTCTGCACAGCTTGCGAGTGCAATCGATATATTATCGATAACATAATAATATTTATACTACCAAAAATGCGACCCACCTTAAAGCAGCTTTCGCTACAACTAAAGCACTAATATATTATATTATATATTATCGAAATCTTTTTTTTATCGTTATGTCCAAAAAAAAACATATTTTAAACTGATTTACAATAATCAATATGCTGCATAATATAACCGTCGATATATTATCCAAAACTGTAATCGTCATACCTTGAAAAGAACAGCCTCTTTGAAGTAAATTACAGTTTTAACCACATGTTAAAGACACATACACATGTATATCATGTATGGACAGCTTATTACAGTAATCGATATATTATCGATATCTCCATAATGGTAATCAGTCAATAAAGAAACACGCATACAAGTAACCCACACACACACCTCAGAGTCGAGTGGGAGTCGTTAACGTAAAGCGAAATGTAATCAAGAATTATCGAATTGTAGACGACACACTGCGCCAAGGAAGGGGGGAGGGTCCTTCGGTCACCCAATCACGACGCTCTGTGTCGCTGTCATCGGCAGCATTATCCAATATTACACAGTTAAATGGTATTCAAGCAAAAGTTGCCTCATAAATGGCAGACAGCCAGCCACAATTGCCTCTGTGGACTCTGGGCCTAGGCGCTGGCCCCTACGCCGGAGCCTGGCGAGCGGATCATGTTCGCCCGTTGCCGCAGCCAGTGGGTAGGCAATGAAATTGAAGTTTATCGACATCGTTAAAATTATCTTAACGGGGCATCACGGGCAACATTGCCAGAGCAAGGATGGGACAGCACAAGCCACAGGACTGCGAACAGGACGGGTCTGCACGGAGCAGGGGCGGCCAGCAACGTCATCGACTGCGTTTGCTACTTTTTATTACTTATGCCGCGTAGTCGTTCATATAAATTCACATTATCCACTTCATTGGCAGCGGCAGCGTCAGCAACAACAACAACAACAACAAGCACAACGATAACAACAACGATAACGATGACGATGACGAGGACGAGGATGATGGCGTCGACAATCTCTGCACTCTCATCCTCTGCAGCCACTTTGCATAAGTGAGCGTAGGGAATGCGGCAAAGGTGGTGCCGTGCAGTAGGCGGAGGAGGTGATGGGAAAATTTGCTTGTTGAAATACCCAGAGAAAATTGACACACCGCACATACGCCACATAAATCTTATAGCACGAAGGGAAGAGAACGGGCGAGCACCATAATTCGCACGTAAGCGAGAAAAAAAGTCAGAAACGAACTACACACACACAATATGCCAAACTGACACACACACACACACACAGTTTCCACGTCTCAGAGAGCCATGCATATGAATTATCGATTGTGCGTGAACTTATCTTAAGGTAGGGATCAGGGGCTGAATATGCGTGGCCGTGCCCAGAATGGGATTACATACGAAATTAAGTGGCATCCCGAATGTCGTTCATAAATAATTCATTTCCTTTCTCTCTCACAGCTCTCACCTTATTGTCTTTGTTTTCTTGTTGTTGTCATGCAAATCCGATATGTTTCGCATGCGGAAATGGTCATTTGTATGGGCTTCGTGCATATCGATAACGATATGTATCCGTATCGCTCGTAAATCGAATTTAAATTTATGTCTTTGTTTGTCTGACTTTTGTTTGGCATGCTTTGAACGCATTGTCGATAACAATGCTGAAGTGAACCTATGCAAATTGGGTTCAAATGGTGGCCATGCTCGATAACTATTTGATATTGATTATTGATAATTATTATGGCTCTAGAAATGCGTTTGTTAAACTACGTTTAGTCTTTATTGGCATTTATCTTTTAATTTGTCATCATTTATGAATATAATTTACATACAATTGTTAAAATATAAAATATATCCAAGTCTATTTCAATTAATCAATAATTTTGTACGCTTTTAATTTGTGTGCTTAACAAAGCATAGATTATTTTTATTGTTTATAAAGCTTTTCTCCGGCATTAACGTAATTTCTATCATAATTCTACTCAATACTCAACGTTATCTGTTATCGATAACATATATAATCTATCATAATTGTCGATAACTTGCATCGATACCGTTTAAATTTCCTTGTTAATATCGTGCCCCTGCAAGCGCATAGTAATCTAACTTTAGTGCCTATCCCAACATTGCCATTATTCTGATTATCGTCAATCCTCAAAGTAACCTAAATTTTCTATTGAATGCACTCCACCCCCTTACCTCAACCCTGCCTACCTCTGCCCCGCATTATTTATGTATGTAAAGAAATGAACCACTTGTACACGTCATGTCATTGTGGCCATTGTGCGCCAGGCACACAACCCTAATCAGCGGACATGGCCAGAACGCGGAGCGCCAGTTCCAGACTCTGTCGGTTCTCCCATCAACCCGGTTACCCCGCTGCCCACCGCTTTGCAGGCCGCCCCGCATGCAATGCTCCCAATTCACAATGACACTTCAGCTCGCTTACACTTGAATACGCATGCCACGTCCAGAGGAGCGGAGCGCACTCAGCTGCACATGTATGCAAAATGGGCGCAGTGCACGCCCCCCATTTGCCCCTCGTCCAATCTTTGGGGAGCGCCTGCATTTAAATCGAATAGCTTCATCAGCAACAGGAGGAGCCGGCGCACGGGAGCGGGCGATGTCGCCTTCAAACGGAAGTCTTAGCTTCCGTTTTTCCGTTGCGCACACCCTGCCCCTCATCCCTTCCCATCCAGCGCACCCCACTCTGGCATTGCCCGCTGGGCACTCACCTGCGTAACGGCAGTCGGCAGTCGGCAGTGCTAGCGCTTAAGCGTGGCAGGTGGCCACGCCCCCTGCCCGCTGACGATAATGACAAAAGTGTTAATAGCGCCACACTCTGCACGGGGCACCGAATGTGCTGCAGAATTATGCAGGCACTGTTGATGAAATACAACAAAACCAACAACAGCAACAACAACGAGAGTGAAATAAGAAAACATGAAAAATATTCGGCTTCAGCCTGGCGAAGATTTAATACCCTTTGCCCAACCCTTACCCTAAAATTAATTGTTTTTTTGTAAATATTTGTAATATTTGCCGATTGTTCGCCTAAGAGCAATATAATAATAATTAAAGTCTGATGTGGATACAAATATATATAGTATAATTATATGTTAGGAGCATATTTATGCTATTATCTGAACTTGATTAAAATATCATTGAAAACAACATTTATTTTACACAAACACATTTCGATAAACCGATTTATATAGTATAGCCTATGTGATATAGAAGAGTACATTTTGCTATTAGGTTCGTTCCGGTCGTAGACTCTGCTCGCTTTTCTGATCAATATATATACTTTATGGGCTCGGCAAAATCTTCTTCGATGAGTTACAAATTTATTAACAAAATTGGAATACCCTCTGCAAGGGCAAACACAAAAAAAAAAAAAAAAAAAAAAAAAAGCAGGGTAAACTGAAAAGGAAAACACAAGTGCAGGCACAGACACCCGCACACTCAATCACAAACCCGCACACACATATGCAAAGCGCTGGAGCGGATGAAGCTGCCGCACGTAAAGTGAGAATAGCTACGCGCAGGCGGGCAGGAAATACTCATATAGAGCAACGCTGAAAGGATGCAGGCGTGACGATGACTACCCCTACACTACTCTCCCTATTCGCACCGCTCCCCTCCCCGCCCCTCCTCTCTAAAAGCCCCCTTCGGGTCTTGCACTTTGTTTCCACACTTCACTTTTCATGCACCATGTGCTGCGCAGATACTCTGGACGCCACGTCGAACTCAGGTTCCGTTCGATGTTGTTGTTGCTGTTGTTGTTGTCGTTTTTCATCTACTTCTTCGTCTCCCGGCAGCTCCTTCATCATCGTCTTAAGCGCGCGCCAAAATCCTTTTCATTCAATGTTATCTATGTATCTCTCTATTGCCCCAGCAGCAGTTCTAGTATCATCTTCCTGCATCCCCCCCTGCTCACCTTTGCTGCAGCTTCTTAAGTAGCACTCCGTTGCCTGCTTATGCTATTAAAGGCATTGGCATCGCACACCTCGCCCCACTTGCCAGCATCGCATTCAGTTGCTTTGCTTTTGTATTAAGCACCGTTTCGCTCGGTCTTTTCTCTCGGCTTCCTTCAGTCAGTCCCCAAGCAATTCAACTAGCCCCCAATGCGCCATCCTGTGTGTTCCAATTAATGTGCCCTGCAGCTCGAGATTTACCACGTGATAAGGTGACAGCTCCGTCATATAGATAGCGCACATATGCTCTCAATGGCTTCTTCATGCAATTCCAGTTTCAATTTTCCTTTCAATTGCCATTAACTTGAACACTATCCTCACACCAACCTACTCCTCCCCCCACTCCCACCTGCCACGGAAACACAATATCAAAGTAAGCAATCACGTGCCGCGCACATTAAGTAAGGTAGGTGCAACATTTGCTGCATTATTTCTGACTACACTGTCGGATGCCTACATTGAGTCGATCTAAATTGAATTTCTACTTTTGTTTAATCAATAACATGAGCAGCGCTTCATTTGAACCACATTTTCCCCATTCAATTCCGCTTTTAATATGATTCTGTTTCCTCTTTCATTATATAATAGTAAGGTACTTAAAGCCTCTACTTGCACAAACTTCTTTTCAACGTGAATTCAATGTGTCAGTGTGTTAATCAAAATTGCCCATTTGTTATTTAACCGTACTCGTAATCTTTCTCGTCTAACTACATTTATATTCAATCATTTAATATATTTTAAGTTTCACACAAGCTCCCTTTAGTAAAAAGTTCGAGAATTACACTTGATATACTTGACAAACTTTAATGGCAGTTTTTGAATTTATTTCAATCAGTTAATCATTTTATAAACATCAATCAATGGCTTCAGCATTTAACTTAATGTTCACCTTTTTGAAGGCTTTTCAATGCCTCTAACGTTTCTCTTTCAATTAGCCAAACCAACAACTTGTCTACTCCTTTTCGGTTGACTTCACAATAAGTTTTTGCCTCACGTTTCCAGTATTTTTTCAAATCTATATTATTCAATCCTTTCAATTGCAATTTTTCTACCATTTAATGCATTCAACACACACCTTTCAATCAGCCAAACACAGTATTAAATGAA
Source organism: Drosophila colorata (assembly GCA_035041545.1). NCBI lineage: Eukaryota > Metazoa > Arthropoda > Insecta > Diptera > Drosophilidae > Drosophila > Drosophila colorata. The sequence continues at coordinate 8,701,743 of JAWNLD010000490.1, read as the reverse complement.
ATCTATATTAAAATTGGTGTTAAGTGGTTGGCAAAACAGATTTTAGCTGCGTTTATAATTGTTGAATAAAAAATGTTTCAATCACATTTATTTTCAAGCTATCTTCAATTCTAATTTACTTAATGCTCTGCAAGTTGCCTTTCAATCTCTTTCAATCACTCTTATTCATTCAAGACTCTTTCAATTGCCATTCACAACAACTTTAGCTGCAATTCGAACTTCCTATTTTGAAGTTTCAATTCCCTTTTCAACGCGTTTCACTCTTTCAATTAGACGTAAAAGCAAGTTTTCTTATTCTTTCATTAAGTTTTTAATGACACTTTCGGGCTTTTGGCCGACAGACTGACAACTGGAAAATATGCCACAAAATAAAGAAAACTGTCGAGTCATTTGCGCAACTAACAGTCTGTGCTGTCAGTCAGTTGCCGGTTGCCAGTTTGCCAGCAACAAAAAGCTGTTTGGTTCTGGCGTTTAATACTGTCTTAAAGCCTGGCCAAGACGCAAATATGTAGCAAATTTATTGCGATTAGAGTTGTTTGCTGTGCGAAGCATGTGAACGGGCACTGTGTGGCAAGTGCCAGTTGCCGCATTTAAATGAGCCATGCCCCAGGGTGTGTGTGTGTGTGAGTGTGTGTGGTGCTTGTTGTTGTTGTTGTCGACACGCTTCAGCGCCAACAGTGGCTGCAAAAATTAGCAACGAGTAGCTGCCTTTTTCACGCTTGACGCACTGCAGCCGGCCGACCGCTCGGACAGAATTCAGGCTCCATTCCAACTGCAGTCTTGGGAACTGCCACCCCTCCGCCCTCCGCCCTGTGCCTGCCCACCTCACCCCTTGGCTCGTCGTCGCACACATTTTGCTAAGTGATTTATGAGCCGCGCGGCAGCATTTAAACATGCAAATATTTTTCGTATATGAATGGCAACCCTGGCAGCAACTCACCCCTCCCCTCTATCCGCTTTGGCCCACGTCTTGCAGCTGACACATGTCTGTTGGGGCTGACTGCCAGCCTCGACTGCTGCTGCATCTTTAGACCCCAGCGAGACGTACAGATATTTGCAATAAAAGTATAAACAGCATGAAAATATTTTGCGTACACTGTCCAACTGCCCCCCCCCCCCCCCCCCCACGCCCCTGTTTGTCTGCCAAAAACGCAACAACAATGAGTACATAAATTTTTGCCATAAATTTCCTTTGGTTGTCAGTGGCATTTTGCAAGTGTTGCCCAGCCAAACAGAGGGCGTAGCCCCATCCTACCCCCCAGCCCCCATTTTAGCTCGAAAGATTTTGGAAGCCTCGGCACTTTACTCATTTCAATGCCAACCGCAAAAAGCATTTTCATTCTGCTGTTACTTTCTTGGCCTGGGCTTGGTCAGCTGTGTTACTTTGTTGGTTTGCAGGCTGCTTCAAAATGTGGTTTTTGTGTGAATTTAATTAAATATTTAACGGCCGCCTTCCCATGACCTGACCGCGCCCTCTGTCAAGCCCTCAGCTCTGCCTTTGTGTAATGTATGTGTGCTCTTTGGCACCTACTCACAGTTGTTGACTGAACTCAACTTTTGAGTCGAAGCTATAAAGTAAGTAAGTATAAGTTTTAAGGAAAAGTTTACCTTGCTGTCAACTGCCTCTAAAATGCAATACCTTTCAATCAGCTTCTATCAACTGATTGCAGTTTTAGTTATCGTTGCCTTCAATCGAAATTAACAGCAGTTTTTTGGCTTCAAGTCAGCTTTCATTAAGTGGGTTATTCAATATTTCTGTATCTTTTAATTTTCAGAGCCTTAAACCTCGTCATTTTGGCTATTTTTCCATTAAAAATATTCATTTAACATTTAATCGAAATAAAATTCATTTTTATCAGCGTTAAAACAAATATTTTAAACAGCTCTAGTTCCAACCCATCGCTTTGGCTTTAAATCAATTTTAGCCGCAAAGCCATGCTTTCAATTAACAATTTATTTACTAGTAAATTCCTCATAATTCTTGTCACTTTTCGTATATTATTTTGTGCATTTCAAAAAACTTTTTAATTTAATTAAAATCTAATATGCGTTGAATTCGATTTGCTTCAATCAGCATCAATCAATTGACAAGCACACAATGCACATTTTAATTTGGTCTTTTTGTACCCTGTATAAATTTTGTGCATTGCAAGGGTATTTAGAAATTTAAATGAATGTATGTTAAAGAAAAGGTGGGCCTATATTTAACTGCGAATATTATTAGTGGTTTCAATTACCTAATTTGAAATTCTTAGGAAGTTCTAAACATACTTATCGTCTATAAAATTTGAAGCAGTAATTAGGGTATGTTATGTTCGCTTACTCTTTCCTCTTACTGTACATGGATTTTAATTAATTTTAACGTCCTTTACCTTTCACCACAATCAAATTTCCACTTGAGCTTTGATTACCAAGAGTGTTGTACAAATTTAGACTTTGCCAATTGCAAATTCAATTGTTTCATTACATTTTCTACTGTTGCTGTCAATGTCTGACAATCTGTCAATCCCCCCGCCCCCCACACTCCGCCTCCTAGCCCCATCAAAGGTAGCAACTTGTTTTGGGGTCGCAAAACAAAAAAATATATGTATAAATAGTTGGCAACCACATGAAATTGTTAATTATAATGGCTATTGAAATAAACTTCCACACGTTGAAATCGAGATAGAGATACCCGATGGCAGTTGAAAAGAGATGCCAGATAGTAAGTGAAAATGCGCTCATTTGCATGCGCAAACATGCACGCTGCAACCCCCCTCCCCTCTCTCCGCCCCCTCCCTTTTCATTTAAAACCTTTTTGCATTTTACATCTCTGACATCTCGCATCGATTTGAATATATTTGAATTTGAGACGAGTGAATTAAATGAATTTTAAATGAATGAAAAATTGCCGCCTAGTCGAAAAAAAATATATTTGTTTGGCCCGTGCATTGAGTACAATGATTTTAAATTGTTTTATACTTTTATATACTTTGTTGTTTGCTTTTTATCCTGCCTATTTCCTTTTTTTCTTGTTTTTCATTTCCATTTAATTTGGTTTAGTTTAACAGCACCCAAAGTGAACCCTGTTTGCTGCTGTTTGAATGTTTCATTAACATGTCCACATTTTGATTAGCCTATAGAAGGGAAAGCAATTTACAAAGAGAGAGAAAACTCAATTTGAGAGTGCCCGACTAGCAAATACCTTGCATTTAGCACTGAGATTATGCCTAAGAAAGCTCATTTTCACATGTTCCTGTCAAAGTTCACGTTAGTTGGCTGGCAAATAACTTTTTGCATTTTCTCTTGTCGAACTGTAAAATTTATATTTAAATGTCAACCGCAAATCTATGCTGTCTAATTTGCCAACTGTTACAAGCTGGCAGTACTGCCTACCTGATGTATTCTATTTTCTTTTCAAATAAACAAACAGTTAGCTAAACTGCATGGTAAACTTGAACATGAAGTTCAGGCAAAAATAATCGGGTGCATTATAAGTCTTGCAATACTTTTAAAGTTGTTAACTTTCTCTCGGAGCCCAAAACAGCAGGGATATGATGGAAAAATCTTAAGAAATTCCAGGATGGTTAAAAATATGTTAAGATGCTTGGCAACTTTACAACATGGTAAACCAGAACTAAATCAAAAAAAAAAAAAATATGAGAAAGCACAGCTCACACTGATTACGAACTTAAAATATTTGTGTCGTTTTACTTTGGATTTAACTTTGTTGTTTGCGTATGTTGAAAAAGTTTATAAAGCTTTCGTTTTTATAAGTCCTGCAAATCTAAACATACTGATTACAACTTTATTCTGCGGCGTGCTGGTTAGCTTTGCCATATATAGCTTTGGTTTATGTTAGTATTTTCTAACCTGATCACAGCACTTGCTGCTTTACTCTCTTCCAGTGAATGACTGAGCAATGTTTTCGTTACCTCGTCTATCTCTAAGCTCTATTAGGGCATAGAGTATCTCTAGCTAACTGGAAATGTATTCAAATGAAAATACATCGTTTGCTGGTCATTTGACAACCGCATTGTAACCGCCCAGCTATGTGTATGGAATTATTTTTTAATTGAAGTCAATTAGTTTGTGTGATGGTGTTAATTTAGCTTTCCATCGTTTGCTCTCTCTCTCTCCATGTGTGTGTTTAATACTAGAGAAAGAGCGGGGGGCTTTTATAGGGAGTGCACTTACACAATATACTCAGTACTCAATACTCGGTACTCGGTACTCGGTAGATTTCGTTGTACAAGTATATTTCAAACAATTCAAATAGCCGCAAGCAATAGCAAATTGTTTTTATTACACTCTCTTGTTTGTCAACTCTGAGTCACTTAACCTTCCTGGGACCCAGTTAAACTACAACAACAATTTGTTCCACTCAATGAATGTGCTTATGTATATAACTGTGTGTGTATGTGTGTTATGTATCTTTAAGATAAAAAGCCTTTCACTGCCTGGCCATTGTTGGCATATTTTATAGCCCAAAGATTTTCCAGACAACTGACAACACCAAATTGAAAATTGTTGTCGTTGACATCTGTTTAATTAAAAGGCATTTCTGGAGATGATGGTAGATATTAAAAGATATTAAAACAGATGAAAATGTATTATTGTTAAGATAATAGATACATCTGTTGAGATACGTCAAATCAATCGCTTTAAAATCGATAATCGCTTTTAAAGTAAAATTAAAAGAAAGCAAAGATATAATGGTGAAAGCAAATATAAATGATTGAAGTAATCTTGGCAGTTAACTGAAAATGTTAAAAAAAACGAAATGGAAATTTCTATGTATGTGCCTCAATAGATACTTGTATATATCAATCGATTGAGGTTCTGATAAGTAGTTTGTTAGATACGTAAAAAAAATTGAGAAAAAGGTAGATGAAAATGAAAATAGATGAATAAAATAAAAATTTGATCTATTGGAAATTTAATTGAATGAATGTATTTTAAAGAATGCAAAATTGATTGAAAATGATGTAAGCACTTCAATAAAAAGCAGTTCACTTGAATAATAAATAGTTCAATAAACTATGAAATCGAAAGGAAATGTGAAAACAAGTTACTCAGATAGATAGATAGAAAATTAGAATAAATACATTTTTGATAAGAATTGAAATACTTATGATCCATTTGAATAAGACTTCTGTTTGAAACTTAAGTAACAGATAGCTTATATTAAATTGGAAAATTAGTTTGTTTTGTTTCATATTAAAATGGAAATTAGATTGTTTTTCAACAAGTACATAAGCTTCATAGATGTTGTTTCTTTAGTTTCACAAATTCATTCAATGAAACTTTTTTTTATTAGCTCTGAATAATCATTGTTAAAAGTAGTGCATTAATACAAAAATAAATATTAATAAATACAAAATAATAAAAAAATAAAACATATCTAAATACTAATTAAAACAACAAAGTTGTATTGAAATGCATTCCAACATGAAAAGACATAATCATTAAAAAAAACAATTTGTTCTTAATATTTACAATTTATTTATGTAAATGGGAACTCTTTGTTAAACTTACTTCACTTAAATTAAAATTTAAATTGAAAAGCTAATTGCTACCAATGCTTAAGCTTGAGCATAAGCCAATTTATTTCACATTTCAATTATTATGAAATTAATATATTAAATGTCTTATTTAAATATGAAAAGCCCAGTTGTTGAATGGCAAAGTCAATTCCAAAGCCAATTGAAAATATCGCTGGCAAATTGTCGGGCTTACCCTTTTCTTGTTGTTGTTTTCTTTTTTAAAAGAACGCCAGACAGTTTTTCCGGCTGCTGTCGTCTGTCATATTAGCCAGCTGCAGTCGAAGCTGAGCCGAGCATATGGCCAAATTAGAGGGCTAAAGACGTAGCTGAGCGTACTTTATTGCACATATCAAAATTCTGGCTCGACACACAAGACAAAGGCGAGGCGGGGGGAGGGGGAAGGAGGGGTGGGGTGTGTGAGTCCCCTGTTGCAGCCATCCATCATGCCAGGATGGCAGCACTGACAGCTCAATTGAGTCACGAGTCGCTAAATCGCAAAAACCCAAATGCAAACGCTGCAAAGCAAAGGCCAAGAATTAAAAACTAAGCAACAGAACAGAAGACGCAGTGCAGGAGAAGAAAAGACAAGGCGAAGAGCAGCAGAAAACGAAAGCAAAGGCAAATCAAAGACCAAATTGATGACTGCAAAACCTATGAGGCCTTCCCCGCCTAGATAGACTGTAGACCCGTTTCGTCGCACATTTTTGATCGATGGGCTGCTGCATAATTTGCCTGGTCTGGCAACCCTCATGCGACAAAAGGAAGCTGCGAATATTGCGGGTGTGGCAGGCTACCTGACAGCCTGCTGCAGCACGGTCTAGACTCGGAAATTGTCTAGCATAAATCGATCAGCGTGGCGAGCGGCGGGGCTGCAACATATTTGATTGATGGCTTGATTGATGCCACACGCCTGTGTTGACTGAGCCGCTGAGCTGTAGAGCGCAGAGTCCGGTTTCTGACTCAATTGGACAGCCAAGTTGAGCGTAAGTCCAACTAATTGATACTCCACGACTCGCACTCTGTCTCTCTCTCTCTCTCTCTCTCTCTCTCTCTCTCTCTCTTTCTTTCACTCGATGCCATCTGGCAATATTGCTGAAGCGCTTGACTCTGCGCCAGTTCATTGCAGTTTGCACTCGTCAATGGGTGAGTTGCAGATGAATCAATCGACCCATTGCATATTATCAACCATAAGGCCCTCACATATATTTACTCCTCCGCACCACCAACTAGGGGTGGGGCGGTGGTACGGGAACGTTGAATTATAGCATTTGGTTGGTTTCATTCGCCGTTGCGATGATTAATTAAATGGCATTTTAATGAGTTCACTCGCAAGCCGGACGGTCGCTTCATCTCATAGCCATTCGGTCAGCCCCCTGCCCACCCCCTCTTATTTCATGCGCGAATTGTCATTTAAATGCATCAATAATGGTGAGCTGGCAACGCTGGCCGCAGGTCAACGGCGTTACCAGAATCAGCTATGTGGAATTCGGAGTGCGCAAATGCTTTTGTTAATTTATGCAATTGAACTTTTGTGCGGTAACGGGATCGCGGTTTCGCGGAAGACCCACAATTGCTCATTTTTTGCCAAAGAGACTCAAGTTCAACGCCAGCGGTTGCCACGCAGCTCAGAACTATGCATTAAAAAATGTTTTGGAATTATAGAGGAATTATTTTAACTTAGCTTTAAATTGTGAATTCATAAGCAGCCAGCTAAAATAGTGCAAGAGTACCTAATTACAGGAGTTGCCACCTAGTTCATAAATACTCTAAAAGTATTTTAGTGCTACAAGAGTTGCCACCTAGCTCAGAAAAAATTCCAATTATTGAGGAATTGTCATCCAGCTAGAAGCGAGTAATGGAAATATTTCTTGAATTATGAAAAAACAAATATATTTTACTCATGCGAGAACAGCTTAACAATACTATTGCTTATAGAATTACAGTAGTTGCCATCCAGCGTATACTCAATGAAAAGTTATATTAGTACAACAGGAGTTGCAACTCAGCTCAGATAAAGGCCTGCAGAATGACAAGGGTTACCACACAACTTTGATTGAGTATTCGTAAACATTTTTAATTAAGGGCGCTTTCAATCAGTTTAGCTTGAGTATTGGCATAACAGAACTAAGCTGAAAACCCCAAAATTGGTTCTTACCAAAAACGATCTTTAAATTTTTTCATATAAAAATGTATCAAATTTGTAGTTTATTTCTCTAGTAGCTGGCACTTAGAGCTTAAAAAGTTCCAGATAGAGGGGAGGGGTGGGTAACTGAAATGGAGCTGTAAGCTCTGCCCAGATACCGAGATGTGGCAGCTTCTTAGGCTTACTTATGTCACACATGCCGCAGCAGAAGCTTTAAAAACAACTTGGACTTGGACTTTGCGAGGAACAGAAGAAGTTTAGAGGGACTGGGGGCTGATGAGGGGTATTGGGCACACTGACTTTTGGGGTTTGCTTAAAGTTGTCGACCAAAAAGGCAGCACAGAAAGCAAAATAAATAAAAGCCAACACAAAACTTTTGGCATACACCAAGAAAAAAAAAAAAAAAAAACCAAGAAAAAATGCAAGAAAACTTGCAGTGAAACTTGCACAGCAACTAAAGGGCTGCAGCTTCGTCTTAAGAGAGCGGTGGGGGGGGGGGGTGTATAAAGAGGGGAGACGGTTGAGCAGCAGCAGTCATAGACAACATGCACCAAAAAACTAACTGCTTACTTAACAAGACATATTCAAGCACTTAAAAGCAAAATAAAACAGTCAGAAACAGCTAAAGGGACTGAGGGGGGATGTGTGTGTGTGGGGGGCTGTTTTAGCTGTTACAAGTTCCTACAACTTGGTGGCAGCATTTTTTCCTTCTTCGTCTTCTGCTTTCGGCAAGTTGCCATAAGCCACGCGGCGCAATGCGCTCGTCAGCCGAGCAAACCAAGCAGCTAACTGAACATCGCTCCACACACACCCTCCCACACACACACACACACACTCGGAAACACGCACACAACCGCCTGGCAGCCGTACGGGCAGCTGGCCATTGAGCTTTCACACGCCATTTTGTAGACAACGCACATGGCGCGCGGCTTTAAAACGCCCGCGACGAAGGAAAAGAGAGGCGAAGAGAGCGAAAGAGAGAGAGTGAGAGTACCGCGCGAGAACTTTATCAGTCAAGTTTACTTAATACGCAAAGTAACTTAAAAACGAGCAGCAGGAAAAAAAAGTTATGCGCGCATAATAAGCTCAAGTTTTAGTATTTTTTGTTGGGCCCCCTTTTTGTATGCCCTATGAAATGTGCCGCAAGAGGGTATCATAAATTGTAAATTATGTTTGCGATATGCAGTGCGAAAAAGCACTACCATAATCCTTAAATAACATGTATTTGTGATATGCAGTCATCGATGAGTCCTCAATATATTTAATTTTTTTTATTTTTGTTCATATTCATATCATTTAACTTTATGAAGTTTTGGGGACGATGCATATCAAAACAATTAAATATTTATATACCATAGCTATTAATATACATACATTTATATAAGTCCAAACGTGCATTAGAAAGCTGTAAAACTGTTAAAGGGTAGCCGCCAGTCGATCAGTTGAACCTTTACATGCCTTCTTGCTTTTTTTTTGTATTTTTGCGCCGCAAACTTTCAGTTTCGAGCGCTGAAAATGTTTGGTTTTTTTTTGCGTACTTTTTTCTTTGGCCTGCCGTCTTTTATACTTATATATTGTTCTTTTTTCGGGCTGTAGCCAAACTACTTTTTAATATCCAGCAATGTCCTGGCTAAGTCCGAGCAGATTACCTTGCCAGACATCTATCTAGCTCTCTCTCGCGCCGTCTTGCTCGCTCTTTCTTGTCTCTTAAGCAAAATGTGATTGAAAAACTTTTGTGGCTGTAACATTTTCGCGCCATTTTGTTTGGCCATCTTTTGATCTTTGAACTTTGGCTACGTTTTTTTCTATAAAACATATATATATATTTTATTCATATTTTTTATCCAATTTGTGTTTGTGTGCTCTTTGTCTGGCAACGTCAAGCAGATTGCAACCTGGCAACCCCCGCACAGGGGCAGGCATTAGCTCTGAAATTGTCTTCGGCATTGTTTGCTGAAGCGCTTATCTAATATTTGAGCAGCATATTTTCCATTTTTCGTAAAGCAGGCCATAGAATGATTACACATAAAAAAAAACAAAAAAAGCAAAAAAAAAAACGTTGTGTTCAAATTTATAGCCAAAATTTAGGCAGATAATTTCTAATTCATCAAACAGAAAATTTCTATGGATAGTTTTTATATTTATTTAAAAACTTAAGAGATTAAATAAAAGAGTCTATTTAAGTTTAAGAACGGCGCAAAAAACAAAGTTGCCAAAATTGAGTAAGCACGCATTTATACTTTTATGCATATAAATATATATATAACTATAAAAATTACATTATGGAAATTATTTTCTGTGTCTAAAGATCTAGCCCCACTCACAATTGCTAAATGTTGTATATACCTACAGTTTGAAATTTTTAGGAGTGTTTACGATACTTTAAGCAATCGCATTGTGAACAGTGCATTGTGCAGTCGTTGACACCCAACTGCAACATTCTCAAAGGATTTGTTTTTTGGCAAGTGGAACGTCACTCGAGTAGTTCTCCTGCTATCAGAGCAATTTGCAGTTAATCGCATTGCTTTCTAACCAGCATTCATTCGGTTCACTTACGCTTTTGGCCATTACATTAAGCTCATCTCTCTCTCTCTCTCTGTCCCTTTTAACCAGTTGCACTTTTGTTTTTCCCTTTGGCTGGCGTTTCCACTTGTTCAATGCTCATCAAGTTTTCATTAGCCGTTTTATAGCGTTGGCCAACCGAAAGAGAACCAAAATGGCGAACCCAAAAAGATAAAAACTTTGAACTACTTTGTCGCCACTTGGCTTGCCATTACGCGCAAATAATAGAAGTGGGAGGGACTGGGGGTTTTTTTACTATACTATGCTCCCTCTTCCTATTTTTCCCACGCTCTTTGCTCTCCCTTTCTCTTGCGGGCTCTTCTCATAATGACCTCATTTGTATTAGCATTGGCTTGCAATTGAAACACTTGACGTTGGCGTTTTCTGACTTTTTGTGTTTCTGGGTCGCCAAACAGACGCTTGCCCCAACACCCACACAACCACACAACCACACACACACACATCTTTCAGGCAGACAATAGCATTTTTCAAGTGCAGATATTTTGTGTCAATTAGACATTAGACACATTACAAATTGACCTTGTGGTTCGTCCATTGAAGGTCATTTTCCAATACTGTAAGAACTTTTGCTGCCGCCTTTTGGGCGCCGCTTTTCTTAGCACTCGCGGACAATTAACTTGACAACCCAAAAAATCATTCAGCCATATTCTGTTTCAGGCTAACAAATTGCCTGTCAGTCGGCCAAAAATATAGTCAGCGTGCTTTGCATTTTAGTTTTGTCCTGAAGTTAGTCGGGAAACTAACGACCTTGCCTTTACCCTGTATACGACTATTAAAAAAGCAAATTAAATTGCCTCGACCTAATTTAATGATTTAACTTAATTTAAAAAATAAAAAATAAAAAAAAATAAAATAGAATAGATTAAATATTTGTAACCAAGACAACTGATTTGACATGATAACATTTTAAGCATTTGAGTGGAAGAATAATCCACCTTACATCAAAGAATTTGGAAATAAAATTAATAAATAACACCTAATGTAAAAGTTATAATTTCTACAGCTTTGCTCTCTTTTTACTCCTATTTTCTGTATAGCTATTTTTGGGATTTTACAATAGATTTTCGAATTTGATAATATCGAATCCAGCTGGGCATTGTATTTTCCGATTGCTGGTTATTATTAAATAGAATCAAAGGGAAAGGGGCAACTAAAAAAGTAGAAAATGGGTTCACATCCTGTGGGAGCACAAAGATAAAGTTTTTGCAAACTGCTCAGATCAATCTTTTAAAGTCATCTATTTTCATTCACTAGCAACAGATTTTTGTGGGTCACGTAAAGTTGTGCCAATTTCTGAATATATAGAAACATGTGCCGCACCTACACAGGGTACAAGAGCATTGCGCTGTCGTCTGGCGCTGGAATGACAGCAATTACGATGGCGCACAAGTGTGCAAAAGCAATCCACAGTCGAACGGACAGCTTTCGGCTGCAGCCACGCGGTCTCCACCCGCCCCCCATTACCCATTACTACCCCGGGCAGAAACGACACTTGGCGGCAACGCTCATGAAATTTTCAAGTCAAATTACATAAAAAACAAAGCGTGCGACAGAGAAGAGTGCGCGACTACAATATACCCTGTGCTGAGCTGTTACAGAGTATGTTATGCGTAATCTATTTTCCGAAAGAAAATAAATAAGAAATGTGCCAAATTTGTCTGCAATTGAATGTGAAAGTATAAGGTATACTATATATAAAATAAAAGCTGAATATATGCGATTGTTGTTATAAATTGAGTTCAGGAATAGGAATATAAATAGTTTATACATGTTTCAGCTGCCTTACATACTTACTTATAAGTTCAGCATACCCTGTTTGATACACTTTATAGCTACAGGGTATATAAAACTGTCAATGGCAAATGTCGCTGTGTAAGCGCGTTGCTTGCTGCGTCGGCTGTATTATATGAGTGTGTGTGCGTGTGTGTGTGTGTGTGTGTGGCATATTTGTGAATTCAAAGGGCATGCGACAGACAGACAAATGGCTGAAAAACGCGACGTGGGCAACCACTTGAGGCGACTGCGCTCCAGTTTCCTGTGCCGGCGTCGCTCTGCTGCTGGCGGCGGCTGCGGCTGGGGCAGGGCGTGCCGTCGCACTGAAGCATGCAACATGTTTGAATACAAAGAAAAATGAGAGAAAAAAAAACACCGACTTTTATGTCTAACGAGTGCAAATAAAACTTGAAATTTTGAGCAGATTGCGTTGCACATGTGACTGGCAAGTCCAAAAATAAAAATATAAAAAAATGGCAGTCACTGTCTCTCCATCCATCCTTCCTACCCCCCCCCCTCTCGCACGCCCACACTTCCCTTTAGTTGCTCGTGTTTGGGGGCACGCATGCATGCCTAAAAGTATGCCATCAAATATGCCAAACATGTTTTTACAACATACTTGACGGCGCCTCTAATGTTTATTGCGCATATATGTATATAAGCTGAGCCACCCAAGCGCACCATCCAAGCAGCCCCTTGCCAACCGTCCTTGGTCCTTGAAGCAACAGCTATGCATGAAATGTTTTTTTTTAATCTATTTTTCTTTTTTTAGCAAATAGTTCTTGATCGGCACTTGGTTGACAATCTGGCAACGCCGGCAGCCGTTTGATCTGGCACCACATACGAGTGGTGCTGGCAGGGCCTAAATATAAAAGCCGCCTCTCAGACATTCGTATTTTTAGCCAGCCGCCCACTTAACAGGCGTGGCAGGCACTTGAGCACGTCTTTGCCCTGAAACTACATTTAGTTTGCTGTGGTTGGGGGATGCTGATGTGGTGGTGCTGGTGATGTGGTGCTGGCAGTTGCCTGCTGCCTGCCTGCTCAATATGGCTGCAAAATATTTGCCAGACGCTTTTTACGCATTTTTGGGTTACCATTTTTGTGCCATAATTCAAAACTAACTTTTTGCCTGGCCACGCACAGTTGCTGCAGGCAGATGCGGCTGGTAGCGGGGGCAGTGCGGTGGTGTTCGGTGGGATTACATAAATCAACATTTTTGGTGGTGCGCAGCAAAAACTTTTTGGCGCAAACAAAAATATTAATTTTAACTTTTTACGGCTATAAAAATGATGGCAAAAAGACCCAATAAACCAGCTAAAAATTTGCAGCACTTAAAGCTTAAAGTCTCGAGTGTGTGTTGGGGTGTGAGTGTGTGCTTGGGTGTGCGTGCGTTAATTTGCACATTGGCCCTTTATTTTTTACAATTTTTTTTTCTCTTATATCGTTTTTAATGTGCAATTGTTAATTGTTTTTCAACAATAATTTCTGTGCCTGGGCCCATGCATTTAATGGCGAAAGGACGTCAAGGAAATGCCAGATGGCAAAATGTGAGCCTATCATTTGTCTCTTTCCAGCCCCCTCTCTCTGTCTCTCTCTCTCCCGTTCAACTGGCCTCGCTTTTGTGCACTGCCAGCGTTGCCATATCGCCTGCGTCTGCACGCGATAATTCTTAACCGCTTGTTTATTTATGCGGCGCCGGAAAAACCGCCCACAGCATATACACACACACACACACACTTTATCTTTTGCTCGCTCTTTATTTATGCAGCATGCATTTAAAATAAAATAAATATAAATTAAGCATACGCCCGGTGCAACAGCCGTCGCCGAGTGCTTTCCATTTCCATTTCCCCTTCCCCTTACCCACTCCCACCCGCTCCCCCAGCTTTGGCACTTCACTGCCGAGCATATTAGCTAAGTGCCGACTCAAGTGACCGCCCACTCAACTCAAGCAGCGTTAACTATTTAGTTAGCACCACACGGTGGCTGTGCATTTGAGTATTTGAGTATTTGAGCATTTTTCATCTAGAATTTGCCTCACCTCTCGCAGTTCTAGTTGATTAAAACGTGCACGAAAATTGTTGTTTTTTTAAATTATTATTTAAAGGAATTTTTACTCGACTTTACGCTCTCGCGAGAAATAATATGTACTGAAAAAATTGAGGAAAAACAATTCCACAAGAGAAAATGCAAACTATATTTTCACTACGAACGAAGAATTAGTGTAGAGTATTCAAGTTTCATTGCTCTACCAAAAGATGTCTTCACTTGCTTTCTTATTGCTGTTGCTGTGGTTGTTGTTGCTATTGCTGTTGTTGTTGTTATTGTTGGCGCCATTTTGCAGCATGCATTAATTGCATGGAAAGGAGGCAGTGTTGCATATAAATTTCTCATATTTAATTTTGCGAGCCACTTGACGCTGCTTTTTGGCATTCAGCGCTCAGTTTAATGCCATGGACCACAATTTATTCATTCTGCCCAGCAAAAACAACACCAAACCATAAAAAACTTGAAAAAAGAAAATATATTAAAAAATAAAGAAGAAAAGGCAACAGTCTAGAAAAGATGGAAGAGTTAATACCCTTGAATTGAATTAACTAAATCTTTGCTATGAGAACTGGACGATATGGTAATCTGAAAACTTATCTTAAAAAACCTTTTCTAGATATATGATCAGATCAATTTCGATCATGTCTGAAAGGCTCAAAAGTTTTATTATAATATCTGTGAAAAATTAGATTTTTATAAAATGAATCTTCAGAAAATTGTGAGAAAGCGTATATATGATCTGGCAAATGTGAACTGTACCATTTCATATATAATACAGCTTATGATACAGAGTTATGTTAAAGCAATAATTACCCTAGATAGGGTCTTACTTTGGGATTACATTATGGTGCATATATATATTTATATATTTTTTCTTCACATTTACCCCCAAAATAAAGAACTAATTAGGGCTAACAATATTTTATCCATGAACTCAATTTTCGACTATTAAGTAGGTTGTATATGCTTATTATATACCCTATACAATGGATATTCAAAAAAAATAAAAACAAGCAGCAGGAAAATGCGTTCAAAGTGGCACATGCTAGTGCGTAGGTGTGCGTGTGTGTGTGTGTGTGCGAGTGTTGTGCACTCATTTACATTAAATGAATAATGCACTTGAGTGTGCACTGAAAATCTGTTCCGTGTTTTCTTTTGGTAGCGTTTCTTTTCGCATATGGTTAACAATTTGATGGCACAACTGATGCAATTGCTGGTTCAGCGGCGGAGCTGCGAGGGCGGGAAAGGAGTGGCGAGCGTACGAGGGCAGCAAAAGGAGCAACAGCTATAAAGTTGTAAGATAAATGCGCTGGACGCCGTGCAAGCGTGCCACATGACCGTGCCACATCAACTGCTGCTTAGCCGGCAGCGGAACAGATGGACACAGATACCTACTCTTGCACCACACCACCCCACTCCACTCAGCCAGGCCCACCCCTTCCCCGCCACACCCACACACACACCGCTGCCCCTTCACACTTTTTGCCACTGACCGTTCTACATAAATTTCGTTCTTAAGTGCCGCACATTAACCGCAGGCTGTATCAACTAACCCCATCCCTCCAGAACCCCTTAACCCCTGTTCTCAACTTGACAACAAAGACAGCTTCTCGGCTGGCGCTTAATAAGATGACTTCAGCTGGAAGATGGCAGGGGGGGTGGGACGGTTAAAAGGAATGGGGCTGGTGGCACTTGCTCCCATAAAGTGTCAAACAAATAGCCAAGACATTTAATTGTAACGCTCATGAAAATGAAAATGATAATGAAAATGACAGCTACAACAACAGCAACAACACCAACAACAAGAACAACCAAGCAACAGCAGCTGCAAAAACTTCTCATTTTCAAGTTTTGAACTTCATCTTCAACTCTTGTGGGTCATTTTATTGTCTGACCTCAGCACAAAGCCTTATTCGACCGTTTAATTGACCGCAATTAGACTAAAGCTTAAGAACAATGGGCAACTATTTTTTTCTTTTCGCTGCCTGTGCTAAAGTTTCAGTTTTTTCTGAGCTGCAACCACAGATTGCAATTGCTGCATGCCACAAAAAAAAAAAAAAAAAAAACTGGGTAACTGCCTGTGTCAAAAGGCAAGCTGAACCGTTAAGGAAATATATAGCGTAGTGTTGATAAACTGAATAAGTCACTCGATAGCTTTCCGATTGTATTTTGAGCGTACGCAGACATCTATGTAAAGTTAGGAAAATATGTATTTTCCATATAACAAGACTACAATTTATCACAGCACTGAAAATCGTTTACAATTAAAAGCTAAATATTTATCGCAATTTAAATAATATAACTTACTTTAAATCAAAACCAATGCAAGAGCTCAATTATAATTGGTATAAAATTATTTACCAAAAATAAAGCAACGCACGTATTCTTGTATACCATATGTTAATAATAAATTTATTGTGTAAAATTGAGATGTATTTACAAAAAAAAAAGGAAAACAAAAACCTGCTCTTTGGGCTATTGGTGTCTATTTTCCCTTATCGTCTGTAAAATAGTATGCATTCTGCATAAATTTAATAAGGTTGTATTAAATTTCTGCAAATTTAATTGCATCCTGTGCTTGCTTTAATTAATAATTTATACACACACACACACACACACACACACACACACACACACATTCAGTGCCCAGTCCAAAGCATAATAAGCCATTGTCTGTCCTGCAGATGGGCAAAAAAGCGCTGGCCACATATGCCACATATGCGCCCTCTCTTTTAGCTTTTTGTGCGCAAGTGGCAATTCAAATTAATTTCAATTTAAATTACCCGCCCACACACACTTCTGGATATTAAAAATTTAACTATATAAAAAAGAAACGAAATTTAAATATATCTAGTATTGTAACAATTTGTTACCAGAAGATAATCTGTAGCGGAATGTCAAGTATCTCGCTTTAGATATCCACTAAAATATATGTATTTCAATAATACAAACGCAGAATTTTTTTTTTTTTTTGTATAGAAGCTATGAATATGGATCTACCAATATATATATCTTTATTGCTTTCTAATATTTAATTAAGAAGCTCATTTTTAAAAACTTTTTCTGTGTGATTGGAATAGGAATACATGTTACCTGGGAGATATGAATCAGTGTCGTCTCAATGAATCAATTGCAACAGTTTTCGTTCCGATGAACGCTTTTTTCCAATTACCAAAAATTTGCACATAGGGAGATCCAAAACCGATACAAATATATTTATATATTTCTATACACAATATACTTTTATCCTAAAATAAATAAGTTAAAACCCCCGTAACAGTATTACAAATCTAAACGCATTCTTTTTGCATTCTCTTCTCATTTACAGAGTTAAGCAACGCTCTGCAGCCCAAACTGGAGATCTATCCGAAACAGGAAGTGCAACGTAAACCCGTGGGTAAACCTCTAATATTGACCTGCCGTCCGATTGTGCCCGATCAGGCTCTGGTTACCGACTTGCAATGGAAGGACAACATGAATAATACGATTTTGCCAAAGCCGTAAGTGTGCGATAATTGCTTGCAGTCACTGTACAGTTATCTTTTATAAAGCCTACATTTAACACACGTATCTGTATATGTGTGTGTGTGTGTTTGCGTGTGTTTATTATTACAAACAAATTTAATTTGTTTTTTATAATTTTGTATACCCAAAACACACACACACCCGCACACCACCTGTTATTCTTCTGTAGGAGCAATTATGATCCAATCTATGATTCCAAGGGAAATAAAAAGAATGTGTAAGTGCCGACAACAACAACAACAACCACAAAAGCAAAAACAACAACTAAACATTTGTTACGTTTGCGTAGCTCAAATAACAGCAACAACAGCAAATCACATATTCGTATTCGTATATTATTAAATTCCCATTCGTTTGAATACCGAGCACGTGCTCCCCGCTCCCCCCTCTCTCGCGCTGTTGTTTTGTTTGCCGGCATGTTAATAAGTATTTTTCTTTGATTGTGTGTTTGTTGTTAACTATTTTGTGTTTCATTGTTTTCTTCATTGATTGATCGGCAGATGCCTTTTGCATAGGCTCTAACGTAGCATCCACATAGAAAACCCCCTCTAAAAAAAACACGTAAAAGCTCCTTCATATGATATCATGCCAAATGAACTAATTCAATTCCTGCCGCTGTCATGCCATAGTTTAATCTTATCAATCGTATCAACTAAATCCATAGTTTTTGTCTACTAACCAACTCCATCGACAGCTAGTTTCATATAAACCATTCACCGTACGAGTCGGGTATCTTTAATACTCAGTCTTACTGGATGTTACTTCATTAATTGAATGTTAATTGTAAGCATGAAAGTATACAAGTCTCATACGGCGAATAATAAATAGCTTGTAATGTTTGCAGCAGCTCAATAGCGAACTGAGAGCCTGCAGAATTTCCTATGTTTACAGAGTACATAACAATTTTTTTATGCCACACCATTTTATCAAATCAACAACGAAACAAGAATAGAATTCGATTGCAGCTGCGTGTCAAATGCTTTTTAAAACTAAAAACTAGCTGAAGTGCAGCCAACTTAACATATTAAAATTATTTATTACGCTGCCAACTTCACAGACTTCCGACTCAGGGCAGTGCAGCCAACTTAACGTGCCCACAAAATGCTCAGAAGCACCAAAGCGCTAAAGTAGCTAGAAAATATCTATATATCAATTAAATCAGCTGCTAACTAACATTAGACAAAATTAAAGCACAAATCCATTTCTTTTTGTGGTAGCTAAAATTGATAAAAATTTTGATTAAAAAAACTGCGGCCACCAGTTTTCCAAACTGATTTCCATGCGATAAAGCGGTCTAAAGAAAATTGCAATCAGTACTAAATTCAAAATGAAAATTGCAAAAAAAAAAAAAAAGGAAAAATCACTTGAATGCGAAAGACTTCCCAATTGCTCAAATCAAAATCAGACAATTTTGCGGACTATTTCCAAAAGGCATAAATGAAAATCGTGTTAATTAATTTGCCTAAGGGAGTGGCAGGTGGGGCTAGAGGTGGAATTAGAGCTAGAAACAGGAGCGGCTCTGGGCCCAACAAAAATGCAGAAAGCCAACGCCGCTGAGGGGCTTTTGAAAACGGCTGTCCGTGCATCGTCTCATGGATTGCTGTACCCAGCGGCCAGTGCACTGTTTGACCCACAATTGCTCACTCTTTTTGTTCTCTGTCTGCTTCTTTCGCAATTCTCTGGTGGGTGTTTAGCTATTGCGTGCCAATTAACCTACATTTTTGGCCTGCCTTTTCAACCGTCACATTAAATTGTATATGCGCCTAAAATTATGCAATTATGGCTTGGTGTAGAACAGAGACGGGCTTAACAAATTATATAAATGAGGCTTACCTGAAGCTGTTACTTCTCTGACCGTGGGCAGGGTATACAACACTGGCAGCACACTCTGTGCTAGATTTAATAAAGCCAAGCTGTGTGAAAGTCCGGTTTAATGTCGCCTGCTGTGGTCTCTACAGCGCTGTTTTTTTTTTCATAATTTTGACAGTCACATTCGATTAAAAATATAAATTTTACATTTTAAAATTTAGAAAATGAGTACATGATTTTTAACCTACATACCTGCATACATTTTAAATGCAAAATCAATCTGAAAGACGTATAGTTTTGACAAAGTTATGGTACTTTTTTTTTGTAAATTTTAAGCTGCCTGCAAAAATCTAGCTTTAAAACTGAGCGAGATATGGAGATATTTGCAAATTGCCACGCCACCAGTGGGCGAAGCCAACAAATCTTCAAACTTTATCTGCCACGGGTATACACGAGTCTACATTCCAAGTTTCAAGTCTCTATTCAATAGTGGCAAAGCAAATTGCGTTCATACGGACAGACGGACGGACAGCAGGTGGCCATTGCCCTGTTTAGTTCGTGAACGAAACCGAAAACCAACGGAAAACTCAGCTAAACCCGATCGGTGTTGGCGCCATGCGAACTGTGTCATAGCATTTCCAATTGTATTTTTACATTGTGATCAACCGCTGACCTCGGGCTGACCGAAAAATAAACATACACAAACAAACACACACACACACGCACATACATCGAAATTGTTATTGAGCTTGGCAACATTTCAATTTTGCTGGAGCATCGCCGGAAGTGCCGCATTTTAGGCGCACGCACCAACTGAGCGGCCATATTGAATTTGGCCAGCCCAAATCTGTAACAAAACAAAACCAAACTGGCAACTCTGGCAGCAGACCGCTGACCCTCCCCCCCCTTGGCCGCAATCCCGCTCTCTGCCTGACCGAGTCGCTTTATGCGCTACGCGTATTGCTTTGTGCTTGCTCTTCGTGGCGCGGGGCAGCGGGTGGGCGGGTGGAGCTCACGCCCACACAATGCATGGCCTGCACCCCGGATTCCGAATGGCGAAATGAAGTTTTCGACAGGCTGGCAACGCGTTGCATACTTGCAGGCGCAAAATGTAATTAAGCTGCCAAATCGGGCACAAACCCAGAAACACAACAGTGCAAAAGCCGAAACCGAGCAACACGAAACACCCAACCAGGACAGGCCTATGCCTAACTCTATCCTCCCTCCCCCCCCCCCCGTCCACCCGTTCCACATCGCGTCCCAAGTTCGATGCCAGTTTTCCAGCCATGACCGTGGCTGTTGGCCATCGCCCGTTTGTCCGTTGGACCATTTGTCCGTTCGACTGCAGCTCGAGTTAATTAAAGCGATTAAGTTGGCAACAGTTCCGTGGTTGGCAACGCGTCTCCTCTTAACTTGGCCAGTTTGCCCCGTTTACCATTCGCGCATGCTGTCATCACGCAGCCAACTGTTCTGACTACTATTTCATATTAAACTGCACTTTGGCCATAAATATGGGTGTCATAAAGTTGTTGTAAGGCGAAAGTTGGGAACTGTGAACCTATAGGCCACAAAACTAAATTTAAAGGGTATTTTAATAGCGCTAACAGTTGGGTTATGTATGTATGTTAAATGTATCTTTCAGTTTGTCAAACCCAGATGTATGTGATATACTAATCTGAAGATTGAGATAATAGATCACGAATATATTATATATATATATATATTTAGCCATGTTGACATATACAGAATTTAATCTTCGGCATTCGAAGAGAGCTCTTCTTGTTTAATTTACTTTATTTTATTTGCCGAACTGCTCTTAGTCAATTTAATTGAAGCTGTTGAACTTTGTCTTACTCATTAGTTCTCGTTGCGCTATTTAATCCTTATATAATATAGCCGTCTATAACTCTAGATATATGCTGCAAATCTTCTACATGTTTGCAGAGGGATTTAATCTTCTTGTTTAATTTTTATTTACTTTATTTTATTTGCCCACCTCCTCTTAGTTAATTTAATTGTAGCTGTTGAACTTTGTCTTACTCATTAGTTCTCGTTGCGCTCTTTAAGCAGTGCTAATTACTCAATCTCCACCTCACTCTCTCTGTCTCTCTCTCTCTCTTTCGCTGCCACTCTCTTAAAACTCTATCTGCTTAATCTTAATTGTGTGTTTGGATCTCTCCTTTGTTCGAAGCGCTTTTTGACCAAATTGCTGCACTTGACGTGGACATGACTTTAAGCGTCTTAGCAACTTGGCAACCCTAAGTCAACCGCCACCCAATGCCTCGGCCCTATGCTTGTCTCATTGTGCATTCAATAACAATAACAACAACAACAACAACAACAACTACTTTCTACTAAAAGAAGATGAAAGGGAGGAACCAAAATAACGACATCTTTATTCGCATCTAAGCCAAAGAAATGCAATAAAAAATTGTCGTGGCATGCCCCCAGGCGCCAAAATGGCGACTGCCGCGTAAGCCCTCCTTCGTACCTCCGATCAACCAAGCGCACCAGCCCACAACCCCACCCCTCCCCCCTCCCATGCGTTCCACTACCATTTTCCCTAGAGACAATCAAAAATTTGATTTTTACGTATGCGTAACTGTTTTCGCTCTTGTTTGTTTGCCTTGCCTCCCTCCGCTACCATCCAACAACTGCTGCAACTCAGCCTTGGCACCGTCCCCCCTCCCCCTGCGTACGCCTCTGCTCCAGTTTTCTCGCTGTGTGTGCGCCGTTTGGCGCAATATTAAAAATCCAACGCAAATATGCAGCAAAATTTTTCCTACAATGTCTTCCGCTGTGCGTTGCGGGGCAAGGCGCTGTGAGGCGAGCCGATGCGGTTGCCATTTTGTTTTTCACAGTTTTTCTTATTTTTTCTCTTATTTTTTTCTTTATTTTTTTACAATTTTTTATATTTATTTTTCGTGCATTGTCGTCGAAGACTTTTGTTAGCATAATTTTGGGCGCTGCGACGAGTTTTTTGTGTGTGTGTGCGTATGTGTGTGTGTGTGTGCTAGTCAAACATATAGCAAACCATTTTTGCATTTTGGCAACAATTGCGAATCGCAAATCGAACGCAGGTTGCGTCTCACGAATCCCATAACACACTCACTCGCACACACACTCAGACGACTCTCAGAAAATATAAATCCAATTACGGTCGTAAAAACAAAAAGTTGAGAAACAGCTGAGCTTCAGTTAAGCTCGACTAAAAGTTCCTCAAGCAGTTCTAAGCGTTCAGACTCGTATTTTATTCTAAATATCTTTTTTATGGGTTATAGCCAAAAACTATACTATTCTAACTTTTAAATAGAATTGGCTACAATGCAGCAAATCATATCTTGAATTTACTGTTGTTTGATGTTTAAAAATTTTACAGAAGTCCTTATATTGTTCAATATCCTATAGGCAACACCACAAATTTCGACATGTAATCCCCGTGGCAGCTATATGATATAGTAGTTCGACTGCAATAGAAAAAACAGAATGTTCTTTTAAGTAGAGTTTCATTAAGATAGCTTTAAAGCTGCGACTCTCGTTCCACATTACTCGTTACTCGTTTCTCGCTACTTGTTACCGCCTTTTAGCGTTGCCCTGTAGTTGGTTCCGGTTCGGAAAACTTTTGCCAAAAACTGTTCATTTACGTTTGGCTCCAAAGTTGTTCCTATTTTTATTATTTTTTTTTTTCGTTAAGGGTGGAGTTTGGTAGGGTTTGGGGCTTGGCTAGGCTTACAAAGTGAAGCCATAATAATAACCGCTATGCATATTTAGTTTTGCGCAACAAAAGTTTTTTAATTAATTAGTACGTGCCTTGCACCCCTTCGCCCGGACCGCAAAGCAGTAAGCAATAGTTATGTACGAGTATTTCCCTATTTTTTTTTTTTTTTTGCTCAACTCCTATTTTTTGTTTTTTATTTTGGCTAGCGCGATTTCATGCCAAATGCCAATTGGCAAACAAAGCAAATGGCGCACGAGCCGGCGAAAAGTTTTTAATGCGCAACGCCTGCGCGTATGGCGATGGCAAATTGTTTGTCGCACATGCACGTACATATATACATATATACATACATACATATAGTCATTCTGGGCAGAGTTGCCAGGCAACTGGCAGGCGGCGCTAATTACAAAATTCGTGCAAATTATTTGATACGAAATGCTTGAAATTCTCAAGTTTGGCTACCTAATTAGTGTATACAGTTGGATGAAAATAGTTTATGCAGCTAATTGATAGAGTTGTGCAGTTTCGGGCAGTTTCCGTTTGGCAGAATGCCCAGACTGGTCTGGACTGCAGGTTTAATTATTATCTTTGGTTCTTGCTTTTCAGTTAATTTTAAATGCATTTAGTTGGGTTTCTAGGTAACCAAATATGTTTACACTCAAACTGCAACCGTGTTGGCAGCCTTGGACCACGAGTTTTTGCTTCCATTATAAAGTACTTTGAATCGATGGCTTAAATCTTAATAGAATAACTTTGTATATTAAAGAAGCTAAGGGATTTTTATGGCCAGAGTCATTTAACTAGCTTGCTTTTTTTAATTCTATAAAAAAAACGATATGGCTCTATGGATTTGTGTCTTACTTAAAATTAGTAATGGCATAAAATAGAATTTAAACATGTTGGCAACCCTAGACACTTGACTTAATTTGTCAAAGACACCAACCAACAACATGTTTACCTTGACACTTCTTACATGGTGTATATAAAATGTATTTGTGCACCTAGTTTAAATTTCAGGCACAAATCAATATTTGATTATGTTAACAAAATTGTTTACTTAACAAAAAGTTAAAAACAAGCTGGCAACCCTTGCCATAGCTGGCTAGTGCTGTAACTTCTGAAGCGTTTGTGTTTATATTTTGATGAAACTTTGACCGAATAAACACAAATATTATGAGTACCCAAAATACTTTCTGTGTTGCCCTCAGGGCAATTGGGCACACACATCTCTTACCCCGCACGCCCCCGCTTAACCTGCTTAACCCTGCAAAATAAAAAATAAATATAAAGAAAAAGAGAAATAAAAGAAAAAGAAAACCCCTAGCTCAAGCGCATTAACACCACGCCCCGAAACGCAATTTTCTTTTAATTTTCTGTAATTGTTATGGCAAAAAAATAAAAAAGAAAGCAAAAAAAACAAGCAAACTGGCAAATGAAATGCGTGGCATGCAGATGAGAAAAGCAGCGAAAGAAATGCAAAAGAAGAGAAGCAACGACAACAGCAACAAAAGCAATCTACTAACAACGACAATGCTCATAACAATTATTATAATCATAAGCATAAACATTATATACAACAACAATTTTCATATTATGCTGTACTAATATTGCGAAACAATCTCTTTCATCTCTCCCTACCTGCACCTATCCCACCCAACCCCCTCTTTGCCACCCTTCTCGCACATGATGCAGCACGGGACGCAACCACCCGCCAATGTACACGGAGACGCTGCCCGGCGAAAGTTTGGGCCTGATGATTCCCTCGCTCACCAGCGAAATGAGCGGCCAATATTATTGTACGGCTTCATATGCAAATACCGAAATACTCCAGACGACCGTCTCAATTACGACTTATGGTAAGTTACCGAACTTTAACTTGTACTCTACCTTTAACTTTATCCTCTGCCTGGGCGCTACCTTTTTTTTAACAATTCACTTGCCTGCAAAGCTACCATTTATAGGGCTCTCACTCGAACTCTCTCTTTCTGTCTGTCTGTCAATTCGCGAAATGATCCACAAAGTTTGACAGTTGATTTATGACAACTAAAACTGAATGTAGCTCAGCATTCAAATGATGTTAACTTTTAATATGTGAAGATGTCATTTTGAATGATTGAAAAAATATCGATTATTTTTATAAATACTGAGTTAGATAAGTGGAAACTAAACTGGGCCAATCAAGAAGTTTATTTGTATTAAGAGTCCACTACCTGATTAAGAACACTCATTTAAATGTTTTATTTTTTATTTTTCAAACAAAGTATTCCACTTTTAATGAATGAAAAACTATTACGAACGTTGCAGTCGGATGTAAACTACAGCATCATACACTGTAGTGAACAAATTCCAATTGGTTGGTTGGTTAGTTGTGCTACACTTAAAAAACAAAATGCACTAAGACGAAAATTATTCTCAAATTGAGGCAAATTTTCTACTATTAGAAAATATTATTTGTAACAAAAATTAAAAAAATGTTTAAAAACATAACAGAAATGCTGAGTATAAGTCAAATTTAAATAACTTTTTCTTAATGTGTTTTCTTTTTTCTCAATGTGTCATTTTATTAAGTAAATCGAACTGAATTTATATATATAAATATTTATATATTATGTTTGGAAACCTGTGCTCATAAATTTATTTAAACAGAAAATCTGCAAATTCTAGCGGGGATAACCCATTAATCTCTCAGAGAGAATGATTTAGAATGCAAAGCCTCAAACTCAAACAATGTCAATGGAATGCACATCACTCGAAATGACTTGAATGCTTGGCAGACAGACATAGCGAATGCACTTTGCTTATTAGTATAAGTATTTGCTTCGATTATGTTCAACCAAATTCAATCTAGATTTATGTTTTTAAGTGTGCATTGGAGTTAACACACCATACAGCTTTTTGCCGTGCGCCTCATGCTGAAGTACAGTTGTGTGCGGTGCAGCTAACAAATTGCACGTTGAATTTAGTTCGATTTTATTTTATTGATGCATTGTGAAAGCATAAAAGAAATACAAAATGGATGAAAGCCCAAACAAAGACGTTACCAATAAGCAGCAGCAGCAGCAGCAGCAGCAACAAAGCACAGGCACAACAAGTGCCACACACACAAACACACACACTCACACACAGTTTGCTGGCTCGTTAACTTTGCTGGCGAAGCTTTAGAAAGTCCACATAAGTGACGCCGGCGTCACTTGCAGCTCCCACTCTCTGGCTCCCTTGGAAAACTTTTACGAGATTGATTTTTCTAAGCAATTTAAAGTGCACAAGGCCAACTCACTGCGTGCCCTCTCCCCCCGCGCGGGGTGGCAACTCTTAACGCTCCGACAACAACACCGACACACGCACACGCACACAATCGTGTCTTGTTCCACCAGAACGCCAACTGCTCTTCTCTATATCTCTATACCCCGCTCTCTTTCTCTCTCTCTCTCTCCATCTCTCTCTATCTGTCGGGCGACATGTGAGGAATTTACAATGCCCGAGAAACTCCTACAGGACCCAGTAGCGAAGCGTTACGTTAGCCCAGAACTGAGACCCGTCCTGAACCGCCGGACTCGCACACAAAATGTAAACTCGAAAATCCATTGCGTTTGAAATGAAGTCAAATATTTTGCCAGGCAACAATTTGTGCCTCCGATATGGGGCAGCGGTGCCGGCCACTGTTGTTTAGCCATGTTGTAGTTACGGTTACGATTTCCAGATGCAATGCCTTGGGTCTCTTGATTGTTTGTTGTTTGCTTTTTCCATTTTAGTCCAGGGTCATAGCGTTTCGTGTGCGTTTGTGCTTGACAGAAGGCTCGAAATAAGACAATTCTAGTTGGAATACGAGTACGAGCTGTGCAAATGTACAGTGTTGAGCAGTGTCAAACAGCATACAGTGCCAGGCAATTTTCCAGGAACTGATTAAAGCCTCTGTAAAGCTCTAGACATAAAGTTGTATTTTAGGCATAGCCAGTGTTGGTGAGTGTTTAATAAGTAAGAATTCAACTTCATACTAGTTGCTTTTTTTTTGTTAGGTTTTCAAATAAATTATATTTATCGAATTATAAAGGTGGCCGCCAGAGTCGGCTAACGCCAAAACTGATCATTTTTCGCATAAACAGTGTTGGTGAAGACTTACATAGCTGTTCAAGGGCCTTGTTTAATTTATTCAGGATATATTAATCCCCTAAGCAGCATATTTAAAGTATTTTCATTTTGGAAAACTTATAAAATGTTGTAAACCAGACTTGTCTGCTTATGGCATAGTTTTAACAGAGAGCAGTGTTGTGCAACTCACAAAACCTATGAACAATTACACACAAAACTCATCTCGATAGCGCCTTATCATACACCAGCTGCCAAAGCAAGCTGACCAGCTTTATACCCACAACGCCCAACATCTCCGTGTGTGTGCGAGTGTGTTGTGGGGTGTTGCTGTCATTGTGTGTTGACAACTCACAAGTTGCATTTAGCTAAGCAAATATGCGGCAAGTGGGGGGCGGGGGAGAGAGCAGTGCAAATTTGCAGGACTTACTTTGCCGGAGCAGCCAAATGCGAACACGAGTGCGAGTACTTCGAGTCGAGGACTTTAACTTGCAGCTGTAGGTGCTGCCTCACTATTTATACAACACACGCACACACGCATAACACGGAGACTGCTGTTGTTTGTGCCACTCACAGCTTAATATTTCAATATTTATGCTTTTAATAAATGCATATGCTGCAAACAAACTTCCGTTTGCAACGGCAACTTCCGATGTTGCCAAAGTGCGCTCAAGTTTTGCACTGGACCACGCTGCATGCCACACGCAGTTACCCAGCTACCAACCGAACACCCCTCGCCCTCCCCCCCCCCCCCCCCTGTCGCTCCTGTCCGTCTCTCCTGTCCCCCTGTGGCTTGTTGCTCTATTAAAGTGGGCATACGTCATGCAATGTGCAACATTACACAAGCATTTGTTAAAGCCCTTAAATTGCATTTAATGCAACGAAATGTGACAAATCCCTCTTAATAAACCGTTTTGTATAGCTCTCTGAAGTGTGCGCGATTAAGTAAAGCTGTTCCTTTGTTCTTGTTGGACATTTGAGAACTATCGCATTGCATACTCATATTGTAAATATTTGAGTTTTGTCTTCACTAAGCCGATTTCATTGCTAGCAACTGTTGAGCAAATTTTAACTCCGTTGTGGCAAGTAAATATCCTTAGGTAGTACTTTAAATCAATTGTCAAATAACTCATTCAAATTGGGTGTGCTAAACAGTTGAGCTGAGTTACAGTTGAAGCGAGCTTAAGCTATGAACACCTATTGTTAGGAGAGGGATCCTAAAAACTACTCCCTCCTAACACTGCTTTGAAAGCCTGAAACATACTTTACACAACTTCATCTTGCTTTCAGTCGATACAATTAATAAAAACAAAAAATATAAATTTCAATATAATTATGAATTTAATTTTGTAGAAAATGCAGCAGCTGTAAAGTGAGAGCTCATAATAATAATAATAATTCATTCTAAGAGCACAAGAATTGAACTAAACTGTACGCAAGTGTGATCATGCAAGCAGTGCAGTAAGCAGTTCAACGAATATCACAGCTTAATTTGAACATTCAGATACTACTTTCAGCATAAGCAGAACTCTAAGACACAAAAAAAAATTGCGGAAATGGAAAGAAATTCATGTATGCATTTTAAGTTGTCTAAGCCTAAGTCATTTAGGCAAGTTATTGTTTTTCTTTAAAGTATCGTTTACAGTTTACAACTATAATTCCCAAAATTAGTAAACAGACCTATTTTTCGCTGCAGCTTCAAATAAATTTGAAACGATTTTACAGATGAAAGCGCTTTAAAATTGCTGATTATTATTATTTAGTTATTTGCTGTACTTCAGTTTTGGGCCGTGGGCTGAGCCGGAACTGAAGTGAGGTTATGTCCGCACGAAATCCAATTGCTGCTGTCTGATTTTTAATAACTTGCTGCAGTTGCAGTTGCAGTTGCCATTTTTTGTTTTGTTTTTGTGCTGCAGCAACTTTTTCAATAAGTTGCGAGTCGTGTTTTGCGACGGTGTGCGGAATCCTTGCCGTTGCCTGTGTGTCCCGTGTATCCTTCATGTCCTTAGCTGTCCCCTTGGCCCCGTTGTCCTTGTCGTTGTTCAAACTAATAATGAAATCGTAAACTAGTTCATCTTTTTGCCTTAGCTCCTGTTTTCTCTCTTTTTTGCAGCTGTTGTGTGTGTGTGTGTGTGCGTGTGTGTGTGTGTGTGTGTGTGTGTTTGTTTTGAAGTTGTTGTCAGACGTCAGCGAAAAGTGTTTGCACAACAAAATCTCACACGCAACGACAATGCAGGCAGCGACAACAACAACAAATGCAACAACAATTTGCAGTTTGTTTGCCTTTGGTCCAAACTGTGAGTCCGGCTAAAGAAAATTCGACAGGAACTTTTATTTATTTTATATGTTGCACACACATGACTGGGGGCATAGGTCAGGGGCGGGGCGGGGCGGGGCGGGGCGGGGCGGGGCGTGGCACGGCGACTTACACTGCCAATAAAATTGGGAAATGGAAAATGTTTTTTAGCACAACTTCCCGTTTGGCTTTGGCCATAAACCCCGAAGGCCGGACACCAGGATTTGGCTCAAAAGGCTTCTGGCCTTTCTGCACCCACTGCACTTGCTTACAGGCTGGATGTGTGTGTGTGTGCTGTGTGTGTGTGTGTGTGTGTGTGTGCTGCGTGTGCTGCGTGTGCTGTGTGTGCTGTGTGTGTTGTTTGACAGTCAACAGACAGCTGAGTTGGATAGACAGATGGCTTGTTATTACACTGATTTATAAATAAACTGTAAATATTTGAGCTGAACACACATGCTGAAAGCTAGCTCAGCAAATGCTGCAAATGCAACAACATCTTCCATTTTGTTTCTTTCTTTCTTTCTTTATTTCTTTCGCTGTGAGCCCGCAAAGTGATCTGCACAATTTCCGCTCAGGAAATAAGGCAAACTTCGGTTACAGTACAACCCCCCACACACCCCCTCAACACAAGCCAGCCAGCCCCACCCCACACGTCCCCTACAGCAACCGGAATAGAATTTCTTATTTTTGCTTAACACCTACCACGCAAATGCATCAACGACTTAGTCGCAGCCAAAACGTAGGCAACACGTATTTTGGCTTTTATCAGATACATTTAAGACTTCAAACCCTGGTGGATTTATAAACAGAAACAACCTAAAATATACATAGGCAAATTAAAAAACTGAAATGACTGAATATTCAATTATAAAATAAAATCAAAATAAACAAACGTTCAATTATACATATTAAAAAAATAATTATAAATAAAATACAAATTTCTTTAAAATAAAATAATCAAAAATTAAAATTGATAATAAGTACATAAATACATAAAGACATAAGACAGTCAATTTGAAGTTTTCAATTTTAAAAACAAATTTAGTAAAATATTTTCCAACCCAACTTTGTTTGTAAATTAACAATATTATTATTTAAAGATTTAGTTCAACAGTTTAAAAGAAAATATATTTTTATACATTAACTACTTTATCTTTCGGACTTGGCAATATCCTTGCCCAAGTGACTAAGTCTGTTAGCCAACTTTTGACCTCATCTCGAGAACCAATTTTAAATCCTATCTGAACTAGACAACAAACCAAAAATGAACAGATATTTAGTTTTTATAAAGTTAGGATAGTTAAATATCTGTAAAAGCAAAAAACTACAGCTTTTTTGTAGAATAAATCCAGAGAATACAAAATTTGCCAATTCACATTGGGATCGTTTAAAAAAAAATGCAATTTTTTAATATTTATAAATGCTTTTGCGCTGTTCGCATTAGCTCAATTGTAGTAAGAACGCAATGCAATCGCATTATATAAGCTATCATCAAAGCAAATGAAACGCAAGAAGTCACTGAACTGCGCCAATAAAACAGCACCTGAACTGCGCCAGAGAGGACGTGATGAGGCGCCTGGCGCCCAACGTGGGTCAATGTGATGGGTTGTATTTGGCGCCGCTCAGTTCGATATTAAACAGTTCGGTGTGTAAAATATATATTTTATTTTGCGCCTTAACTTTGGCCCCACAGCTTCGATTTGCTGGCTGACTGGCTGTCCGAGGCGGCGGCTTCAATCCCTCAGCCTCCCAACCCCATTTGGCCATGTTGCCTGCTTGTGTTTGGATTGTGCGCAAGTATTTGATTTAGGAATTTCAGTTTGCAATTTTTTCAATTTCTGCTGCTGCTGCTGTTGCTGCAACAGAGATTTATTGGCATGCCTCGACGACGTCGTCGTCGTCGTCGTCGTCCAGCTCGTTAGTGACCCTTGGAGCGCATAGCATGGATTGTGGCAAGTTGTTGGCTGGGGTCGTGTTTCGGGCTAGTTGCCTTGGATTCCTGCTAACAAATACGCGCAACATATCAGGGATTTTGCGCTTGATGTTCGAATTGCGTTCGTCTGTGCCCGACAGTTCGTTTAAAATTATATTACGTATACGCCACGTTAGCTACCACTGTCAACAACTTGTCCAACGATTTGTTTGACATTTGACTAAACAACCTCAACTCAACTCAACTCATGTCAACTCAACTCAACTCGCCTTTCTCGTTTCCCTTGCAGTGGCCATTACCTGGACGAATGCGCCGGAAAATCAATTTCCAATATTGGGCAAAGATTACGTGGTCAAGTGCGAGGTGAAAGCCGATCCCAATCCAACTATTGACTGGCTACGCAACGGTGATCCGGTAAGTAAAGCCGCACTCCACGCCCAAACCACAACCATAACCCACATCCATTCACCCACAGATTCGCACTGATGCCAAGCACGTGGTGCAAACACATGGCCTGCTCATACGCAACGTGGCCGAAACCGACGATGGCATCTACACCTGCCGTGCGGCCGTCATTGATACGGGTGAACTTCTGGAGCGCACCATTCGCGTCGAGGTCTATATCACTCCGGTGATCACCTATCTGCCCACCACGCTGGAGGCGATTGAGGGCAAACCGTTTGCGGCCAACTGTACGGCAATTGGCAAGCCGGTGCCGGAGATTTTCTGGATCAAGGACTCTGTGCAGCTGAATGTGGCCAATGCGGATCGGTTCAAGGTGGATGCCCAGACAGGTCTAATGACCGTCAGTTCGGTTACCCAGGAGGATTACGATACGTACACGTGCATCGCCAAGAACGCTGCCGGCGTTGCCGATCAGAAGACCAAGCTGAATGTCCTCGTGCGCCCCTCCGTCTACGAGCTGTACAATGTGACCGGCGTCAGTGGCAAGGAGATCGCCATCACCTGCCGCTCCAAGGGACGTCCCGCACCGGCCATCACCTTCCGTCGCTGGGGCACCGAGCAGCAGTACACCGCTGGCATCCAAATGGACGACGATCGCATCAATCTGGAGCAGTACTTTGATGAGGAGCGCGGCGAGAGCACCGGCACCCTACGCATCGCACGCACGCAGCGCACGGACGATGGCCTGTACCAGTGCATAGCCAGCAATAAGGGCGACACCGCCTACAAGACCGGACACATTGCCGTCGAGTTTCCGCCAGATTTTACGCACATGAAGGAACTGCCGCCGGTGTTCAGCTGGGAGCAGCGCAAGGCGAATCTCAGCTGCCTGGCCATGGGCATACCGAACGCGACCATCGAATGGCGCTGGAACGGACGCAACATCAAGGATCTGTACGATACGAACCTGAAGATCGAGGGCACCGGACCACGCAGCGATCTCATTGTGCATCCGGTGACCCGGCAATATTATTCCGCCTACAAGTGCATTGCCACCAACATCCATGGCTCCGCCGAGCAAGATATGCAGCTGAAGGAGGCGCGCATCCCGGACTCCGTATCGGTAGCCCGGCCACGCCAGCTGACGGCCACCACCATCACGTTCGATATAGTCGGCCCGCCCACAGAGCGTGGCCTGCCCATATTGGCATTCAGCGTGCAGTACAAGGAGGTACTCAATCCGGACTGGTCCACGGCGCTCAATCGCAGCTGGTCACCCGACTCGCCATACATTGTCGAGGGTCTGCGTCCCCAGACCATATACAGCTTCCGTTTTGCGGCACGCAATCAGGTCGGCCTCGGCAACTGGGGCGTCAATCAGCAACAGTCGACGCCGGGTCGCTCGGCGCCCGAGGAGCCCAAGCCGCTGCACAGCCCCGTGCAGAATGACAAGGAGGAGCCGGTGGTAGTGTCGCCCTATTCGGATCACTTTGAGCTGCGCTGGGGCGTGCCCGCTGACAATGGTGAGCCCATCGATAGCTACCAGATCAAATACTGTCCGGTAAGAGTGCGCTGAAAAACAGCAGTCGGGAGCTAAAACTAATTTGGCATTTAAATTCGTTAAACCCTAGGGCGTCAAGATGGCCGGCACCTGGCACGAGCTGGAGAATCGCTGCAATACGATTGATGTTGTGGAGACCACGTCGTTTCAGATGAAAGATCTGAGCGGCAATACGTATTATCGGATCGAGCTGAAGGCGCACAATGCCATTGGCTACTCGTCGCCGGCATCGATCATTATGAAGACGACACGAGGTGAGTCCGATTCAGCTAATAACAATCTTGGCACATTGCTCTATTCGGCCGGCTTCAATTCCGGCGTCAGTTCGCTACACAAACAACTCACAATCACAACAACAAGAACAGCAACAAGAACAACAACAACATCAACAACAACAGCAACAACAACAATCATTGCGCTGGCCACAACAATCAGCATAACTTTACTTAGTACCCTAACCTCAATGTTAGTGTAAAGCGAAGCAAATCGATCGAAATCTATCGAAATTGATCGCATCGATTTGTTTCGTTTTTCTAATCATAAACCATTTGCATTATACATGTGTGTAATTGAATATCTATCGAACAGAAAATCGAAAATCAAAAATCTTACATAGCCTTAAAGTCATATGGAATCGAAAGCGTTAGTGTTATCGATCACCTTATCGATAGCAGAATAATTTGAGTTTAACTACAAGATCAGCAAAATACTTACACAAATTCTTGAAATACATGCATACTATCTATGAATATACATATATATAAATAAATAAATATATATATATATATATAAACAAATCGATATATATAAAAACCTATTTTTGATCGCTCTATTTAACGTATCCAATATATATCATATATATTTATATCTCAACACGCGTTATACAAATAGCGAGTACAATAACTTTTGCATACATTTTTGTAGTGTTTATTTTTTTGCGTTTCCAATTCTTCTTTGGATTTTTTATTTTACTTATCTCAGTGTAATCATTCTTTCCTTTCTACTTTTTACACTCTGTTTACTCTTGTTTTTGTGTGTGTGCTATAACTATATAATTGCTCTAAGCTTTAATTATGCCCTATGTAAACAACAAGTATCCCAGTTATTTTTTACAGTGCAATTCTTGATTTACGAATCTACAGTTGTAAATTTTGTGTTCCATTTGTCGTGAACCCTTTATTTTGTTTTTTTGTGTTTTGCAAAAACCGAAATTTTGTTGCATGCTTTTGTGCGTTACGTTAAAGCTAACACCTAATTTTGCGCCCTACTTCCCGCCCCGCCCCCTTAAGGAATCCCAGACACACACACACCCACCCAATTTGTTTACCCTTAAAAAGCGATTTACATTCCAAAAAAAATCAAATAAAATAAAAACAACCTTGAAAAAACAAATCGCCTCAAGTGAATTTCCTGGTAATGTTGCCAGAGCAACTTTCAAAAAGTAGTGTTGCACAACACATATTTTTGTGCTCTACACTGAGCTAAGTCAATAAGTTTTCAAATGCATTAATAGACATAAAAGTAAAAATTCGCGCATCATTTCATGCAGCACAAGTGTTGTTCCTCTCTCACATACACACTCACAAACCCCTGAAACATCACAAGCATTGAAATTAATTTACTGGCAGCACTATAAAATTCATTTTGTTGAGCTGTGCTCTGTGCTCTCTCTCTCTCTCTCTCTCTCTCTCTCTCTCCTGCTCTCCCTGTCATACTCTCTCACACTCATCTGTGTATTGCGTTCTCTATCTTTTGTATATCGTTTTGTTTAGTATGTGTGTGTTCGTAAGTGAGTCGCCTGAACTTGTTTTACAATCAATTTTTTTCATTTTTTTTTTAACAACAACTCATAAGCATTTACTTAATTATAAAATAAAAATTCAAAACACACAACTCGAAAATTAATCCAAATTTATTAATTTAGTCAAATTTTTATATTTTTGTGTGTGTTCATCACATTTTGAATTTGAAATGCATATTTGTAATAACTAATTTTAATATACATTTATATATATATAAATATATATATATAAAAATAATACTTTTTTTTAAAACAATGCAAAACTTTTGTTAATTTTAAAACATATATACATATTTCAATATAGTTCTTAAAATTTCCTTTGGACCATTAGTTTGCTTCATAATTTTTATTTTTACTTATATTCTACATTTTCCCTTTGTATGTACTGCGACTATTTCTTTAGTTAAATTTTGTATTAAGCAACTTCATTATTAAATTAAAATTGAAAAAAAAAAATATTGAATAAATACTGAAAAAAAACTCGTAATTTACAATGACAACGTTCCTTTTTTTAATACTCATAAACACAACACTGCCTTCTGTTTGTTGACTCGTCGATTCGTTACCTGTCTTTATGTCTGTCTCTCTTTCTCTCTTTGCAACTGTATTTCTTGCTCTGTCTTGCAACATGTGTGTGTCTCTTTCATCTTTCACTCACACTACTTTCCATATTGTTCTCTTTACTCATACAATTTGTGCTCTCTTTTGTTGTGTGCACTGGCAGAGCTACCGATAAAACTATCGGCTAAGTGAGAAAAGTTATCGGTACATATTTAATCTTAACGAAAGCAATTAAGGTTGATCTTAAATAACTAAAATCAGTTAAGATACAATCCTACTTGGCTTACTTAAGACTAGTATCGACTCACCTCCTAGCTAGAATTATCGATAGTTTTGCAAGTCGTGGTAATTTCGTAGTATGTCTATGTGTATGTGCGTGTGTGTGTCTATTACATTATATATCTTGTTGTACAGCTCTCTCATATATTTCTCATACCTATTCATATCATAATCACGCCCCATAATTATTGATTAGATCTATACTTAATTTATTTACTAATATACTAACTATGTCTAATAATCAAATCTTAGTGTCTGCATCTATATATAATAACTACATAGCATAATCTACTAATATAATTAGTTTATACTCTAACACAAAGCGTTTAAAACTGTAACACTCTGAGAGAAGCTGTAAAACTGAAAGCAAGCAGTGCAAGCTGTACTGTGTGTGTACCCAGCAAACTAATACTCGTACCAACTAACCTCAAATCTAATACTCACATCCAGAGATACACACACACACACACATATATATATATACATATATATATATTAGACATACACACTCACATTATGTTTGAGTCTTAGCAAATGTCAAACGTCGTCGTCTCTTGATCTATTTAAATCGCAAAACATTCAAGCAAGAAAGAAAACCAACAAAAAATATTCTTTTGTGTGTTTCCTTTTCTTCCTTTTTTCTTCTACTACTTTTCTTTGTTTTTTCTCTCTTTTACGCTGTGTGATATACTTAAAAAAAAAAAAAAAAAAAAAACAAATACCAAATACCAAACGAATAATCCCCAAATCGAATGCTATGATACCAAAAAATAAATCCATTTAAAACCAAACTAAACCCAACAAACAACAAAAATCAAATACTGTAATCTGCTGCCGCACAAACTGAAACTGTACCTGAACCTGTTCCAAATCTGTTCGTCAAACTGCTCTCCTTCACCCGCAAAACAGACAAACCCTATCCATATCCGTCAAGCAGCGCCACGAATCCACTGCTTGCTAACACTGCACTGCTGCCGATGCCGCTGCTGCTGCTGATGCTCCTGATGACGACGCGCACTGCTTAAGTTTATATACCAAGCAGTGCACAACACAGTACACGGAAGATGATGCCTGAAGCTGAAAAAATGAGTTTGTTTTTTTGTTTTTTTTTTTGCTAATCTGTCGAAAATTGTAAATAATAATAAGGCAAAAATACGAAATATGAACTAAACATAAATACCTATTCACAAAACAGAAACAAAACAGAAAGCATATATATAGCATATTAAGCTATAAACGTGGATGTATTTAATACCAACAAAAATACATAGTATGATAATTACTTATCACTAGGGTGTTGAAAATATATGTGCGCTATACATATAAAATACTATATGATTCCATTCAATGTACAAAATACGAACTGCTAAATGCCAAAAAAAAAAAAAAAAAAACAGAATATACCAACACTTAAGCATGCCATATGTGTATGAATCTCTCCCAATTTATAATGTTAAGAACCATCAAAGGGTCGTTTCGCGTTATAAATACTATGTGTTGTAGAACACATAGCAGACATACCTATTTCAATTGTCAGTTGTCACGTATCCATATATATTCAAAGTCAGTTCTCTTCCATTTGCCTTGCCTACGTAACTACCTTATAAGGATGCTCAGTTTTTTGTTGTTTAGTATGGGAAATGGAAATCAAAAGCCATGTGGATAAAACACTGCCAAGCCAAAGCAATTATTGTTATTCATTATGAAACCATGTTTTATTAGAGCGTATTCTAAAACGTATAGCCTAAATTGGGAAGGTCGTAGAATTGATTCGAAAATAGAGTAGAGAAAAAACCTCTGAAATTTGAAAAAGAAAAAAAAATAATTTTGAAAAACTATACGAACTGGCAAATCTTTTATATAGCCAATAATTAGTAACCAATGCTTCCTTTGCTCTGCTAGTAAAATTACAGAAAAAGAAGAAGCAACAGCCACACCACCGTTATAAATCAATGCAATTCCAAGTTGTCCGTTTCAAGTTTTGGGTTTTGTAGCATGTGAATTAAGAGTTATTTATCTTTTAGTTTTATTATTATTGAACGTATACGTTAAGGGACAATAAGTAACTGAAAGTACGAGTATGTTAAAAAAAATAATTAAATGAGACTTAGTAAATACCAAGTTTGACTACATATTTAGGGCTAATCTGGATTTAAAAATACTTAAGCGGCACCTACGGAACCCTATACAACCCCCAAACACATGTTTCCAACTACGAATTTTTTTCACATGGTGTATTAAGCTTAAAGTATTGAATTTTTGTAAATGTTTGTGCTCAATGGACATAAAATATATATATATATATATATATATACATATTCTACGAAAAGATAAGAAACGAACTAAAGAACTAGATAAAAACCAAAAACCAAAGCGAATCAGTTCAACTTAGACAAAATATTCCTTGTATACAAGTTTTAGTAAAAAAGAAACTTTTTCTAGCAAAAAATATATATATAAATATATATATATCGTAAAACATAATTCCCGTTTATACCTTTACAATATACAATATACAAAAGTTATATATACTTACCATAGTTAGTGAATAATTCAGCCCGCCTAACGTTGCTGAGCAGATCGTATCGTATCATATTGTTTTTTTTTTTTAACTAGCTTTGTGAGGCATAAATATAGTTAAACCAAAATATAATGAACTTAAACGTAAATTAAAAGTAAAGTGCATATGACTGGCCAAAAAAGCTTACGAATCGCCGAGAGAGGCGTTAGCTGTAGAACAAAGCAATTGATAAAGCAGTTTATACTAGTATCTACCTAATGTCGAACTGTACATAAACTTTATGTCACAAGGTTCATAATTCATATGCGATTAGCTACAACTATACTAAGTATGATGGCACGTTTTCTCCTGTTAAAGTTGACAAGAAGCTTAACAGCTGTCAAACTCTTTCAAGTTTTGCTGTCAAATTAAAGGTATCGGGAAGCTTGTGTAACTGTCAAATATTGAACATGCAGATAGATTTACAGTGTTGTAGACATCGGTTGAAGCACGAGAAAACGTGACCAATATATTAAAGAAAGGTCGTCTTACTATCTTTCTAATGATTATCTCACTCACAGACACACACACATACCCAAAAACACCTACACACCTAGCAGTAGTCAAAACATAAAATGCATAAGTGTCATAAATGTTGTAAGCAGTCTTCAAAAAATAAATTTAAGAAGTAAGCAGTTCGTTTTGGATAATAAAGAAGCAACTTTAACAAACATAAAAGAGAATCTTCCATGTGTGTCAGCGTGTGTGTGTGTGCTCAACTCTTAAGCAGTTTTAAAGCGCGTAGGGTGCCCGTGCGCTTGAGGAAGTCGATTAAATCGAAACAAAATGAATCGATATTAAAAAAAGTGATGATAATAACGTTTAAAAAAAATTCCGCTGCACAGCTGCCAGGTCTGATATACCGACAGGTAATATGGTTATGCAAAAAACTAGCTTGTTAACTAATTAATAATAGTTTAATATATATTTAATAATTCACACAATTAACCGATTAAATAACACAAATCGCATTCGATTATAATTTCACAAACGACTAACACGACAAAAATACAAACGCATAGCGGGAAGCTAAATCCCATAATCCACAGGCAACAAATTTGTTACTAACTATATATACATACAGTTTTTCTTATGAATTTGATCAAATTTAGTTGTAGAACCCTCCGAAAATAACTATAATTAAAACGTGCAGCACTCCAAGACGTATACTTTATTAATAATTAGATATTTCTTAACAATTTTTGTAATTAAAAATCCATTTTGTTAATGTTTTATGCAATTGGTACGCTGAGCGCACTCACAAATTTATATTTGATAAATTAACAATTCTTTTAAGTGTTATCGTTATTGTTATCGGACACACAAAACTGCTTCTACACACATACACATACGTATTCCTTGTACAAAAATTAAATTTTTGATCCTGAGTTGATAAAAATGCTTTTGCTTGTATATATATATTTTTTTGCTTATTGGCGTTTCTACTTTGTCTTTGCATTTTAAGCAAAACTCTTAAGTTTTCCTGCCTTATCGTGCGCTTTCTCACTCACTCTCTTTCAATCTCGTCCACTCTCTTTCTATCTATCTATCGCTCTCAGCCTCTCTCTAACCTGCTCTCTCTTATACATATGTCTCTCTCCCTGCCCCATTGAAGGCTGCATGTTTTATTTACACTTTTATTTTTGTTTTTTTTTAATGTACTCTTTTATCGATAATTTATCAAAACTAATTTTTGTTATTTTACGGCAAATCGGCGTAGTTTTTTATAATAATTTCTTTTATTATTTATAAATTTTAGTATATTTTGAAACAATATTTGTGTTTATTTAATAAACCTGCCTCATTTTCTTTATTTTGTAATATTTATAAAATACACACACAAAAATGTAAAATATGTTTGTATAAAACTTGAACTCAATGAAAAACAATCAAAAAAAATATCACACATCTATTTCATAATATATATATATATACCTTTTAAAAGTGTTAATGCTGAGAAAGATGAAACAAAGTTGTAACTCGAGTCAAAAGTTAGTTTTGCTTTTGGCTGTATTCCACGCGATACACCCTGGAATCCAGCCAAAGCCTTAAGTATGCCATAGCTTATCTAGGTTTTAGTATTTAAATATATGCCACTATATATTAGATCTATGCAAGACTTGAATGACAATTTACTAATCGAGCACTCTATACTCCGACACACTTCGTTTATTCCTTCCCCGCGCAAAAAAAAAAAAAAAAAAAAACCAATTTCTTCCACACAGGCATCGATGTGATTCAAGTGGCCGAACGTCAGGTACTCTCTTCGGCGGCCATTGTGGGCATTGCCGTTGGCGGCGTACTGCTTCTACTCTTCATTGTGGATCTGCTCTGCTGTGTGACCGTTCACATGGGCGTCATGGCCACCATGTGCCGCAAAGCCAAGCGTTCGCCATCAGAGATCGATGACGAGGCCAAACTGGGCAGGTAAGCATCTATTGATTATATACCCTAGAATCTAATGGGGGTTTGGGTTGGACTTTCAAAACAAAATAATATTGCACTAAAAATGATACGAAATTCCTCAAAAAATATTTTTCAAAAATCAAACAAAAATTACATTTAAAATAATTCCAATTCCATTAAATGTTTATTCGTTTGTTTGTTTATTTTTCTACCTCTTTTCGATTTGCACCGCTCAAACAATTTCGACCAAAGCCAAAATTCTCAACACCCGGATTTCGAATACAATTGGGTCTATGCGCGTCCGAAATCGTTGTTGTTCAATCGAAACTCACTGATATTCGTCTGAGCAAAAGCCCGAAAGCAACTAATTCTCACAAAATTCTCGTTCACCCCGCTTTCTCCCATTTTATTTGGTTACAAATGTATTTCAGTTCTTAATTCTCATTTCTAGTGCAATATTAAATGTTAACAATTTGCTAAATACACTACATAAAACAGACGAA
Source organism: Drosophila colorata (assembly GCA_035041545.1). NCBI lineage: Eukaryota > Metazoa > Arthropoda > Insecta > Diptera > Drosophilidae > Drosophila > Drosophila colorata. The sequence goes on along the minus strand of JAWNLD010000490.1, from coordinate 8,660,227 downwards.
ATACCGTTTTTTTTCTGTTATCCCACAATACAAAAAACACGAAAGCTTTGATTTAAAACTGTTAACTCAAGAGGTTGTTCTATAAAAAATACTATTTTCCTTACTTTGTTAGTCAACACTATACTTTATTGTTGTGTGTGTTTCTTCTTTTTGGAGTTTTTTTTTGTTTGTTTGTTTGTTTGTACTATGACGAATTCCACTGGTTGGATGATATCATCATTCAAAGAATGTGTCAAAAAATATGTATTTGTTTCAGAAGTGGAAAAGTTTTTCGAAATTTTCATTTCGAATACGAATAATGACCAGTGAAATCGAAAGTTCAGTGTCATCATTACGCCAAATGATATCGTTCAAATTTAACAAATTTAACACAAATTTAATTATACATCACTTTGAATGACAAGAATGATGACCAGTGGAATGCGATTATATGTCGCTTAGAGTTAAAAAGTATGCAGCCAGCTACCTAGTTCTAGATCTTGTTCAATCTTAAAAAACAAATATCAAACCCCCTATTCGACTCGAACACCTATTAAGTGCCTTGTCTGCTCGATACTACCTAGTATAGTATAGTAAGCGTTTTCCTATATAGTGGACTGGTACTGGCTGTGGCTAGAGTAAATGTTTCTTTATTCGAATATTTACATTTATGCATATCATATATCATTTGTATTACCTTTGTTATCATCATCAGCACACCAAACATTAGTTCGACTCTCAGAAAGCACACACACATTCATAAATTACAATTTAAAGAAAAAAAAAAAACATAAACATTCACAGCCTTATCATTGTCACATTTACCGACTCTCTCCATACTATCTATACTCTCTCTCTTGATTTTTTCAACTCGTTACAACCATCAACCTCATACGAACCGTTCCAATCAAAATCATCCAACACAAAACCAACCGACAAATCCAAAAAAAAAAATCCCAAAAATTAAATCGAAAAAAAAACAACCAAATTACCATCATCTAACCAAGCAGTCTTTATGGTTGGCGTTTCCCGCTACCTTATTGCAGTGGACAGCTGGTTAAGGAGCCGCCACCATCACCGTTACCACTGCCGCCGCCAGTTAAGCTCGGCGGCTCACCAGTGACATCACCATTGTACGTACATTAATCGTATTGTTTTCCTTTTCTTTTGGTTTGTTTTTGTTTTTTTGTTGTTGTTTTTGTTGCATTGCTCTTGCTTTGCAAAGCAGCAGCACTCTCGACTCTTACTCTCTTACTCTCTGGTGTAGTATTTGTTTGCGCTCGTCTTTCGTTTTTCAACACTATTCATCACATGCTTCTGTCGTAGCACTTGCCATTTGATCATAAAGCACCGCATGTACAAATGTAGCCTTTTCTTAGTCTAGTAGCATTCAGCTTTTGTCTGTTGTTGTAGCTTAAGTCCTGGTAAGTAGCAACTAGCTTGCGTGTGTGTCCTGTAGCAATTAGCTTTTGCAAGCTTTGCTTCTATTGGCTCTCTGCTCTAGCTCTCTTTAGCTCTTTCTCTCTTTTGTACTATTTTTAGCTTACTATTTTACGTGTTATTTACTAATCCCCGCTCTCACTTTCGCAGGGACGAAAAGGAGCCTTTGCGCACGCCCACCGGCAGCATCAAGCAAAACTCAACCATTGAATTCGACGGCCGATTCGTGCATTCGCGCAGCGGCGAGATTATTGGCAAAAATTCAGCGGTATAAGCGATAAACAAAGAAACAACAACAACAAAAACAACAAGAACAACAACAAAACCAAGTGCACAAAACATGCAACAGAGAAAAGTATTGAAAGAAAGCAAAAGCCCCAAATAGTTGAGAAGGAGCAGCACCACAAAACCCACAAACATACATTACCTAACTACCTGTCTACCCACAAACCGAATATACGACGCGAACAAGTTGCGAATTGCAGCCGAAAACCAAAGCCAAAGCTGTGGGAACAGCGTTAAGAATACTGTTTACTGATTGGCATATGAGTTGGTGTTCAGTTAACTTTAAAGTTCTTTAAGTTCTATACAATCTTAACTAAATGTCTTACTATATATACGATATCTAAAGCATACATAAATAGTATATTAAGCTCAGTACACCACACACACACACACACACACACACACATTGCATACACTCATATGTCCATGTTGCTTAACTTTGTATTCGCTGCATCGCTTTTTTATGATTCTTCAGACTATATCGTCTTTATATAGCTGACTGAATTCTCACGAAACATATAAACATTTAGCTTAAGATGCAAAAAAAAAAATACAAAACTTAAATTAATGCCTTACAACATGATGAACAACAAAACATTAATTATTACATTTATTTAGCATTTAAAGTGAGAGAAATTTAAATTATATAAAGCAGAAACAAAGAGAAAGGGGACAAGAACGTAAACAAAATATTAGTTTAACTAACTGTAACATGCCATAAATAAGTTTTAACATTAAGTTCAAGCAATCAAAAAGAGCTTTTTCGATTATCCCCCTCCCGCCACGTTTCCCCTACTGATTTCGTAGTACTTAAACCACTGAACAAAAGACTTTGCGCATTTGTTTCTAAAAAAACAAAAAAAACACGAACATGACAAATTACTGAATACTATTTAGTTAAGAATTCATTCACATAAATATTTGGTATCCTATTGGTAAATTGAAAAACTTAATGAACCGGACGAATTACATAGTTATATAATGTATGCTAGTTATAAAGAAAATGCTCAATGTACATGGAATGATATGGAAATGCTAATTGAAAAGTACAGTTGCGACAAACGTTGAACTGCTTTGCGTAAGGCAAATACAGTTGCACTGCTTTGCATATGCGAACACAGCTTCAACAAAAATTCAACTGTGTCGCAAGTACAGTTGCGACAAAGGTTGAACTGAACTCTGAACACTGCCAAAAACAACAATGGAAAGTGTTTCGAAAGAAAATTAGCAAGAAAATTAACTGTTGTTAACACGCAAATAACAGAAAATGCAGTTCAAGAAAAATTATACAAAAATTAAAATGCATGTGTAACAAATAAATCAAATGAAAACTTAACTATTTAAATATGTGTGTGTGTTATATACAAATTTCAATATGCTGAAATCAACTACGAAAATGCCAAACATTTTGTATTCGTTTTTTTTATTACTTTTTAATTTCAGTCGTTTTAACTTTGTATGTAATTTTTTGTTCTCATGACATTCTGTAAAAAAAAACAAATGCAAATTATGAAATTATGTACTCAATTTTAATTATTTTAATTCTAAAGTACTTTCCCATTTTTTTATTTAGGTTTTATATATGTGTGTAAAAAAAATATAACAATTTGTAAGTAAGAATTTAAAAAATATTTATTTAAATAATGAATATATATGTACATGTATTGAAATTTAATGTGTAAGTATTTTTTTTCTACACGAATAAAACAAAAAACAATTGAAAATCTAAAAAGAAAACAATTTATATATACACCAAGAACTACATAAATATATATTAAAATAAAAAAGCGTTTTTTGTTTTCTATTTTTCATCTTCGGTTCGTCCTGTTTTGTAGATGTTTGCCAAAAGCTTTTGTAGCTTCTGTTGCCAGTTAAGCCAAGCGCCTTGTCAGAGCTTTTTTACCTACTATATAAATACAAATAAAAATAAATATTGTATATGCAAATATTATGCAAACAAAAAATACAAAAACAAAACAATCCATAAAAAACTCTAAATACTGAATGCAAAAGAAAAGAAGATAAAGAGAGCATAAACCTTTTTTTGTGTGTTTATTTAAGGAATTACCAAGAAAACTATCGATAACTAAAGGGCTACACAATAACTGATTTGTAATTATGTATATGATCAAAATTTTAGGACTGCTTTTGGAAGCGCAGCATATAAAATATGGCGATGAAATCAGAAATTCAACATAAAATAATTGACATAAGAACATCAAGGTGTAGCTTTTTATAAATAACAAATGGAACTTCAGTAAGAAAATTTGAGAAAAAGAAAAAGTACAGATAACCACGAAACTGAATCGTTGGAAAATAAAGTCGTATTTAACAAAAAACAAAATCGTTTATTTAATAGCGTATGAATATGGGTGGAATGAATCATTTGCAAGGGATCTGCCTACTTGAAACTTCAAAATTTGATATTGGAAATTTTTTAAATTTCAAATGAGTATATCTTAGCCAAATGTCATCCGGTTATAACGATATATACTTTTCGGAGCTCGCAAAGCTTTGCAGAATTGATTGCCATTAAAAACTGCACATATCAAAATTTACCCCATTTTGATAGAAATTGTAAATTTTTGCAAAAATTTATCGAATCGAAGTTGCCGACTTTTAAATGCCAATCGATAGACCCGATCGTCACGAGTCCAATGAGGCATAATATTTGGAAATCTGACTTTCTCTGCCTGAGCTATGCCTACTTGAAATATAAATTTTTGAATATTGCAAATTTTTAAAAAGTTCAAACGTCTATATCTCATTTAAACAGCTGAAGAGATATAATAAATTTTTTAAACATCTATTGTACATACATATATAATTTTGACATTAAATGCTTTAAAACATTTTTTTTTTGTAGCATTGTAATATTGGCGTATTGAAACATGTAGGACTCAAACAAAAATATATTTTGCAAACCTTAAAAGTAACTCGAATAAAAGTAATTGGAAGACAATTATCGGCAAAAGGAATAGAACAGATATGAACACATTTTCGTTTCTTATGATAGATCACTTTACACAACTTTTAATTGGACATTAAACGAATAGGATACAATTATAATACACAAAACACTGAGTTGAGATAATAAAATGTACATAAATTCTATAAGTTGGCGCGTTGAGTTCGGCTAAGTCTGGCTGCTACTGCGGCTGCTGCTAAACCTCGATGCCCTCGTCGGAGCGTTTGCCTTGGCGTTGTAGGGCCTCCTCGGCGTTGAGTTTGGTTTTCTCGGTGCGCGTGTGCCAGACGAGCACGTCGCGACAGTTGTTGGCCAGCGGCTGCAGCTGGTCTCTGGTGGTGAGGTAGCGCAGGATTTCGCTCTCCTGATAGCCGCGCTGCACCTCGTACGAGAAGAAGGCCTGCGGATACTTGAAGAACAGATCCATGCTGATACCGAAGGCGGCCATGTCAATGGGAAACGGACGCTCTGGCCGCCACGCTGCATTGAAGCCAACCACCTGGTTGTCCTCATTGAGCAGCGGCCGTTCCACCATGAGCCCGCCGACAAGACCGACGGGCCAAATGCCAACGCGACCGGGCTTGATATTGGCCATCTCGGCAAACAGCTCCACCGAATATGAGTTATCGTCGTCCATGAAGAAGACAACTGCATGGCGCTCGGCATCGGCATGGGTGCGCAGCCAGGCCAACGCCAGATTGCGCTGCTCCACGCCGCGCGGCTTTATCCAATTGGGGTCCTTGCCCTGCAGCTTAAACTCCGGCGGTGTTTTGATATTCAGCTGCGTGAACCGATTCTGCAGACCGGCGCGCAGCAACAAATTGCGCACCAGGGCCGTGGTGCTATTGGCGTCCTCGACGATGATCCAGTGCAGATTCGGCACCAGCATAAACAAATGTGAGAGCCTAAAATAAATAACAGATAATATATTCGAATACAAATGCAATCAAAATAAGTAACAGTGCTCTAGTCGGGAGCGCCCGACCAGCAGATATCCTGACCCCAGCTGCGAGCTGTCGTTGCATACGCATTCCAACCCAAACTGAGCGAATGATCTCAATAAGATTTTCAGGACTTAGAAATTGATGACTGAAATTTTGAGACTCTAGCTCTTATAGTTACTGAGATATGCTCAAAAAAGCGGATCAACATAACCGATAATTATCGATAGTAAGAAAACGAGATTGACGCGGCAAACAGGCAGACGGATAGGTCTAAATCGACTCAGCTAGTGATGCTTATTCTGAATACATACACTTTATAGGGTATAAACACCCTGCACCCCACTCTCACCTGGTAAGTTCGGCTTTTTGTGCGGGCCGCGCGTACGTCGGCGTTATGGCGTAGATTTTGGGCAACGTGTCCGCCTGGTATTTGAGGTACATGGCCTGTAGGTATTCCGGGCCCTGGCAGGTGCGTTTACCGTTACGATGCACCATCAGCAGCACAACGATGAACACGATGATGAGCACCAGCACTTGGCGGGGTCGAATGCGTACCTCGGACATGGCATCGAATGCCCTCAGGTTACCCAATTAAAAAGCACAGCGAGCAGCCACTGCGTCAAAGCAAACAAAAAGATAACAAAAATAAAATCATGTTTGGCCACTCCTCTGGCTCATTGCCGCTCATCGGATTTTGGGTACCTTTCACTGCACTACAACGTAAACATAAATATTCCTTGGTTTTTATTTGTGTTCGAATACAAAGGAGTCAATTTAAACAAATTAACAAAAAATTAATACATGTTAACAAAATTGTGCTATTGATAAAAATATCGATAGTTCGATATGTACCACAACGATTAGCGAACGATGATTAAAGTCAGAACGAACAGCGCGATATTTTTATCGCAGCATAAAAGTATCGTTTAGATGTGCGGCATATTTAAATTTACTAACTAAAATATAAATAAGTAACTAATAAATGAATAAATTAATGACATTAATATTTACAAAACAAGACGCTGCTTTCACTTAAGCGTTTGCATGAAAAGCATCGACATTTCTATATTAAGGCAACGAATTAACGATGCTTACAGCTCAAACGATGCCCTTTAAGGGCGCCAAATTCAAATAATTTTTCAATTGAATACCTTTGCATAGTTTATGAGCGGTTCTATCTCAAAGTCACACAACCTGTACTTAAATATGATTTCGAAAATGTTGATTTTGAACTCAAATCGAAGCAGACCTGCAAAATGACACAACTTTAGTCCGGCATTCACAACAAAAATTCATAGCGACAACACACTCATTATTCGAAAACAAAACATATTTATATTTTCTAACTGTAGACAATAGGATACACTAAAATAGTCGAACATGAGCGATACGAATGGTAAATCTTGGCCCAACCACACCATATACATATGCACATATAGCGAAACTTCGGTTAATACCAACTATTTTCACACAGATGCTGAGAAACAAAAACTTAAATTCACCGGCAGCTGCAGCCTAACCGATGGCGAACTCTCCAAGCTATACAATCTGGATATGCTCACTGACGAGGAGCTGTCCTCGGTGGGCGTGGCACGTGGCTCGCTAATTGATGATTATCGTCATCTGCACGAGATGTCCCAGCTGCGCGAATTGGAGCGCCTGCCGTCGCTGTCCAAGCGCTTCGTGTCGAGGCTGAAGAGGCCAAAGTTCAAATCGCCACGAAAGCCGACAAAGCCATTCAAATATGATCTATTGAACAAGTTCTTTCGCTGCATGCAGTCCGAGTCGGTGGCATTCTGTCGCTTCATGGAACAGGAATTGAAAATTATAACCGATTTTCAGCGTGATACCAAAATTCTTCTGTTGTCACCCAGGGAGCGCGAATTCGCTCGCTATGAATCGTACTTTGATTATCTGGATGTTATGTACCAGAACGGCGAACAGGATCGTGTCATATCGATTGTGGCCAAAGTGATGATCAATTTCCATCGTGATCCGAATCCCGTCAAACTGCTGCCCGGCTTCGGGCGCGGCTACGGACCACATTATGCACGCAATCGCACCGTCGTCGTAAAGCATAAGCCCAAGTGTACAAATATTTAGGACCCACGTCAACAAATTATTAGATTGAAAACACACACAAAAATAACTAAACAAAAAAATTCCCATTCTTTCGAACCTTTTGGACAATCAATTTACCAATTCCAAATTGAATGCAGTAGAGTGTTCCATAGTCGAATAACGCATAAGGCTGCACACATTTTCTTCATTTGTTTTATTCGATTCTTCATTGAAATACACTTATTTCAGTTAATATTATTTTAAACACATTTTCAATTTAGTTTATTTTTTTTTTAATTACTTTTCCACTTTACATTTATTTATTTTTTGTATGTACTTGTATGTGGATTTCGCAGAACTTACTACCAATTCTTTTTCTTTTTTTTTAGGTTTACTTTTATTATATTTATTTTTATTTTTTAAATTTTTTTTTGTCGTTTTGTTCTGGGACTGTCAGTTGAGAACTGCAGCTGAGTTAAGACTGAAAATTGTTGCATCCCGAACGAATTTTAAATTCTAAATGCCCGACGCATTCCTTTCTCTTGTTTTCTTTAGTTTTTGTTTTAGTTTTAGTTACACTTGGTTGGGTTCCATGTACAAATATTGGTATGTATTGTATAAGTTAAATATACGGGGGGAGAGGGCGGGGCATCTACTATTAGTAGTTGTAGGTTCTTTTCTTTCTCTTTTTTTTGTTGTTTTTCTTTAGTATTTATTGTAATTGTAATTGTAGTTGGTAATTGTAATTGTAATTATAATAGTAGTTGTAGTAGCATTTAATAGTAAATAGTAGAGTACATATAGAAGTATACATTTATATAAATTTAGAGTTAGTTTCAATGCCAACACACAGATACACGTACACAGATACACACTCAGCCACACGCTTACATAATTATAAACATTAGCACACACTCGATCTCGGATAGGTATTATTAAAACTATTACATTGGTATCTTTAGGTTGTCTATATAAGTGTTTTCCTTTGTTTAGCTATCGATAAACTTAGTTTGTAGTATGTCTATGATCATAGTTTTCTCTCTCTCTCTCTCTCTCTCTCTCTTTCCAACTCCACATACCTCGCTCTCTCTGTCTCTCTCTCTTTTTGATAGCTTTATCGTTATTCCAAACCAACAAGTGCACACAAGACGGATATATAAATGTATGTTTATAACAAAAAACAATTTAAAAAAATTATATGATTAAAACAGAACAAAAAAAAATTTCAATACAAATAGTACAGTTGCTGATAATGTATAGGGTACTATATATATATATATATATATATATATATATATATACATAATAATGCTACTTTGGTCTGTTAGCTAACAGCTGCCAAAACTTCAAGCTCGAGCCACAATCATAATAATAATCAATAATCAAGAACTATTTGGTAATATCAGGAAATACAGCCCTGCATATGGAGTGACACAGCGCTTAGCTTTTGTGCGTGGTGCTGCGCACATGATTTGCAAAAATTTTGTTCACCCAAAGAGGGAATCTCATTCAACTCTCTCTTTCACACGCACACACACACACACACACACACACACACACACTCACACACACACACTCACACACACATGTACACAACATGAAAGTACACTATAGTATTCTGCAAATATACGTGTTATATTTTGTAGACTATACTTTGTATATATATATATATGTATGTACATACGCACAAAACTACCACATTTAGATTAGCTGATATATATATATATATTGGTATGTTATATATATTACATAAATACACACACATAAGAAACATTTATTTTATGGCCTAGCACGTAACTATATTTAATTAATTGTTGTTACAATTGTTTGCAACTGCTTTCGACTTGTCTGTCAGTTTTGTAGGTTATGTGCGAGTCGCTGGCATGCAAGTGAAAGAGACAGCGCTATGTGCAAACACTGCGTTTGGTGTTTGAGGTTGTTTTTAGAATTTTTCCTTTCGCTTAGGAATTTCTGCATTTTACTAGGTTTTCCCATTTACAGCACACTGAACGCCAATTAATGAGGTTTTTAAGTGTTGAATATTTTTTTTTGTTTTTTTTTAATATACGCATTTTCGAATATGCTACTTTAAAAATTGAAACATTCTTTATGCGCACTTTAGTGTTTTATGTTCTTGAAATGTGAATTGTTTTTATTATTTCGAATTCGTTTTAAATAATTTTTTATTATGTTGCGATTTTCTCATTTAGTTTTTGCTTAAATTTTACATGATTTTTAAACGGTTAACGTTTTTATTTATTATATTTATGTATTGTATATAGTTAATATGTTTTAAAAAATTCCTTTCAATTATTTTAATATTATAGTTATTTTCTTATACTGTCTACGCTTTGATTTATGTGTGTTTCGATTCGACCTGTTGCTATAGGGTTTTTCGAGGAGATGATCGACATTTACTGCTTTTTTTTTACTGGTTCAAATAGCCTTTTTCTTTTAGTGGGCAGGGGGAGGGTTCGGTTAGTTGGCTATTCTTAGCCCAAGTGCAGCTTTTCTTTTTGTTTCAGCACAGTACGCATCTCCTCATTAGGCTTATGGCTGTTTTAGTTGGCAATAAGTTACGCCTGCTTACATAGCTAAATAAACACATATACATATATATATTTTTGTATACATATATATATATCTTTGTATACATATATATTTATAACTTTGTATACATATATATATATCTTTGTATACATACATATATATCTTTGTATACATATATATATATATATATATATCGTTTGTATACATGTATATATCTTTTGTTTTTTGTATACATGTATATATATATATATATATATTATTATTATATTTTTCCATTTATAACTATATCAAATTGTTTAAATACATATAAACGCATATTTTTCTTTTCGTATTTACATACACATTTTGTTTTGTGTTTTGCTTCTTCTGGACTTTTTCTTTTTTCATATTTACTTAAAGGTTTTTTCTTTTTTCGGTTTTTTTTGTTGTGTTTTGTTTTGTCTTTAGCCTAAACGAACATTATTTCCAGGCATACATATAGAGCTCATTTCATTTTGTTTTTCACTACGCGACTTAAGCTACAGATTCGCTGATTAAATTATTTTAAATTATGTTTGTATGTTTAATATAGATGTTCAAAAAAAAAAAATAAACAAAAATTAATCAAAAAACTTCTAACGGAAAAAAAAAAAATATTTCAAAATGCGTTTGAAAATTTTCAATTTTTTTCATATATATATATACATATTTATATATATATATATAGTCTCTAGTTTCTATCTAAATAAATAGATTTTTCTTTGCGTTAAAACTAGAAAATAACAAAATTAAATTTGTTATTGTTGCTGCTGTCTTATGATTTAGATTTAGTTATATATATCAATATATATAGATATATATAAAGTATAAACGACATTTCATGCATTTAACGTTTAGTTGCCAACAAAGTAAACTTGTTGGAACTAACATTTTTGGCCTAAAAAATAACTGAACCTAAGCGCTTTTCCTGACTTGACTTGGTGTCTGTTGTTGTTCTTGTTTTTGTTATTGTTATTTGTTGTTTGTTATTATTTGTTGTTTCGTATTTTTTTTTATTGATAATCTGTGAGGCTTCCAATGGTGATCAATAGTTCAACAATAGTTGGATTACAATTATACATTATTCATTAGCTTAAAAAGCGTATTGTTATAGCAAATATAAATATATATATATATAGTATGCATATATATATAATTATATGTTTATATATGTGTAGGTGTAGGCGTAGTTGTAGTTGGTAGGTGTAGTTATTAGAGTTGTTCTTGTTGTAGTATGCGTGAGTGTGTGTGTGTGTTTAATTATGTGTTAACAATGGCCAGCACACCACATAAATAGGTTCAACAATTAACCATGCAACATAACATAAAACTTTGTGTTTCGCCTTTACTTTTACTTTTGCTTTCGCTTTTGTTTTCATTTGCCATTTCATTTTGTTTGGTTTCTCCAGTTTTTGTATCGCTTCAGACAAGAGGCTTTGATGCCTCTCTTTAAGTCGGCTGCTGCTGCTCCTCCTGCTCGTTGTAGAAGGTAACGTATTTGCTATTGACTATGGTATTCCAGGCTAAAGGAGCAGACAGAGAGAGAGTAAATAAGTCAAGAGTGGAAGAAAGTTTGAAATGGTTTAAACTAAAATAGATCTTATTAAATATGTTTTCTTTTTTAAGATTTTTATCAGATACATGTTAATGCATACTCTGATTCTATAGAATTTATCGTGCTTTCAAGTAATAAACAACTGAAACAATAAGTCAAGTATATTTTCAATATTGGAAGACATACGAAATTCCGAAGATTAAAGTCGAGCGATTCCAAAATTATTACAAATATAAATAACAAATTTGAAAGCTGGTATTTTAATATTCTTCCAGAGTCAGAATTGTGGGGCAATATGTATATTTCTAAAGTTAACTTTTTTACTAACGAGAAAAACCCAATTTTCAAACTATCGTTCCTATTAGAGCTATATGATTTAAGTTGAAGTTTTCTGATAAAAAATTACAAATTAACAAAAGATGTTTCTACATATAAGTTAATATTTGACAGATAGTATCTATGTAGATATAGATAGATATAGTGCTTCAATTCAGTTAACTTCGACATATATACCACTTGCAACAAAAATAAAACCGGGTCAGTGAAATGTTTAAACAAGATTTGCCCAATTTAGAGGCAAGTTTGAATAAAGAGAGACAGACGCACTTTGTCGACATTATCTACTCTGATCATAATGTATATAAATATATACATTTATAGAGTTGAAAATGTCTTCTTCTACGCATTCGACATATCCTCAACAAAGTATAAAATATAAATATACAATTTCTACATTTAACACTAATATCGTTAACAAAACCTGAACAAAAAGAAAAGAAGAAATATACATATGCCTGAACAATTTATATAAATATAAATATATATACATCTATTGTTGGTGGTATTTCTTGTCAACTTACAGTTGCTGATGTAGTCCACAATGAGCTCCGTGTTGGACACTAGAGATGGACGCGCCGCTTGTGCGGGCAGCGTCGGCGGTAGCGGCGCCGTTGCGGCTGCCACAAAGTCCGACTTCATGTCGGGCATGAAGCTGAGCTCGCGCAGCTGCTCCTCATCGTCATCGTCCTGGCCGGCGGCATCGTCGGCATCGCTGTAGGTCGTGTAGAGAGCTGGTCGCGACTTGGTCTTGCCGCCGCCTGCCTTCTGAGCCGGCTGCTCCTGTGAATTGCTGCGACTGCAGCTGCCACTGCGCGAGGAGGAGGAGGCCGTCGCGGCGGCGGCGGCCGCGGCACGTGCGGCAGCAATGATGGCCGTCTCAATATCGTTGCACGTCTCCAGCTGCTGCATGGGCAGCGGCTCGTCGTGACTGTGGCTGCTGCTGCTGCAGCTGCTGTGGCTGTTGCTGCGACTGTTGCCGCTCGCGCCGGCGGCGATCGCGCTGGCGTTAGCCTTGCTGAGGAAATGGTTCACCTGATCCTTGATGGTGGCAGCGGCGCTACTCGATATGTTGGCAGCGGCATAGATCCCGCTATCGTTCGACTGATTGGCAATATTGGAGGCGGCACCGCCGCCATTTCCATTGCCATTGCCATTGTCATTGCTGTTGCCATTGCTGCTGCTGAGCGCCGTTGAGGAGGCCGTTGTGGAGCACGAGGCGGACGAGGAGGCTGTCGAGGATGTTGATGAATTGTTGACGGCTGCATTGGGTGACGACTGCGCCGCCTGCCCTGAGATCAGCAGCAAATCCATGCATGCCGAATTGTTGACCACATCGGAGGCGGCGCCCGAATCATTCAGCAGCAGCTGCAACTGTTGCTGCTGATCGCAGCTGGCATCGGTAGCCGTTGCTGCCGTTGCCGTTGTTGGCGTTGTCTGCTGCTGTTTGTCCTGCTGTTGCTTCTCCTGTTTCTCCTGCTGCTGCTGCTGCTGCTGCTTGTCGCTGGACTCCTTGTCGCTGGCATCGTCGAAGAGCTTCAGCTCGTCCTCATTGAAGTCGCCAAAGATGAACTCGTTGTTTAGCCTGCCCAGCGCCGAGTCGCGATCATCGTTGAGTATAATCACAGCGGGCCGATTCGCCGCCGACAACGTGGTCTGCACAGCCGCCACAGCTGTGCCGACGCCGCCGCCGCTGCCGCTGTGCTTCTTGGTCGCCTCCGTCTGCGTGGCGGCGGTGGTTTTGTAGGTGATCGTGCCCCCGCTGCAGCTGGCGAAACTAAAGCTAACGGGCGGCAGTGACTGCTCATCCTGACTAGGCTTTTGGCTGAGGAGCTTCTCCTTCTTGTTGTTGTTGTTGCTGCTGCTGTTGGTGCTGTTGGTGCTACTGTTGCTGCTGCTGCTGCTGCTGCTAGTGCTGCTAGTGCTGCTGCTGGGTGACAGCTCCTTTGGCTTGCTCTTGACCTTGCCTGAGGTAGTTGCCGTGGGTGTTGTCTCCAGGTTGGATTTCTCCTGCTGCTGTTGCTTGGCGGCCGCTGCGAAATTGTAGCCCGTGGCAATGGTGGCCGGCAGCGAGACATAGTTGACGCTGTGCCGCTTGACGGTCTTCTCCAGCGCCGGATACTGCAGGTCCAGATTGCTGCTGTGAAAGCTATAGCTGCTGGCATCGTGCTCCACGCTCTTGGACTTCTGCAGCGCCGGCGGCGCTGAGGCAGCCAAGCCGGCTGTGGACAGATTGGCGCTGCTGCCGGCCGATGTTGCTCCTATTGTTGTTGTTGTTGTTGCTGTTGCTGCTGCTGTTGTTGTTGCTGGTGGCGTGTCTGGAGCAACCGTATTATTGGGCAGCTGCTCCTCCACGTCGCCGGCAGTGCTGCTGTGCGCCGGCGTTGTGTTCAGGCTCTGCGAGTAGCTAATAAGAGCAGCTGCTGCAGCTGCGCCGGTTGCCGTTGCCGTTGCCGTCGTTATGTTGGCGGACATGGCGCCGGGCAGCTCGGGAAAGTCGGGACGCGTCTTCGACGACTTGGCCTTGGGCTTGTTGTTGTTGTCCAGCAACAGCAGCGGCAACGAGGACGGCGCCGCCGCCCCCGCCACGGCCTGTGCATCGCCAGCGTCGACATCCTCGCCGGCCCGGGCCAGAAGCTCGCGCTTGTTGCGCGCAATGTCCGCATACGAAATGGGCGCCGGCGAGTTGTTGTTGCTGCTGCTGTTGTTGTTGTTGTTGTTGTTGTTGCTATTTTTGTTGTTGTTGTGCTTGGCCTGGGCCACGGCGCGCTTGTTGTTGCTCTTCTTCTTGCCGGTCTGTATGGGCAGCGAGTGCACCGAGTCGAGATCACTGGAATCGGATTTCTCCGAGGGCGGCATGGACGAGGTGGACTTGCGCCGCGAATTATCCTGCGTGCCAGCGCCGCCAGTTGCCGCAGCAACGGCAGCGGCAGCGGCGCTTGCAGCAGCGCTTGCAGCATGTGCGGCATGTTGCTGTTGCGCCTGTTGCTGTTTGCCATTGCTGTTGCTGCTGCTATTGTTGTTGTTGTTGTTGTTGTTGTAGCTGGGATGCGCTGTGTAGTAGTAGTTGTTGTTGTTGCTGTTGCTGCTGTTGTTGTAGTAGTCAATGCCGCTGCGCAACCGCTGGGACATCATGTTGGAGGAGGCGGACTTGGTTATCTGCTGCATGCGCTGCAAGTTGCCGCCGGTGGTGGCCGCCGCCGCAACGGCCGCATCGTCCATGGTGACGGCGCGCTGCTTCTTTGGCTTCTTCTTCTTGGTGACCACATGGAACTCGGCCGTTTCGGTCAGCACCGTGTTGAGCGCCTCCAGCTCGGACATGCGCGCCAGCGTCGGCAACGCCATCGACGGCAATGGAGCATCCAGCGGCGTCGACGGCTCCGACCAGTTGCTGTTGTTGTTGTTGTTGCTGCTGCTGGTGGGGGGAGCTCCAGCATCCGGTTTGGCATCACTCAATGCGGGCTCACCCAAATACTGCAGCTCCTCGGTGCCCCAGGAGCGACGCTCGCCCTTGCGCGGCACCGGCTGCGGTTGCTGCTGCGACTGCTGCTGCGACTGCGACTGCGATTGCTGCTGCTGCGACTGTTGCTGCTGCTGCTCCTTGTTGCAGTTCTTGTTGATGTCGGCAACGGAGGCGGAATTGTGCTTGCCGCCCTTCTTGTTGCGCATCATTTCGGTGGTGGCCGCCTGGCGCTTGAGCTCGTCAACCTCCATTTTGGCGCAGCTGCGCAGCTCCTCCAGCGAATTGCATTTTTTGAGCTTGTTCTGCTTCTTGCGCTCCTTCTTCTTTTGCTGCTGCTGTTGCTGTTGCTGCTGCACGCCGGCGGCGCCATCGTTCTCAATGTACTTGACCAGCTGTTCGACCGGATCCTTGCCGCGATAACCGGCCACCGATTCCACATCGACGGTGGTCGTATTGCGCTCCTGCTGCGATTTCTTCTTCGACTTGAGCTTGGTCGGCGGCTGTGGCGGCTGCACACCGCCGGCCCCGCCCACCATGGGCGTCTGCTGCAATTGGCTGTTGAAGGAGGCGGCCACTGCGGCGGCGGCCATCGCTGTTGTTGTTGTATTTGGGCCAGTTGTGAGCAATGTGGACACGCTGTTCGAGCGCTGTTGTTGTTGATGTGGATGTGGCTGCTGTTGTTGCTGCTGCTGTTGTTGTTGTTGCTGCTGTTGTTGTTGTTGTTGTTGCTGCTGTTGTTGCTGTTGTGGTTGCTGCGAGGCTGTTAATGCGTTGCCAGCGCTACTGCCCATGGTAGTTGTGATGAGCGTTGTGAATTGGTTGGAGGAGTTGCCGCTGACGCTGCCATTGCCGCTGCTGTTGCCGTTGTTGTTGTTGCTGTTGTTGTTGCTGTTGTTGGTGCTGGTGCTGCTGCTGATGCTGTTGCTGTTACCGTTACCACTTCCGCTGGCATAACCATCGCTCAACGCGTTGCCGTTCTCATCAAACTGGCGCTGCAAAAAATAAAATAATCAAATAAGTAAAGTTGTTAAATACAAAAGCAATCTTGAATGCAATTAAAAATTGACTGTTTGCGCGCGAATTTCAAATTTAATTCTTTCTTTTTTTTAATTTAAACTAACCATCAGCTTAAACGTGGCGATCAATGCATTGTTACAGCGCTTTAAACGTTTCACTTTCATTTGTGTTTTTGGGCAGAATTTGTAATTTTACATTCTATAAAAATTTAATTTGTATTTTATGCCATTTTGGGGCTATTTAGCGTTCTTGGACAGTGAACTTCACGACTCATTTTAAGTTATTAAATTAAAAACAACAATTTAACGATTTATTTGTCAACACGATTGTTTAACACAAGAAAAACTGGTTGAAATTATATTTAAAAAAATTAGAAAAGCTTCCGCATAGGAAAATATTGTTTTTAATTAAGTTTTCCTTGCCATTCTTTATTTATCTTAGCCATATTTCGTTTTCTGGTCGATCCATTTTAAATGATATACTTTCTTCAATCAAAACTACAAAATTTCGACTAGTTTTTATGGGCTAGGCTCTACCAAATAGACCCAATATTCCCATATTTTGCACAAGAGCAACGTATCCCGACTATTTGATTAAAAGTACCACAGTTTAATAAGAGGCCCTGTTTGTCTGGCACACCGAGTACATCTGAGCGCGCACGAGTTTAGCCCAATAAACAAAGGGGCAGAATAAGCGAGAATTATCAGGATGTTTATACAAACAACATATTTCAAAATTCTCGCCAATGTAAATATATACTAATTACATTTATAATTTATTTTGCCATATGTCTCGGAACCGGGCTTTAAATTGTAATTAATCAGCCTTCAATATTTACAGAAAATGCAACTGATCGCAACTTGAAAGCTCGGCTCAATTTAACGCGTTTTAAGGCTTAAGAAATCATGTTTATGTTTAATATCAACTGTCAAAGTAGTTGCGAGCGGAAGTAGGTTTAGTTTTTCTAGTAATTTTCAACTTTTTACTGGGTAGAATTATGCAGGAATGCATTTAAAGTGCTTGCTACATAGAACCTAATAAATATACAATATATATATATATATATATATATATTATATACAATACACATATATATTATATACAAATCCAACGATTTAAGCACTCACTAACAATCAAAATAAATCGCTTTTTATAAACCTAACAAATGAAACCCCTTTTATCCGACATAAATCTCTAGTAAAAACTAATCAATTAAACTCACGTTAGATCTCGCTTAGAACGGTTTGTTTTGAGACGTGATTTTATATTAACAATTGTGATTTCTGTTACCCAGATTGTTCTAAATATAAAATGAAATGTATAAATACAAAACACTTTATTTATATTTTTATGATTTATATATCAATTCATATAACTCAATCATAAGAATCGAACAAATGAATAGAGTATTTATCAAACACACATCTTTGGGTATAATACGTGATTCTATACTGAAAAAAAAATACGTTTTTCGACAAGCTCTAATTTTTTTTCTTTCTTTTTTTCTTTTTTAACACATATATATAAATATGGTATATTCTTAATTTTCTAATTTCTATGGTTTAACTTTTTTTGTTGTTTTTTTTAATATTTAATTTCTTTAATTCAATGTGCAAATGTTTAAAAAAGTGATGACAAAGCATCTAGTAAGAGTGCATTTAAATATTAAAAAAAAATTTTTTAGCTTTATAATAATCAATAGTTCATGACTTTTTTTTTTTTTTTTTTTTTTTTATAGCCTTCTACAAAGGTTTTTGTTGTCTTTTACTCGCTCAGCTGGCTTATTACCCTCTAGTTATTTCCATTAATAGTTTCTTGAAACCTCGTGAAATGCATTTTGCAAAGTATTCACGCGAACTCGATTCTATACAAACTTCTGGTCGTCTTGACCACATGCTGCTGCACGCTGCTCCCCACTTACCGTTGTGACCTTGGCGCCGTGGGAGGCGGCGACAGCTGCTGCAGCTGCTGCGGTCATCATGCGTCCAATTTTGGCCGGACGCAAGTCATTGCCGGCAAATAACTCGGCGCTAGAGCTCTTGCACAACTCTTTGGCCGACGAGGAGCAAGAGGGGCTCGTTAGGCCGTAAACCGAAGAGCAGGCCGTATAGCTATCATTAAGCGACAAATAGCCGGCATCAACTCTGCGCTTCTGCTCGTCCAGAGTGAGAGTAAATTGCCCCCCAGCTGCCAAATTGGATGGCGCTGCAGCGTACTGCGGTTGTGGTTGTTGTTGTGGTTGCTGTTGCGGTTGCTGTTGCTGATTCTTAGCGAAGAGCTCCAGCACGGAAAAGTGCAACGGATCATCGATTAGGAACTCTTTGACAGCGCCTGCATCCTTGCCATCGGCCTGCTGCTGCTGTTGTTGTTGTTGCTGCTGCTGATGTTGCTGCTGTTGTTGCTGCTGTTGTTGCTGCTGTTGCTGCTGATGCTGCTGCTGCCTCTGCATCTGCTGGTTGATAGCGTCCAGCAGCTTCTCGTTTCTGAAACTCATCACGGCCTCACGAATCGCATCCAATTGTTGATCCTTGTTTATGTTTTATTTGTTTTCCAGGTACGAAAATTAAAAAGTTGAATAAAAATAAATATTGATATTAAATTAAGTTGTATAAAGTGCCCAGATTCAACTCTTACACATATCAGATATTTTTACTATATAGTGCAGCAGAAATGTGTTGGTATTTGCGTCTATTTGCCCCAAAAACAGGACAAAATTCCAAAAGCGATTCTCCACACTGCTTTCATGATTGATGTTAATGCAATAAGATGTTACGATTAGGAAAGCAATAAATGCAAAAAAATGTAACAAATAGGGAATTTGGAACACGTTGAAGAAACAATAGCGCGTGGAGAATTTAAAGAGAAGCGATTACAGAGCAGATATTTTTGTATAATATGCAAATTGACTGATTGATTGGAAGTCGAATTTTAAAACTATTTGACACAAATAAACTTTAAACTATTTATAAGCATTAACTCTTAGTTACAATCAACGAACTTCTAAAACTGTTAGGGCAAATTATGAAAGTTATCAATCGTACCTTTATTAATATTATAAGCATCAACTCCTATTTACACTCCTATTATACTATAAACTTTTCTTGTAGCAAGCGCATGTTTGAACAAAAAATAAGCAACAGTAGCTAATTTGATAAATTTTAATGAAAATTTCAAAGATCTAAGTTTGACCAAGATTCTGAAATATTTACAATATTTTAAGATCTTTAAAATAAAAAACTTTTGGCAATAAAAATTATCCAAAAAATCGAGCGTATTCAAAAATATGAAGAGCAGCTTGTAACAGCTACAAATAAGTACTTTATAAATGCTTTTGTTTAGCACTTTCTCTCTTTTCTCGATGGGAATAATGAAATCATGATGATTGCTCGATTTCGGATACAAATAACACGGCTACGCACACAAACACACATAAACTATCTACAACAAACAACCAATAAATGTTTTAAAATACAGATGAGGGGAGAGTTTGATTTAGTGCCATAATTGAAATTAATTGCATTGATGGATTTGATTGTTATATGTATGGATACGCGTTGAACAGAGGCGCGTCTTACCGCCTGCAATTCGGATGTATCATTAAGCAAGGGCTCGTTGCCACGATTTGGATAGGCTTGAGCATGATTTAGCATATCCCAAAGGGTGTCATCCAAGTTGATGTCCCACATCTCTAATGCCTCATCGCTTACCTCCAACTGATCGTATTGATGGTTAGCGGCACCAGCGCCAGCGACCTCGGCATCCTCGTCCATAACGAATTGGGTGGCGGCTGCTCCTATCTCATTCAGCTGGGTGGGCAGGCTGCTGCAGCTGCCGGTGCTGCTGTGATTGGCATTGGCATTCGGATTTGGATTCGGATTCAGATTGGGATTTACGTTGGGATTGGCGGAGACGCCCTCCTCGCCCGTAGCCAGCTTTTGCTTGACGTCCATGTTAGCCGTCTCCAGGTTGACGCTGCTTGGCAAGCTGCCGCCTTCGCGTTGTCGCGCTGACACGGACGAGTTGTTGTTGTTGTTGTTGCTGTTGTTTTTGATTTTCTTGCCGGTTAAGCTGGCGTTTTGGTTGTTGCTGCTGCTGCTGTTGTTGCTGTTGTGCTGCTGGCGTCGATTGGCCCGCGCGTTGCTGCTGCTGGCGCCGCCACTCAGCTGATAATCACAGTTAAAACGTTGGGTTGCTGCTGCTGCCGCTGCCGCCGCCGCTGCTGACGTCGTTGCCAGCTCGCTGCGATGCGTCGCCTCGACCAGATCCTGCAAAGAGCCGCCCTGCTTGTGCCGCTGCGCCGCTGTCCGATGGTTGGTATGGTAGCTGCTACCGCTACTGCTGCTGCTGTAACTGTTGTTGCTATTGTGCGCTCCGAAATTGCTGCCACTTCCGCTGCCGACGCTGCTGCTGTGACCGTGATGGGCGTGATAGCCGTGATAGCCACTGGACGTTGATGAGGATGCGGACGTGTTGCGCGTTAGACAGGTTTTAATGGCCCGATAAGAGTTCTCCTCGTCGTACTCGGCCTGCTTGAGCATTTGCTGTGGAACAAGATGAAGAATAAGAAGTCGCACAACACCAAAAGTTTAAGCAGTTAACAATTAATTATAGCTTTTGCACATTTTGAATCCTTACCAGAAAACGCTCACTTTTGTTTTTTCTGTCGCCAGGATTGCGATACCAATAGGCCTCCTCGAGCAGTTTCTTCAAAGATGCGTCGTCGAGATCATTTATTTCGCTATCCTCCCAAGCGTATTTTGTCTGCAAATTATTGTTTATTTTATTTTAGTTTATTCGTTTATTTAATTCAATTTTTTTAATTTTTAATTTTTTTAAATAATTAAAGGCACAATAGTTTTTCGAGTTCGTAATTAACCTCAAACAACACAGACCGGAGCACTAAAATGTTTATGTGCAACAAGAGCTTATGGCACTTGTGGCAAGTGTGTGCGAGTTACCTGGAAACGCAGCTCAGCTTAGCTTGGCTCGCCGTTAGCTCTCCGCTGCGTCTTGTCGCTGCGCTTGTTTTATTAATTCTAGCACATGCAACGCACTTGCCTTCGGCTTTTATAATAATGCGTGCGCTTATATGTGGGCATGTGTGTGCGTATTTACGTATGTTAACAGATACGTATGTTGGGCCCAAGTCACAAACAGAAGTGCAATGAGTTATATAAAACAAATAAGTGCGTATGCGGTTGCGTTTAAAGCGACGACGCCACAAAACAAAACGTTATACGCTTAAGTTATCACAGTTGCGGTTTGCGCAAACCCGAAAACGTAAGCAAAAAAAAAATATTAGAAATAATAATAAGAATTAAAGAAAACAAAAGAAATTTGTATCCATTGAAAATAAAGCGAAATTGTAAATTGCGTTTTAAAGAGTCACGTTCGGCCTGCCGATCTGAACCTGTGTTAAAGCCTGTCAAACGCAGGCCTGCAAGTGCTTACGTCAAATATGTGAGCGCCTGCAATGGAAGGAGTTATGGCGACTGACAGCTAACGGCACTTGTCCAAACATTTTCCAGTGAACGAGTGCGTTGAAGCGAAAGGGCAAGTGCGTTGGTTTGCGTTCCCCTTCTGATGCTGTGTTATTGTTGTTGTTGCTGCTGCTGGTACTGCTGCTACCGGCGAATGTCAAAACAAGAGTAACGGTGCTTGATATGCAATATGCAACACTCTTGTTAAAGACATTGTTAAGCACTACATAACAAAACTTTTAACAGCAGCAAGAAAATTGAAATTTCAATCTAAATTCAATTTGAGCGCAAAATTTATAGAGTTTCTTGTTGATGAATTAAATGTAAGGAAACCAATCAAATATGTTGCCCAAATCATTTGTATACAAATACATACGTTAGACGAATGACGTATGTATACACACACATATATATATATATATATATATACATATATATACAAATATATATATATATATATATATATATATATATATATATATTTATATATATGTATATGCATGTTGGTTTTTTGTATGCGTGGAAAAGATGCCGATATTTATAGAATGTTTGTGCGAGTTTTATTAGCTATGTAATTTAAAAAACTTTAAAACAGTGATATGACGTGCGACCTCAGACACCATATATACATATTTGTATAAATGTATGTGTGTTATTGTTGCAAATGTCGCCTGAATACGGCCAGGAAACCACAACACACACCATGCAAAACACGATAACAAAAAAATAAACACAATTTTTTTTTCGTAGAAATCAAAACAAAATTTAAATAAAAAAAAAAACAAAATTAAAAAAAGGTTAAGAAGTAGAGTAGCGCTCGTTTGTTTATATGAACTACTGAACTTATTCAGTGGAAAGTGAGTGAAACTATTCAGCTGCTCCGTCTATCACGATTGAGGGATTTAAAGGTTTCGCAATAAACAGTTCCGTTATTCGGCGTTGAAACAAATAAGCGCGATTTAAGAGATCGTGACGTCACAATATCGGTTTGAGCTTTGTTTACATCTTGAAAAACATGAAAGTCGAGTTTCTATCCGATTATTCCTTTGGGAGATATACGATATAGAGGTCCGATCGGGAAAATTGTTATATGTACATATGTATGTGCTGTGTGCACTAATAATACGGATGCCAAGTTTCCTTAAGATGGCTTGCTTACTTTAGTCGCAATACTAGGAGCGAAATTGTCTTTAATTTCATACAAACGCACCTCTCGCACACAAAAGTCTGATGTGACGTTACAATTTGTGTCGGTCGATCATGAACGATGCGTTCGGTTCAGAACCACGATTGAGAGCCACAGGACTTCTGAACTCTTAATATTGTGACGTCACAATATCGTATTTAAATTAGAGGTGGGCGCGGGTCGAGCCGGGCTTCGTGGCCCATGAATCTTTCGTGCCGAGATCGTGGCTAACTTTTAGGCACGAAAGCAATAAATTACTGAGAAAAAAAATCTTAAGTGAATCTTATGCCGTTTGGAATTTGTAAATTCGTTCGCAACTTTAATATGCAAAATTCATAATTTTTGCCCTACCTAAATTCGGTCAAAAGTATTTGGCGTCTCCTACTAAGCCTTTTCAGTGCGTGCTATAGTTTTGGAAAAAGTCAACAATCCTAAATTAAAATACATTGCTAACCCAGAGAGCTCTGTCACCAGCGAAAGAGTATTTTTAACTTCTAGAAACATTCTTCATTCGGGATTCACAAAGAAAGTTTCGTGCGTGCTCGTGCTTTTTTTGAAACGTGCATTTTTGGACCCACCTGTAAAGTAAATAACGACAATTTCGCGACTAAAGTAGTATAACGACTATATCCGTATTATTAGTGCACACAGCAGATACATAAATTGTCCAGATCGGACGACTATATCATATAGCTCCCATAATAAAATCTGATAGAAACTCAATTTTTTTTGTTATAGATGTTTTGATCTAAATACAAATTTCATAATGGGGCACCAGTGTTTTCCAAAAACTATGGCTTTATATGGATTATATATATACAAGCTAAAAATGTAAACAAAGCACAACCTGATTCATCCTTGAGGGCAGCAGTAATTGAAATGGGTTTTTTTTTTCATATTTTGTTAGGCTTCGAGATTTGCTAAGAAAACCAAGTCTTAAAACCTAGTGTAAACAAAACGAAACGTGGCTAGATTTAAAAAAAAAAAAAAGTATAATAATGATAAACTTGTTCTGCGTATGGTTTAGGAGAATCTATCAAGCGACTTGTCCCGGACCACCAATTTGGGTTTCGTAAATCCCACGGCTGTCCCGAGCAGGTTCCTCAGGTCGTTCACAACGCATTTCAAGCATTCGAGCGGAAGGAATGCTGCGCGTTAGAGTATTTCTAGACGCTAAGCAAGCTTTTGACCAGGTCTGGCATAGGGCCCCCTTAATAAAAGGAGTCCCATCTTCCAGCGCCATATTTCAGCATTATCAGCTCATTCCTGACAGGACGAACTTTCAGAGATGGCTTACCTTATTCGAAACTTGGACCGCAGAATGAAACGTGGCGCTAAATCCGCCTACATTACCTTCATGTTGCGACCCAACAGCTGCCCAAGCCTGGTCTTGACGGTAATCTCATTGAGCACCCTTAGATCGCAGGCTTATCTGGCGAGATCTCGGCAAAAAGAGCCAAAAAAAAAACTCGACTGGCCGCCAATATCCCGAAGCTGAACATAACCACCAAAGCACTGCTCATCAAAACAATAACACCCTTATGGAGTTGATCCTGTTTACCACCTTAAAGCTACCTAGTTGTAACTAACGGAAATAAATTTGTATTCGCTTGGTGAAGATCAGAAGGCACTGATCAATTCCAGTAATCAATAAAATAGTTCAAGTTCAAGTTCAAAAATATGTGCACGGGCGTAGCCAGGGGAGGGGCAGATGTAGGTCAAATGTTTATATAAATATATTTATTTATTCAACAAATATCTACGTTCTAGGGGGGCCCCTACCCTACTGTGGCTACGCCCATAAATATATGTATATACATTTGCACAAAACCTGTTTACCCATTTTCCATGGGTTCGGGGCATACAAAAACAAAAAAATTTAGTTTTTATTCGATTATCCTATGGGAGCTATATGATATATTGATCCGATCGGGACAATATATGCACTGTGAAATATGCACGGTGTAATATGTACTGTGTGCACTAATAATACGGATTTATGCCAAGTTTTATTAAGATAGCTGGCCTACTTTAGTCTTTATACTACTTTAATAGCGAAATAGTCGTTATTGTTATTGTTATTGTATCGTGTCCGCCGCGCGCACACAAAATTCCGATATTGTGACGTCACAATTTTTAGAGCTTTGCATAAGTCTTTGCATAACCTGTGGCTTTCTTAGTCGTGCTTTGCGAAAACCTTTAAAGCTCTCAATAGTGGTTCAGAACGATTGAGAATACCATTTTTAGTAGTCGAGAGACAGCAACAGCCAACTGTAAAGGAATTCACAATCAAAAACGAATTTCCGCAAATAATTGCAATTGAATAATTTAGTGCAGTTGTCCGCAGTTGCGTTCGATTGGCTCAACATATACAACGGTGCTTTCGCTCTCGCTCTCGCTCCCTCTCTCTCTTTCTCTCTTTCTCTCTCTCTCTCTCTCTCCCTCTCGATGTGGTGGGGCGCGTTGAATTGTGCGGACAACTCACCTTTTTATTCTTCTGACGCTTGCCCACATTTTGGTCATCCTGGGTTTTGCCCTTGGTGGTGGCGCCGCGTCGCTGGTGCAGCGCGGTTGCCGTTGCAATCACCTCCGGCGCCGGCTGGCCCGATTTGCTCAGCAGCGGCGTCAACTTTAAATTATGATGGGCGGCGCCGCTCGGGCTTTTCTTATCAGCAGCCACATCGTTCTGGCCAAGATCAGCGCCAGCTGCGGATTGACTGCTGTTGTTGGTGTTGGTACTGTTGTTGTTGTTGCTGCTGCTGCTGCTGCTGTCATTGGCCGGACGCTGTTCCAGCTTCACATTGTGCGACATTAAGGTGGTTAGCTGCTCCTGGAAGTAGGGCGTCGGTGTCGTCTTAGTCGATGTGGTTGTCGAGGTGCTTTCACTCAACGTGCCGGCGGCAATTGAAACGATGGGTGTGTCGGGTATTATCGCCTGGATCTTTGTTACCAATGTGGCAATGTTCGTGTCCTTGTCCTTGTCTTTGGCGTTGCCGGTGCCGGTACCGTTACCGGCGCCTGTTGATATGGCCTTGATGAGTTGCGCAGCTGCTGCGCCGCTGTTGGCAGCTGCCGTTGTGGATGTCGTGGATGGTAAGTTGCTGCCGCTGCTGGTATTTGTGGATGATGATGATGATGATGATACTGATGAATTACCAATTTGTTCATTGTTCATCTTTTGTGGCATGTAACAAACAACGAAATGCCATTAAAAATAACATACGCACAATTGGCAATTGGCAGCTTCCAGAACGGAACCTGGCGAAAAAGGAAACAATAATACTGAGACTATTAGCTGCGTAATAAACTCGCTCAGTCTCCCTCTCTCGCTCGCTCACACGCGCGCAGCGCAGTTAACGGTGACTTACCAACGAGGGTCCCAAAAGTGAATGCGCTCTGCAGATCCGGATGTCCTAGAAAAAACAGCTGTCAAGGCCGCCGTTGGCACCCAAAAAGGGCACCGTTAACACTTAAGCTTGCTCTCTTCTGTTCTCGCTCTTCGCTGTTGTTGCACTTGTTTTTGCACAGTTGCAGTTTTGTGTTGTTTTGTGTCTGGCGTAATTTTTCGCTCTCACCAAAACTCGCACGCACACACACACACACACACACAAACGCCCGCTATTGTTTATTTGCGAACGTAAGTGAAACTGTAGAATTGTTGTTGTTTGTTATTCTAACAAAGCTGAATGCTGAGCAAATATCGTCCGTTGCCTACGCACAATAGTTGTGTTTTTGCTGATTTTCGGTTTTGCTGTTATATATATATATATATTTTTTTTTTATTTGTGTAGTTGAGTTGTTGATTTTTCGCCTCAATGCAGTTTGCAGTCAATCGCCATCAATCAGTTAAATTGCTTTTTAGCGAAGCAACCTTGGTTAAAAAGCACTTACATCGCCAAAACCGCGTCTATATGATAAACAATGAAAAAAAACATTGATGAAAATAATGTTAAAAAAATTGAATAGAAATGCGACTTGTCAAAAAAAATCATTTGCCTTGCCAAGCCGCGCAGTGTTGCCAATAGAGATGTGCGATATTCACATGCGCGTCCATCTCTAGTTGCAAAGCGAATTTTACATACGCTCATATCTACATTTGCCAATGTTTTATTTTTGGCACACACACATACACGCGCGAATCTCTGCAAATGCTATCAGTCCATTTTAATTCTTGAATATTGTATTTTATTTAATATACGTTTAATTCGAACAGAAAAGCCGCTTGGAAGCTGGAAAGTTGGTTGTGCCACGCGTTGGCAGCCCTGGCTGTCTGTTGTCAGTGGCAACACTAGCGCAAACACGTCATTTTGCCACAGTTTTTGTTGTAGCAATTTACAAATACGTTGTTCTATTAGCATGAACAGCAATATGATGCGCGCTCACACTCGCACACACATGTACATATACACACACACATATATATATATATATATATATATTTATATATATATATACGTGAGTGTGTGATATACATATACATACGTATGAGCTCATATATGTATATATATATACTAACAGATCTTACTTTGCACTTTTAATTTGTTGTTAATCGACTAACGATTTGTTTTTTTTTTATACATACGCAATGCACACTCACGCAAACGCACTTGCTTATGCACCTTCCACTACACATATGTATGTACATTTTTCTGACCTTCTCTTACACATAGTGAGAAAAACACATCGTACTTCGTTCGACGGGCCAATGTAAGCGCACACCAGAATTGTTAACGTTCGCAACGCATCATTTATTGTGAATTTAAATGCACGAGTTTGCTTTTTTGTGTTTAATTACACATGAAACGTAAAAATTCGGAAAAGAACGAACACTTTACAGCGCAGTTGTTTTGCTTTACAACACTTTCGCATGTCTTTCGCAGCACTATTGGCGACCATAAGGTGTAATCGAATACATCGATTGTATGTAGATAAAAGCAACTCTACGCTTCCAGGGTGTTAACATGCTGTCAGCTTGCTTTTGAATATCACCTTTCGGGTTATGATAAAAGTGCGTTAAATTGGAACGCTAAATTCGAACTGAATGCTTGCCTACTAAAAAGCTAAATTTCTTTGCGGTTTTTACTTGTTTTTAATAATCATTAGACTTTAGCAGTAATCTATTTAACAGAGCTGTTGAATAGTCGCAGCGCTAACAGAGAATTTTTGTTATTTAACAGAGCCAAATATAACAATCGATAACACAGACATTTTAATTCTTCTCAATTTGCGAGACGTTTGGACAGCGGACTAATGCAATAAAAACCGGCATTTGTGTTTTTAAACAATAAAAATGAAAACCAAATACGAATTCGACGATGATGTTGCATCTATATGTGAATCGACGGTAAATATAAGTTGGACATGCTTTAATAAAACCAAACATAAACATCGAGTGACGTGTGCCGTCTCTTTCTAACTGCCACCGTGCTCCGTTTGTTTTGGTTTATATTGTTTTGTTTTGTTTTATTTTTTGCATTCGATTTGATGACGATATTCTATTGTTTTATGTTAGGCCACTTTGACCGAGGGCTGCCGACTGTCCGTGCGCATGCACAAGACCGACGACTGGCCGCTGGCCGAGGTAGTCAGCATCAAGGAGCAGGACGGCAAGCGTCAGTTCTACGTGCACTATGTCGACTGTAAGTAGAGTGCCCGACCAGCAGATACCCTGTGCCCAGCTGCTTTGATATTAATTTTCTGTTGGACGCCTGCAGTTAACAAGCGCCTGGACGAGTGGGTGCACGAGGACGATTTGGACACGCGCAAGGTGCAGTTCCCGCGCCGCGACGGCCCGCAGACCGGGACCAGCACCGGCGTAACTACGCCCAAGCGCCACCATTCGCTGGCGGGCAGCGTGTCGCGGCCCACGTCCCCGCAGTCACAGCAGCAGCTGCAGCTGCAGCATGGCATCGGCGGCGTCGGCAATCTTAACGCTAGCAATCTCAGCGTCGCAGCAGGCGTGCCCAGCAGCGCCCTAACTGCCATCAACAGCGCCGAGCTGGTCAGCAGCGTCAATGGGCTGGCAGCGGCCTTGCATAAGCGCATGAATCGCCGGCGCAAAGTGCACGCTGGCGTGGGACACAGCTCGGTTCACCTGCAACAGCTGCAGTTGCAACAGCAGCAGCAACAGTTGCAACAGCAGCAGCAGCAACAGTTGCAGCAACAGCCGCAGCAGCAGCAACAGTTGCAGCAGCAACACTTGCAACAGCAGCAGCAACAGCAGCAACAGATACTGCAACAGCAGCCACAGCAGCAGCAGCAGCTGCAACACCCGCCAACGCCACAGACGCCCGTCCACGTGACCGGAGATGGCGGCGGCCTGTTGCCAACGACGCCGTTGGGCGTCGGCAACGAGGACGGCTCGCAGGATGGCAAGATGGCCACACCGCGACAGTCGGGCAGCATGGTGACGCACCAGGACGATGTCGTGACGCGCATGAAGAACGTGGAGATGATCGAGCTGGGGCGGCATCGCATCAAGCCCTGGTACTTCTCGCCGTATCCGCAGGAGCTGTGCCAGGAGAACTGCATCTACATCTGCGAGTTCTGCCTCAAGTACTGCAAGAGCCGCAAGTGCTTGGAGCGTCATCTGTCCAAGTGCAATCTGCGCCATCCGCCCGGCAACGAGATCTACCGCAAGAACACCATTTCCTTCTTCGAGATCGATGGGCGCAAGAACAAGGTGTACGCGCAGAATCTGTGCCTGCTGGCCAAGCTCTTCCTGGACCACAAGACGCTCTACTACGACACCGATCCGTTTCTGTTCTACATCATGACCGAGTTCGATTCGCGCGGCTTTCACATCGTGGGCTACTTTTCCAAGGAGAAGGAGAGCACCGAGGACTACAATGTCGCCTGCATCCTGACCATGCCGCCGTATCAGCGCAAGGGATACGGCAAACTGCTCATTGAGTTCAGCTACGAGCTGTCCAAGTTCGAGGGCAAGACCGGCTCGCCGGAGAAGCCGCTCTCCGATCTCGGACTGCTCTCCTATCGCTCCTACTGGGCCCAGACCATCCTCGAGATACTCATCAGCCAGAATCCCAGCACAGACGGCGAGAAACCCACCATAACTATCAAGTATTTAATATTTAAATGTTATATATTTATATATATTTTTTGTTGGAGACGTCTCCGATCCTATAAAAAACATATATATATTCTGGAACCATGTCCGTCCGTCCGTCCGTCTCCGCTTAAAAGCTATCGCCATGAAACTTTGGCATAGCTTCGTCTTCTTGTTGCATGCAGTACATATGTCGGTGTCTGCCGGATCGGACTATTATATCATATATAAAACAGAATTTTTGCATAAATCTTTACCAATGTTGGCAATTGTGAGCGTGCCCATCCACCTTACATTTAGTTTCAATATAATCTTCTATAGGAAAAGGGCATTTAACCTTCGGCAAACCGAAGAGAAGTCCTCTTTCTCGTTTGTTTTTAACGAAATCCTGTCGCTTGCAGCGATATATGCGAGTGCACCTCGATTAAGAAGGAGGATGTCATCTCCACGCTGCAGAACTTGAATCTGATCAACTACTACAAGGGTCAGTATATCGTCTGCATCAACCGGGACACCATCGAGCAGCATCAGCGGGCCATGCTGAAGCGCAAGATACGCATCGACTCCAAGTGCCTGCACTGGACGCCCAAGGACTGGTCGAAGCGCTCCAAGTGGTAACTACAACTGCCAGCCGTGTGCCTGCACACGATTTCTCGATTCGATGCCAACCAATTCAATTGTAAATGAAACGTAAACTGAACTTTGCCATTTTCTCTTTCCTAGAATGCGCTACCCGCCTGCCAATTAAACTTAGCTGCTAGTTAACCCCGCCGAAAGTACAATAAATGCTATGTCGCTGCTAGAAACGCTTGCAACCGGCAATGGTATCATATTCATTTCCATTTATTCATCCTCATCATCACAAAGATCACAAGCAGGAGCCGATGGAGCAGCCACTTTGTGTTGTTTTTCTCATCCATGTTCCTTATAATTTGTAAATACGCTTAATAAATAATTTACTACATGTTCAAATATTGAAATTCTATGTATTCGGCGGCTGCTGATCGCTGGCCAGCTGATCCATGGCCACCAGTGTGGTCGACTCGAAGGCATTCTCCACGCTGTTCAGCATGGTGCGCAGTTCCTTGACCGCCTCCCGGTTGCTGGCCAGCTTCAGCTGCTGCTTGGCCAGCTTCGCGCGCGACCGGTGATTGCAGCGCAGCTGCTGCTTGCACTCCTCCAGAAGGCGCCCGTCCAGCTCGGTGGGCCGCCGGTCCGTGGCCAGCGCAGCGCTTAGCGCCGGCAACTTGGCGGCTGTGGATGCCACCTGCGGCTGCTCGAGCGGGTCCGTGTGCCTGCCATCCAGGGCCTCGCACAAGTTGATCTGCTTGCTCAGCGTGACCAGGCGCGCGAGCTCGCGCTGATACTCCTGCTTGATCTCTATGTAGACGCGCGCCTGCTCCTCCACCTGGCGCTGCATATTCTTCCCTTCGTCCACATAGCGCTTCAGCGACTCCAGGTGCAGCAGATTCTGTATGTCGTCCAGGTCGCTGCTGGTGCTGCTTGTCGGCGGGCTTGCTGCATCCATGTTTTTTTCCCTTTCAAAAGCAGTTCGAATTTGTACAATCCAAAATGGGTTTGTTTTTCGATTTGAATCAAGTACATGTCGCCAATCGATTGCACAAGGCCTATCGATAGGCATGTGCGCATAGCGTATAACAGTGCTGCTTATGATCTCCATTTCAAACTTGGATTGGCCGTTGTACCAATTCATTTGTATCAGAAATGAAAAGAACTGTACCACTAAAGATTAAAGTACCTATTCTATATAATTATTTTTCTCCTTTATTCAATGTCTATTTAATTAAAACAAGCTAAAATTTGAATTTGGTTGATTTTTAGGTACTTACTATGAATAAAGGAAACATACACAAAAAATTACAAATTAAATGAAAACTATACATTAAAAAATATTACAAATTTAAAATAATATCTATTTAATTAATATTTTTTATTTAATGATAATTATAAAAAAGATTAGCATGTACATTTGCTTAAGAAAAGGGCAATTGTTGAGTACAATTCGCGTAAATAAGGAAAGTACAAATTTTGATATATTTGTACCATAGCTAACATAGTTCGGCCCTAACTAGCGATAGTCAAAACTATCGTTTTCTGGTGGGCTCGATAACTGACAGCGTTGCCAGATGACAGCAAAACACGTGTTGCCGGCTCATTCAATAAACACAGAGCATTTCAGCATTTCTTGTTTTAAGTTTTATTGTTTTCATAAAGAGAAGCAGAAATAAATCAAATACTTGACACAATGGCGCGTGGCAAAAAACAGAATCCGTTTGCTGCCAGGAAACGACAGAAGCGCGCAAACGTAATGTAAATCAAAAGCAGAGTGAAGAGTCTGGTAAATATTCGTTTTCATAATTCTTACAGGGTGCTCCGGAGCGTCCGGATCGGCGTGCGGAGCCTTATCAGGAGATCGAGCGCGACAACGCGTCCTTCATCAAGTACTATCACCTGCAGAAGATCTGCGCCACGGAGGAGGAGTGGACGCAGTTTCTAGCCACGATTCGCGACAATTTGCCGACCACGTTCCGCGTAACTGGTTTCAAGGACGAGGCGCGGGCGCTTTTGAAGATAATTCGGACGCAGCTGTTCACGGAGTATGTGCGCGCAGTTGCCGAGCTGCACGATCTACCCGCCGAGCAGGTGGAACGTCCCCTGTGCCTGCCCTGGTATCCCAATGGCATGGCCTACCAGCTCCATTTGACGCGCAAGGATATCCGGCGCTCGGAGCCGCTGTTCCGGCTGCACAACTTTCTCATCGTGGAGACGACGGCAGGCAGCATTAGCCGGCAGGAGGCGGTGTCCATGATACCGCCCCTCGTGCTGGACGTCCGACCTACCGACAAGGTGCTGGACATGTGCGCGGCGCCCGGCTCGAAGACCGCCCAGCTGATTGAGGCGCTGCACGCCGCGCCCGAGGAGCACAAGATACCGCCCGGCTTTGTGCTGGCCAACGATGTGGACAACAATCGCTGCTACATGCTGGTGCACCAGGCCAAGCGCCTGAACTCGCCGTGCCTGCTGGTGACCAACCACGACAGCAGCTTCTTTCCCAATCTGCTGCAGACGGACGCGGCCAGCGGCGCCAAGTCCGTGCTCAAGTTTGACAAGATCCTGTGCGATGTGCCGTGCTCGGGCGACGGCACGCTGCGCAAAAATCCGGACATTTGGATGAAGTGGAACCTGGCGCAGGCCTACAATCTGCACGGCGTCCAGTATCGCATTGTGAGGCGCGGCGCTGAGATGCTGGCGGTGGGTGGCCGTCTGGTCTACTCCACCTGCTCGCTGAATCCCATCGAGAACGAGGCGGTGCTGCAGCGCATCATCAAGGATGCGGACGGCGCCCTCGAGCTGGTCGAGGCGTCGCATCTGGTGCCGGGCCTCAAGTACAAGCCGGGCATGACCGATTGGAAGCTGGCCACCAAGGAGGTGGACGCCGTCTACAGCAGCTTTGACGAGGTGCCCGAGCAGCTACACACGATCATCCGGCCGGCGATGTTCCCGCTGCCCGCCGCCGAGATGGCCGCCATCGGCCTGGACAAGTGTATGCGCGTGCTGCCGCATCTGCAGGACAGCGGCGGATTCTTTGTCGCCGTCATCGAGAAGCGGCGTCCCCTGAACTTCGAGAAGAACGATCTGCAGGATGTGCTGAAGCAGGCCGAGGCGACGCCTGCGCCGGATGAGGCCGGCAAGCCGACGGAGGAGAAGTCGGCACCGTGGGGGCCGCAACGCAAACGCCGCCGGCTGCACGGCTACAAGGAGGATCCGTATGTGTTCTTCGGCGAACAGGATCCCGACTACGCAACCATCCAGCAGTTCTACCAGCTGGACGACTCTTTAAACAAGCGCTGCCTGCTCACGCGCTGCCAGACGGAGCGCAAGAAGAACATCTACTACTGCTCCGAGCCCATTCGCGACCTGGTGCTGAACAACGAGCACAGCATCAAGATCATCAACACGGGCGTCAAGACTTTCGTGCGCTGCGAGAACCGCCACACGGCGCATCCGTATCGGCTCGCCCAGGAGGGGCTGCAGACCTCGAATGCGTTCATTGGGAACAGTCGCCGCGTCCAGGTGGAGCGTGACGATCTGGTGCTGCTGCTCAACTGCACGGATCCGACGAAGCCGCCCTCAACATTCGAACTGCAGCCGGCCACGCAGCAGCGCTGCAAGGAGCTGAGTAAGCATCCAATTGAACTGCGACATCATGCGCATCCCTTTCACATCCATTTCAAATCCTTTCCTTGCAGGCGTTGGCAGCTGCATACTCAAGTATACGGACGAGGCGTTTACACTGTTCGTGGTCGGCTGGCGTGGCACCTCCAGCCTGCGCGCCTACGTCGACCGGGACGAGACCGTGCACATCCTGCGCCTGCTCGGCGCCGATCTCAGCAAGTTTGAGGTCAACAAATACGAGAAGGCAAAGGAGGCCGCTGCCGCGGCCGCTGCGGCGGCTGCAGATGCAGATGCAGATGCCGCTGCAGTCAAAATGGAGGAGAACGACGAGCCCGAGCAAAAGGAGGAGGGAGCAGGAGGCTCTGACAAGGACTAGAAAATATATAATATAAACTTAATATAATTAATCCGACCATAATTTTGTATATCGCAACTAAACTCTGTTGATTATCCACCCCAACTTTGTTTATTTATTTTTTTTGTATATAAATTAGTGTTCCCAACCTAACCTCAACAAGAGGGACGTGGAAAACCATTTGAATTTCACATTAGAGGCGATCGGTGAGTCACCCTGTGGCACACATTTGCCAGAAATTTATGGATTTAAAGTAGTATTGAGAGATTCTGTAAGCATTAAGCGCATCCTTCGCTTATACGCAAATAATTCATAACATTGAAAAATTGCAGGCAGTTAAATATATATCAATCATTAGGCATTTAATTAAAGCGGGTGTAATATTTTTTAGGGCTTATGCCCAACCGCTTATGTTTTTGCTGTGGCATTTTTAGTCTTCATATGCATGGTCATACTTTTTGAAAATGCCGCAAAGTAGGTGGTTAGGAACAGATGAACCAAGTTGCAATGTTATATTTATAGACAGGTCTTAGTTGCAGGTAAAAAGACCATTAATTCACTTTCACACAATTGTTCTCAATCACAAAAAGCTAGCGCATCAGCAAAAATGCTGTACATTTAAATTATTTGCAAACAAAAATGGCGGCCTAATCTGCCAACGTCAATTTTTCTTGAATTTTGTAGCAAGAAAAACAATTGCAAAGAATATATTATATTTTTTCATCTGATCGTGCTGTATGTTTTTCAAGTCTATAACAGCAAATATCAATTAATGTTGAGAGTGTGGTTTGCCCATAAATGCAAATAACCATTTTTTGCCATGATTGGAAAGTATTTGGTATTTAGTACTTCCGTCCGATTGTTATCGACGTTATGAAAAATAAGTTAGTATCATCACTAATAACTGCCGTCTAATTCGGGTCTTCCGAATAACGAGCAATTGTTTTGTAGGACTTAACTTTTGGTTCAAAATAAACCAAAAAAAAAAAAAACAATTTTAAAACATTACAGTTAAATACATTGTACTTTAATAAGCATTACTTAGCTAGTACGACTTGACAACACTTGCTTGCAAAGATGTGATTTACACCTTCCCTTAATCGAACCAGTCCAAAGAGGGCATCGAATTCAGTCCACTTGTGTTCTTCTCCACGGTTTGAGTTGTTAAGGGCTGTTTGTGCTTTGGCAAAAAGGGCTTCCCGGCGATAGTTGGCTTTGCTGTGACCCCATTCATGTTTAGATTTGCTGATGGCTGCTTTCGCGGTGGCACCACTGGCCTGCTTGGATGAGTTGGCTTTGATGTTATTCCACATAAGCTATCAGCTGGGGCTGGAAGTGGTGGCAGCTGCTTCTTCGGGGGCACCACTGGCCTCCTTGGATGAGTTGGCTTCGAAGTGATGCCAAATAGGCTATTCCCAATAGTTGGTGCTGTTGCTGGTCGCTTGTGCGGTGGCACCACTGGCCGCCTTGAATGAGTTGGCATCGATCTCATAGTAGGCGCTGTTGGGAGCCGCATCTGTTGTGAGCCAAATTGTTGGCCAGGGAAAGCTGGCAGTGAATTCCGTCTTCCCATGGTTGGATTTGGTGGTTGCTTCTGCGGTGGCCCCGCTGGCATTCTTGGGTTAGTTAGCGTTGATCCCATGGCTGCAGCAATCGGTTGACCAGGAGTAATTTGCATGGAATTCAGTCCATTAGAGTTCGCTCCCATGGTTGGCACTTTCGGTAGCTTCGTCTGTGGTGGGTAGAACTGTTGCCGGGGAAAGGATGGCATTGAATTCTGACCACATAAGTTGCCCCCGATGGTCGGAGTGGTTGGTGGTACCTTCTGCGGTGGCACCACTGAAGTCCTTGGATAAATTGGCTTTGATCCCATAGTAGGCATTGTTGGGAGCATCTGCATCTGTTGTGGGAGACATTTTTGACCTGGGAAAGTTGGCATTGAATTCTGTCTTCCCCCGGTTGGAATTGGTGGTTCTGTTTGCTGTGGCACCGCTGGCTTTTTTGGGTTAGTTGGCGTTGATCCCATGGTTGGATGTGCCGCTAGCTTCATCTGTTGTGGGACAAATGGTTGGCCAGGATTAGTTGGCATAGAGTTTAGACCATAAGAGTTCCCTCCTATGGTTGGAGTTGTCGGAGGCATCGTCTGTTGTGTGACGAACGGTTGACCAGGAAAAGCTGGCACCGAATTCCGTCTTCCCATGGTTGGAGCTAGTGGTTCCTTTTGTTGAGGCACCACTGGCTTTCTTGGCTTAGTTGACGCCGTCACTACCTGCGTCTGTTGTGGCACGAACGATTGCCACGGAAAAGATGGCATTGTACTCTGACCACCTGCGTTCCCTCCAATGATCGGAGTGATTGCTGGTTCCTTCTGCGGTGGCACCACTGGCTTTCTTGGGTTAGCTGGCTTTGATTCCATAGTAGGCGTTGTTGGTGGCTGCATCTGTTGTGGAACAAATGCTTGACCGGGGAAGGTCGGCATTGAATTCGGCCCTCGCATGGCAGAAGTTGTTGTTGGTTGCTTCTGCGGTTGCACCACTGGCTTCTTTGGCTGAGTTGGCGTTGATCCCATGGCTGAAAATGGTTGACCAGGAATAGTTGGCATAGGCATCATTGCATTAGTGTTTCCTCCCATGGTTGGAGTTGTTGGAAGCTGCGTCGGTTGTGGTACAAAAGTTTGATCAGAAAAAGTTGGCATTGAATTCCGTCTCCCCATGGTTAGAACTGACGGAGGCACCGCTGGCCTTTTTGGGTTAATTGGAGTCGTGGGTAGCTGCGTCTGTTGTGGGACGAACGGTTGCCAGGGAAAAGATGGCATTGTACTCTGACCACCTGCGTTCCCTCCAACGGCCGGAGTGGTTGGTGGTTCCTTCTGCGGTGGCACCACCGACTTAATTGGGTTCCATCCCATGGCTGCAGTTGTCGGCAGCTGCATCTGTTGTGTGACAAGTAGTTGGTCAGATGAAGTTGGCATTGACTCCAGTCCATACGAGCTCTCTCCCATTGTTGGAGCTGCTGACAGCTGTTCCAGCTTTATTGGGCTATCTGGCGGGGATAAGCCCCCATCCAGGGTTGGAGTTGTCGGTTGTAGCTTCTGCGGTGGCCCAACTGGCTTCCTTGGGGCAGTTGGCTTAGATGTTAGGCCACATAAGTCGCCATCCTTGACTGAAGCTGGCTGCTTCTTCTGTTGTGGATTCTTTGGGTTAGCTGACTTGGCGGGCAGATTTGACATCTTCTGCTGCAGGGCCATGGACTTTTTCTGAATCTCAATGGCCTTGGCCCGTATATACTTGCGCTGGCTGGTGATAGATTGCTGGCTCATATCCTTATCCATTTTGAT
Organism: Drosophila colorata; assembly: GCA_035041545.1. Lineage (NCBI taxonomy): Eukaryota > Metazoa > Arthropoda > Insecta > Diptera > Drosophilidae > Drosophila > Drosophila colorata. The sequence goes on along the minus strand of JAWNLD010000490.1, from coordinate 8,621,990 downwards.
GTTCCTAACGGGCGCCGTTGTGCCCAGCATTGCCATGCCATCGGGATCCGAATCCGGATCCTCCTGGGTTTCGCTATAAGCCAGGGGCAGATTATTAACGGAGCATACGATATGCAGTTCGTTTTTCATCTTCTTTGGCTTGGTGGCGCCAGCTGAGCGCTTCTTCTTTCTGGCTGGATCGCTGCCCTGGATGATATTTTCGCAAGGACATTGCAAGGGTATCTGAAATTTCTTATACTCTTCGAGTCTATCTAGCATGCTGCGCTTGCCTAACATTCTAATTAGCTCTTCGCCCCTGGGAAAGTTTTCCTTAAGGCTAAAACATGTTTGCAGAATTTTACCCGGCGGCGGCATCAAATCGGAGGGCATGCGACCTAGTGGTCGCATCGGATCCTGCGAAACGGAATACAAATTGTGCAAAATGCATCGCGACACAACTCCACTCACTATTGGTTTCAGATACTCCTTATATCTTTCCCGCAAAATTTCCGTTTTCATTTTACAATCCATAGCAAGAAGCTATTTTCAGTTATTTTTTTTATATTCCCTTTACGCTTTTCTTTTATTTTTAATATTTCCTTTGACAACGTTGAGAGCAAAGAATTTTCCTTCTGACTGCAAACTGTCTACAAAATGCTAAAATTAAAATTGAAAGACGAAGGCTACTTGGTTTTTTCCAGAATCCTTTGCTGGCATTCGCCCTTAGTGTCTTGTGATTTATGTTAAGAACTAAATGTCAAACCCTGCCCAGAAGCTATCGATATTAAAACAATTAAGAGCGCTCCAGTCGGGCACGCCCGACTACGAGATACCCTGAACCCAGCTGCAGGCTGTCGTTACAAACATTTAAGCCCCTTTTGCATTCATACACACATACACACACACAAACGCACGCCGCATGCTGGGCACTTAACTAAGCGGCTTCTCTTGGAAAATTTGATGACGCGCAGTGTATGTATGGATGGATAACAAATTTGAGATTTTTATCGATTTTAGGATAACGGTAAGAGTTATCGATCATTGAAATAAACTTGATCTGCCTGTTGCATACATTTTCACAAAACCATTATACCCTATATACCCATTTCCAATGGGTGCAGGGTATAAAAACACCACAAATTCGCAGAACCATTCAAGCCCTCCAATAAATATATTCCAAAATTTTGTTATAAAATGTTACATTTATGGTTTTTATTATTAAGTTGTTGTTTTTCCCAGTATAAATATATCATATATAAAGTATATAAAAAAAAGTTCATTAAAAAATTACACATACTCTTTTTTTTGTTTTTGTTGTTTTGTTTTTCTTTTTTTGTTGCTTCCTTTTTATAAATGGTATCTCGTTTGCATTCGTCGCATTTTTTGCATAGTTAATTTCATTTGTTTTAAAACGTCTTTTGCGTTGTTTCGTGTCTTTTAAAAAGTACGTAGAAGATATATGTGTATATATATGTGTGTATATAGAAAAAGTAAATATTTCGGCATGTGTACGTGTGTGTGTGTGTGTCTGTGTCTGTGTTGCGTCTGTTTGTATTGCATGTCTTTATTGATAAGAGTAGCATTTATTTAAATGCGTGTTTTTTTTTTAAATAGTAGGAATGAGCTTTAATTTGCTTATTTATTGCAATGCATTTGACAAGACTTGGAAATCAACTTGGCAAAAACAAAAAAACATGCAGCAACAACTACAAACAACAACAACAATGCGAATGACAGCAACAAACAGCAGGTCACGATTCCATTGACGATGACGATGACGATGACGCGAATGACGCATGCGCAACTTTGTCTCAGCTGTGGCATTGGCTGTGCCACTGGATTTGGTTGCAACTGTTGTTGCTGTTGTCTCTGCTGCTGCTGTTGTTGTTGCTGTGGAACGTTTGTTTATTGGATGGCGTTTGGTTGCAGTCGTTGCTTCTCTTCAAACGAACAAAAACACAAAAAACTAAAATTTGTTTATGTATATGAAATGTAAAAAAAAAACAAAAATATATAAAACTTGACTGTGAATGAAGAGATAGAGGGACAGAGAGAGAGAGAGAGAGAGAGAGAGAGAGTTGCGACGCTTTGTCGTAGTTAGCAAATGCTTTAATGCTCGCGTTTGATGCCAAATATTGTTGGCTGGCTTTAGGCCTGTTTCTCGGCCTCGATGACCTCCTTGGTTGGCAGCACGTTCTTCTCGTTGGTTTCGGTGTGCTTCAATTTTTTCGCATCAAAGTTCTCGATGCCGGCAATGAATTGATTCTTCTCCTTCTCCTGTTCAATTGCTGAGCGAGAGAGAGGGACAGGGGGAGAGAGAGGGAGATATCGTTCGTTAAATTGTTCACATTAGTTGCAATTGCCATAAATGGCGCAGCTGGTTTAGCCACATGGCCACATGGCGCATATGTTTGCTCGTCCCGTCTAGTTGTACGCACCTTCCTTATCGGGCAACGGATTCTTCTCATTGGTCTCCGTGTGCTTCAAATTGTTCTGATCGAATGCGGTGATGCCCTCGAATATGGACTTTTGAGTCTTCTCGGTGGCCACATCTGTGCGTTAGCATGCAACATGCAATAATATATATATATATAAATATATATATATATATATGTATATTTACACATATATAAGCCAATAGTTGATTGCCAATTTAATGCGTTTTTATCAAGTATGTTTGTATGTTTGTACGTACCCTCGGCGGTTGGCAAAATGATCTTCTCCTGGGTGCTGGCATTCTTCAGCTTCTCCGTGTTGAAGCCCTCCAATTGGCTCTTCAGGTTCTCGGCCACCTTGGGCAAATCCTTGAGTGCTGGTGCTGGTGCTGCCATCTGCAAATAAATAAAAAAAAAATATCAAGAAAAATATTTAAAGAAAAGTGTAACCGACTACGCAATACTCTTTCACAGTGTAATAACTGGAAACAGTCAAAAGCTTTCTTAATTTGTATTGTAAACTCAACGTCACCTTTAAAAAATTTTAAATCTATAAAAAAAAGGTCATAATTTTTTGCTATGTCTTTAAAGGAGGTCATCAGTAGTCTCCTGCCAAATTTGGCGTTTCTAGCTCTAAAACTGAGAGAGATATAGATTTTTGTCGTATCTAAACAATCCCAACACGTTATCTGATGCGGCCATAAACGAGTATATATCCGAAGTTTCAAGTCCTAAGCGTCAACATACTCTTTTTGCATCGCGAACGCGACAAAGGGTATACAGTTTAAGGACACTTCTTACTTCAATTTTTGTTGGTCCAAATACTCGCTAAATTCTAAACAAATCGATTAATTATGCTTGGTTTGTATATTCGTTTACATATATTTTATATATATTCTGCTTGCATTTATTTGGTTGCTTTCGAAATTCGATTGATGAAACAAAAGCCCGGATATCGATAACACAGCTAGCTGCGATAAAGCGGAAATGCGCATCGATAACGATGCTCAGTACGCAGCCACTCACCAACACAATGTGTACACGCATACATGTCTTTGATTTCGCTTTGAGAAACGCGTTTCGTTGTTTACCGTTGGGTTTATTATGCGATTTCTCATCGCGATTACGCCGAAAGACGACTTATTGATTAAGAAACAAAAACACAAAGCAACATACTCATTTACAAATTTGTCATGCGAGGCGCGGTAATGAGTCATGTTGGACAGCAAGGACACACACACACACGCAAATAATGTGGTCATGTATGTGTGTGTGTGCTTGCTATCGAAGTGCCAGCAGAAATATGAGCGGGTGTGTAAGAGGAAGAGAGAGCGAGAGAAGTTCAGCGAACCTACCGCAGCAGCAGCAAGCGGCAGATTAAATTCCAATTGGACAACTGGAGGCGAGTGTACCGTTATCAGTGCTTGTTTTGCTGGTAGCCGTTCGCAAGCCAGCGAAAATAATAAACTGCATTTTATCACGTTTATTTTTAGTTGGAAATCGACCAAATTGTGTGTAGACACATTGTTCGAGCGCGTTCTCTAGTTAATCGAACAAAACAATTTGAAGAAAAAAACATGCTTCATCAGAAACGAAGCAATCGCCAGGTGCTGGGTGTCACCTGTATTTTATTTCAACCCCAAAACAACCCACAAAAAATAAATGCATACAAAGAAACAAGTAAGAGCGTTGCAGTCGGGTATAACCGACTGCGCAATAATCGTTCACTGTGTAATAACAGCTTAAAACAGTCGAAAACGGTCCTAAAAATTCGATCTTTAGGGGAGATCATCAATAATCTGTCTGCAAAAATGATATATCTAACTTTGAAAGTGACGGAGATATACAGATTATATCAATTTGTCGCGCCTCCGATGGGCAACATTTTAACACTCCAAATTTCAAGTCTCTGGCTTCAGACGGTCGGACACAAACCCAATAGACTCTTTTCACTTCGAGAACGCGTATAAAAAACTAATTTTATTGGGCCACATAAAGAAAGCGCTTCAATAATATCGATAACAAGTGCAATGCACACACACACACATGTGTCTGTGTGTGTGTGTATCTGTAAATTGCACAACAAGCGTTACAAGGGCGGCAACCGCGCCAAAATAAAAATACAAATATACACAAAGGCATATATGTACACACACGCATACACGTTTAAAATAAATCTACGCTTAATAGTCGCTCCGTATTTTATTGACCATATATGGCCGTTGAGGCGCGCCGTTCTCGCAGCCCGCCCCTGGCCGATAGACGCCGCTTGACTAACGGCCGTTTAGTCATTCCAACAGCAACTCCTTTTCCAACCGAAAAACAAACAAAGGCCAACATTGCAACACATACAAATGCAAACACACGCACACACATGCATGCACATATACGGCGAATTGTGTTTCTTTTTTGTGGGTTAGGTTGGGGGAGGGGGGGGAGGGTTAAGGAGTAGTTTGCATGTTCTCGCCTTGTTTGCCATGAATCAACTTCCAACTTGGAGCGAATTATGGTCGCGATGAATCATTTCATTTTATTCGTCGCCGCAGCCCACACTCAACGCTCTCCTTTCTTTTACTTCGAGCGCTCTCTCTCTCTCTCACACACTCTCTCGCGACTCGATGAGAGCTGTTCAAACTCCGCCGCTTGTCGGTTTTTATTTCTTGTTGTCTTTTGTTTTGTTAATTTTATATCTTGTTTTTTCGTGTTAGGCCAGGGGGGGAGTCCATTTGACCGGCGCCAGCAAACCGCAAAAGCGCCGTTAGGCCAATTTTGACATTTGAAAACGTCGTCAAAAAGCTGAGTCAAAGGCCGCTCAAGTGTTAACAAAAAACAAAAAAAAAAACAAAAAACGACGTCGCTGATGCGTGGAGCAGCGAAGGCGAAGGCGCGGCGAAGACGCGGCAATGCAGGCGGGGGCGTTAATTCGGCGTAGCGAAAGCATTAAAGAACAAAAGAAGGAAGGCAAATGACAGACACGTCCGTTTTACACCCTCGCCGCAGACAGCTCCTGGTTAAGCACACACATGCAGTGCACGTCTGCCTGTCTGTGTGTGTACATACAAACATACATACATATGCGTCCGCGACACAAAGTGAATTTTAAATATGCACAGCAGCGCAGTTTAGTCATCCACACACACACACACACACATGCTGTATGTCTGTACTTCATTTTAAATATCTTTTGCATTTTTTGCCCGACGATAAATTAAATGCCAATTGGATATTATCGATAACATCGTTTGGCTGTGTTTGGCTGCGCCACGCCCTCGCTTAAGAAAAATTTGCGACAACACACATACATATTGAACAACGAATGCAGCTTGCATGCACAGCTGCACACGTACTTGTTCATTGCGCGTGTGTGTGTGTGCTTGCTCACGTACTGTGGGGAGGATATGAAAACAGCGTCAAACGCCCCGCCCAAGCAGCAAGCACACACACACGCACACAGATACAGACACACGCAAAGCAGACGCCAAAAAACGAAAAAAGCCGGCCGGCAAAGCTCAAATACAACAAAAAGAAAAACGCAAAAATCGAAAGAAAAAACAACAAAGCAGCTTAAGGCCGTCGACTTAACAGCTGCCCAAATAAATTGGTGAAAAAAAAAGAAAAAACCAAACTAACGGCGCAGCGGAATAAATAATTTATAACAAATGTAAAGAGAAGCCCTCTTTGGCTCTCGCTCACATTTGCAATCAATGGGAAAGAAGCGCAGCTATAACAACTACAACAACAAGAGCAACAAAAACCAGTTGGCGTTGACTTTTGCAGCGCTTTATATTTTTTTTTCACTTTGCAGACTTTTTTTTTTTCTTGGCCCCCCCTACTTTCTGCAACAATGAAAAAATACGAAACGTAGCAAAGCATTGAAATTAAAAAAAAAAAAAAAAACTTCGCCGGGCCAAAAGATCTGCAAAGTATTAATTAGCTCAAACTCACCTTAAAACTGTGTTTTTTTTAGTGTTTAGTTTTTAATGGCAAAAGAAGTGTGCACTTTACAAAAAATAAATGCGGGTGGGTGAGTTGACTGATTGGGTGGATATATATATGTTTATATATATATATGTGTAAAGTATAAGCACTTGGCAAATTGGACACTTGCTACTGGATTACTGTTATATCGCGAAAGCTGACAAGCAAACAGAACGACACACAACTTAATACTGCGCGACAATTGTTCAAATCGAAAAGATGAAGGCGTACGAATTGATGTTGGGGCTGTTTGAACGAACGCAAAGTTTTGCTATCGATATCGGCTGTTATCGCAGCGCATGCTGACCTATACAACGAACCTTGGCGTACGGCGTGACTATCGATTGTGGACAAATGCGATGACATTGTTGCATTAAGCATTAGCAGTAAAGCCATAGTTCAGTATGCCCTACACATCGTACATTTCCATACTTAACATTTTGCGATTCTATGTGAGTGGCAAAATTAGCGCTGGCATAAAATAAAACAGCTGGTTTGTATTAATTTATTTTTGCGAAATAAAATTCTCCAAGTCAACTAATACGGCCTCGTAGAAGCGGCCCCATTTAATTGATTCCCTTCAGGATTTTCCCACCTTTAAATATTATAAACTGTGGGATGATTACAATATTCCTTTATTTTAAAATTACCGTGTAGCTTCGTTGCCATATCAGCTGTTTGTGGTATTGATAGTTTCATAACATCGATAAGAAATTCGATAAATCATCGCACAGAACATGAACATTTTTTACAAATATAAAATATGCTATTTCTTATAGGAAAACGTACATACTTTACATATTTAACATTTGCAATAAATGTTGATAGTGAAATCGGGCTATCAGTTTATTTTTTAAATTTAATCTTTGCAAGTTATACAGTATTTTTGCAATAAATACCAACTGTCATTCAGAATAAGACGTTAACATTCAAATATTTTATATACTTATTAAGCGTATAAATAACTTTAATAAGGCTCGGTTTGATTGTACATTTGAGTAGTCTTTAACATATTGCAATTTTAGTTCCCAGCAGCGTTACGCATAGTTCGCAGAGCGACACTCGTTCCAAACGCGCTCCATTTCAACGGGATCGCCGAATCCGTGCGCGGCAATCACATCGCCGTAGCTATCCGGCCCGTAGTATTTGGGCCGGTGGAAATGAAAGTCGTCGCAGCGATGCACGGATATCTGCGCCTGGAGCGCCACCATGCCCAGATAGATATCGTCGAAGCGGAACAGCGGCAGAGTCCGGGCCACGGCGTACATACGGAGGAGCGCGTCCCGGGACAGAATGAACGCGCCCGCCGTCACATAGGGCGGCCACCTGTCGAAGGGATACTCGGCGAGCGGCACGTACCATTTGCTGAACTTGTGCCGCAGCGGGGCCGTCTGGAACACGTAACCCGCGTAGAGCAGGCTGTGATGGTGGGTCTGGCGACCGCGTCCCAGGAAGCGCAGCACGTTCTTGACAGACACGTAATAGTCGTCGTCCACGAACAGGTAGAAGTCGCTGCTGTTGAAGTGCTCGCTGGCCCAGCGTAGGCCCATCATCGTCTTGATGGTGTTGTTGAAGTACGCATCCACGAAGTCGGCGCGTATTATGTCCCCATGCTGCTGGGCCTCCGTCTCCGCCGGATCCTGGCTCGCGACGCCCTCGGCAGGCACGCCCAGCACAAATGCGCGCCGAATACGGACGTCAGAGAATCGTGCCTCGTAGCCCCACGTGCGGCGTATCGCCTGGCGGCGCTGCTGATTGCTCAGTGCGCTCTTCACCAATATGGTAAGGCGGGGCGGATCTGGATCGCGATCATTGATGAATGCGGGCATCTGCAGGTACTTATGGGCCAGCGGGGGGACGCTGTCATTGTGCAGCGGGTAGTAGTAGTGCGTCTCGAAGTCCAGCTCGTATAGATGCGTCAGAATGCCGCAGAAGTCCACCAGGAAGATGAGGGGCAAGGCAAGCGCACATTTTAGTAGCAATTTGTAATGCTTTTTCAACATTGCGCGATGGTAACTAGCGCTGCCAAAGGCAGCGATAGTATCGTGTGGCACATACTATCGATAAGCCGAGTCGATTGCGATAGTAGCCAATGCTGTGCGCATTTTTTTAATTGTTATTTAACACACGAGTAAATTAATAACTCCACCTAGAGTCAGAATTATTATTTAAATGTCGATTCGGCTTCACAATCAACAGGCTCCAAATTCAAAACAATTTCAGTCATCCATTCAAATTAATAACAGAATATATTCTCTTCAATCACTTATAACAACAATTTTAATTGGGATCAACTTATCGAAGTTATATAAATAAAACTATTAAATCATATCCATCACATCGATTAAGACTACTCATTTATTCATATTTAAAGAAATGATTATTATGGTTATTAAAACTTATTAAAAAATTTTCAAATCTGTTATTTTCAAAGATTCGGTTACTTTTTAAATTTCACAATACTGCAACAAAATGTATTTTCGATTTTAGCATATAGACTAAATAAAATTCTTAATACTATATAGTCAAATTTAAAATTTAAATTTTATTATTCAGTAAATCAAAGTATGCTACGGCTAACGTTATAACATAAAGCGACTTCTAATGAGCAAAATCAAATTGTATTTTGAAATATTCAATCACTATTTTAATCGATACTTGGGAATAAAAAATACCAACATCTCCAACGACTGCCAAAACACAAAGAAGAAGAGCGCATTTATTGAATTTACAAAAGCGTATGAAATGAAATTGCGCTAAAGTTTTAGAAAAGCAAATAAGATGTCTGATGAAACCGCAGTGGCAACAACTGGCACGGCCAGCAGCTCCAAGCTAACAAACGCACAAAAGGCGCGCATCGAGCGGAATCAAGCCAAGGCGCAGAAGCTGCGGGAAGCCAAGCTGGTCGCGCATCCCTGCGGGAATATCCAAAAGTAAGTGGAACCGAATACATGTGCATAAATTAATGGTGATTCTTTGCGGTAGCGAGGAGCAGCCCAGTGCCGGGCCGGGCAATGCGGTCATCAAAGTGCAGGGCACCAAATACATCGACACCGGCGGGGGCTTCCTCCTAGAGCAGCCCGTGCTCGCCGCGGCGAACAGCTCGACGGAGGAGCCGGCGTTGGCGGCCGTCATCGATGACGCCATTGCCATACCGGTGGTGTACGAGGAGTGCCTGGACTGCGGCGATCAGTACGCCGACTCGTATCTGTTCAACAATTTCGGACACTCCGTGTGCGACAAGTGCCGGGACACCGAGGAGCGCCATGCGCTGATCACGCGCACCGAGGCCAAGGCCGAGTATCTGCTCAAGGATTGCGATTTCGATAAACGGGTGCCGGTGCTGCGCTACATCAGCCGCAAGAATCCGCACAACGTGCGCTGGGGCGAGATGAAGCTGTATCTGCATCTGCAGGTGCTGCAGCGCGCCATGGAGGTGTGGGGCAGCGAGGAGGAGCTGACGCGCCAGCACGAACAGCGCGAGGATAAGCGCGTGATGGGCAAGGCGCGCAAGTACAACAAGCAAATGAAGCAGCTGCGCATGGAGGTCCGCAGCAGCATATACGCCAAGAAAACAACGGCCGTGCACGAGCACGAATTCGGGCCGGAAACCTACAACGAGGAGGAGGACAATTATACGCACGCCTGCCTGAGCTGTACCTACAGCGAGACTTACGAGAAAATGTGAATTAAGCCCAAAATAAGTTGAAATCTCCCACAAATGTAATTTTTTACACCCTGGTCTCGTTGGAAATGCGTGGACAGGTCGGTTTTGCACGAATGTACATTTATATGTAAAAGGCGGGTGGAGGTTTTTCCGAACCCATAAAGTATATGTTTTCTTCGTCAGATTAGTCGATCTATCCATCTCTATCTGTCCGTCTTAAAAGGAGCTACGTACTTAAATATATAGAATATAGATCAGATCACGTTTATCACGTCCTGTTTTACCTAAAATCGATAAAAATCCGTATTTTTAAGCTTATTTCGTAGATTATGTAAGATGAAGACCCCAAATTTGGTTCACATGAATATTTTAGTACAGTATTGCATTTAAATAATCTAATCCAAAAGTTTCATTAAGATCGGCTAAGTAACACAGAAGTTATTTGCGGTTTATAAAGATCAATTTTATATCAAATGATCGATAACACTGCCTGTTTTCTTAAAATCGATAAAAATCCACAAGAACCTCCGGTTTTTAAGCTTATTTCGTAATTATTACATGAATATTTGAATACACTAGAACTTAAAAAATACATTGCAAAAAGTTTTATCAATAGCACCGAAAATATTTGCGTCTTATAAAGCAGGGTTCAGGGTATGTGCTAGTCGAATATCCCCGACTAGAGCATTCTTATTTGTTTTTGATAAGTCGGAAATTTAAACTTTGTAATTGCCAGCAAAATCAGTTTCAATACACACAAAACTATCGATATACATAAATTGTCGTTTGCCATTCGCACAAAAGAGCATAACATAATAGTTATCGCTGGGTGCCATCGCTAAAACAAACGCCAAGCTGAGAGGCTAGCAGCAGCAGCAACAGCAGCAGCTACAACAACAGCAGCAGCACCCTATACCACAAAAAATCATAAACAAAAAAAGTCCAAAAAATGGAGGAGCAATCGGACGACGAGAACTTTGAGCCGACGCCGAAGAAGATCAAGCGCGACTGGCTAAACAGCTATTGCTATTCGAACAAGATCATGGGCATGATGAAGAGGATGGGCTACAAGGACGACAAGGGCCTGGGCAAAAGCAACCAAGGACGTCTGGAGCCGGTTATTGCCGTGCAGCAGGATGGCCGTCGTGGATTTGGTCTCAAATTGGACACCGTCCACTGGTCCGCCGGCAAATGGGATCCGAACTGTGAGGATCTGGAGATACCGGAGCCGGTCATCTGGCTAAATCTGTTGGGCGACAATTGTGGCGCCTACACGTTGGAACAGCTAATGGGGCACATGGTGACCGGGCCGCGCAAGCTCAGCCTGGACGATGAGACGCAATTCTGCGATGCGGAGATCCTGCAGCACATACTCAATGCGAAGACGGTTTTCGATGATCTCAACGATACGGAAAAGCGACGTGCCCGATCCCGCTGCAATCCGTTCGAGACAATACGCAGCTCCATCTTCCTGAACCGGGCCGCCGTCAAAATGGCCAACATTGACTCCATGTGCGAGAACATGTTCACCGAGCCGCGCGACCCTCAAGGCAACACGCTGATCGGCCCGAACGAGCTGCTCTACTTTGCGGACATGTGCGCGGGTTCGTTTCTGTGTGTACTATGCTATATACTATATCCCACTTTATGTCTACTATCATGCAGGACCCGGCGGCTTCTCCGAGTACGTGCTCTATCGTAAATCGTGGCAGGCCCGAGGCTTTGGCTTCACGCTGCGCGGCGCCAATGATTTTAAGCTGGACAAGTTCTTTGCCGCCTCACCGGAATCGTTTGATGCCTTCTATGGCGACAAGGACGATGGCAACATCTTCGATCCGAGCAATCAGGATGCGCTGAACGAGTATATACGCAGGCATACGCCGCAGGGCGTACACTTTGCCATGGCGGATGGCGGATTCTCGGTGGAGGGACAGGAGAATATCCAGGAGATACTCTCCAAGCAGCTGTATCTGTGCCAGTTCGTCACCGCTTTGAAGATATTGCGCACCAACGGCAGCTTCGTTTGCAAGCTGTTTGATCTGTTCACGCCGTTCAGCGTGGGACTCGTATATTTGATGTACAAATGCTTCCAGCAGATCGCCATCATCAAGCCGAACAGCAGCCGGCCGGCCAACTCGGAGCGTTACATTGTGTGCAAGCACAAGCTGCCGAAGACGGAGGCCATCGTTGGCTACATGTGCACGGTCAATAAAATACTTAACGACAACAGCAACAGCAATAGCAACAACGGTGGCGACAGCAAGGATCAGCTGGAGCAGCAGGAGCAGCTGGATGTGCTCGAGCTGTTCAATCGCGAGGAGATGCTGCAGGACGAGCACTTCATGCGCTACATTATCGATTCAAACAACGCCATTGGCAAGCAACAGATTGTGGGACTGCGCAAGATAGCGGCATTTGCCCAGAATCTGGAGCTGAAGGAGGTGCGACAGTCGGAGGTGCGACAGAAGTGCCTCAAGTGCTGGGACCTGCCCGATAAGCTGCGCCAGGCGCCGGAGGTGAAGACCACCGAACGTCTGCTGGAGGAGCTGTTGCGGGATTGGTCAGCCGATCGCAGCTGGCTGCACATACCGGTCGTCGAGCTGAACGGCGTGGAGCCGCTGCACAAGAACATCCTGAACGTGAGCGACTGGCACTTTATGCCAATTGGACGCGGCGAGATAAATATCAACGGCTGCACGCTCTTCCTGTGCAAGTCGCGCGGCAATTTGCTGCGCTACACGGAGCATCGGAAATGGGAGCTGGTCGAGTCGAGCTTCAATGTGCAGCCGCGCTCCATATTCTTTGGCGAGATTGTGTTCGAGTATAGCGGCGAGGGGCGCACCTCGCAGAGCGTCTCGGCGCTGCACATCATGGACGCGATCTGTTTGGGCGGCATCGATATACGGCGGCGACCGTTCCTCGAACGGGTGAGCATGTGCGCCAAGTACGCGCGCAGCTTGAACAAGCCGTACAAGAAGGAGCGCACCTGCGGCGCGATACGCTGCAAGCCGATCTTTCGTCTGCAGGACATGAGCCGCTTCTTTGGCGAGATGCGTCCGTACGTGCTCAAGGATAATTCACAGCGATTCGGCTATTTGCTAGATGATCACAAGTTCTTTGTCCCCGGCGGCATCATCATCTTCTGCGAACTGACCGTCCACTATGTGTCCGCCTACTCCCGTTCCCATCAGCAGATCTACTACTACAACACCAATACCAAGGAGTCGCTGTTCAAGGTACAGATCGAGCCGCGTCGCTTCAACGAGGTGTTCGCCTCGTTCCGGCACAGCTATGTGCGCCGCACGCTCTGGAAGTGGACGAGCACGCTGCAGGTGGACGAGCGCGCCACCGAGGAGCATCCAAAGATATTGTATCGCAGCAATTTCGAGCAGTTTATCCGTATGAAACTGTCGCCCAAACCTAACTAGAACTAAGTCCATTTGAATGCGACCGGGCATTTAAAAAGAAAAATATTTTATTGAATTTCACAAATTTTCGTGCTATAAGAAAAACAAAGGAAAAGAAGAAAAATAATTAATTTTTCCTTTTTTGTTTTTCTTTTAAGTATAATTGACAATTGCATGAATTACCATATATGATGTCTATATATATATATATATATATATAAATATAAGCGTGTTACCAACATTATTAGGAGCTTGGCCATTTTTTTTTTTTAAGTTTAAAACAAAATTGTTTTTTTTTAATTGTTTTTTCTTTTATTGATTTTTTTTTATTGATTTTTTTATTGATTTTTTTTTTGAAATTAATTTACTTGTTTGGAAAAGTATTTGAATTTCTTTACTAACTGTTAATAAAATTTGATGATAAATTGTATAGTTGTAAAGCCAATGGCTGGGCCCCCACACACCTAAACACACACACGCGCGCGTACACACACTCGACATAGCAAAAACCCCAAACTATAAAAAACATTTAAGTTATTGACACAAAACCCTTTTTGTATTATTATAACTTTAAGCCGCCTATGCATATAGGCTACCCCTTAGATGGCGTTATTTTACAGTTGATTTTCTGTCCTGTTCCGTTCTACGCGAAGTTCGGGTAGCTTTTTTTCGCGTCACCATGGGCATAATCAGTTCTTTATGCTGTAAAATACAATTTGCTCATAGTATATAGTATTTTTTAAACTTGATAATATCGTGTGTTAATAATAATACCTAAGGGTGTATATTTAGCACGCTGAATCAATTTCAAATTTTAATTATTATTACTTAATATATATATATGTAGGTATTAAATCTCAAACTATTATCCCAACTTCCATGCATATCTCTGTTTGATATAAATCTAGTCAAGAATTATTATTTTAAAAAAATTTTTTTTTTTTTAGGAACAGTGACTAAGAGCTATACAAGAATTGATAAGGTTTTTACAGATTGCACAGTTATTTATTAGCTGGGCCATTATCATAGTTTTTAGTTGCTTTCATGGCTCGTTCTAGTTCTATTTTATACTTTTGTAGAGGGTTTTAGAAAATAGTAAAATGTGAAAAGCCTTAAAGGAGACATCTACGACATTATAAGGCATATATGTATATAGTTGATTAGCACGGATATAGAGTTGACCGCTTTGTTTCTATGCAAAATAGTTTCACAGTTTAAAAGATATTGTCATGAAACTATATAAACATAAAGCTGCCATAGTTAAAAACATAGATTTTTATAGAAAGGAAAGGATATTTTAACTAAACTTAGCAATTGACAGCTTTGTATGCTTTGTATGTATATATGAGTAAAATGTTTTCAATAGCTGAGTTCTATCTCATGTGGGGAAGTCGGTTGAAAAGATGGGATACAATACCGTTGCACTCATACATATGTATGGCTCATGTGGTCCAGATGGCAATATTTTCTATATTATGTATAGATGTGCTCTACATGGGCCATAAGTCTACAAGGGAACTTAATGTAAAAAATGTTCAGAAGGAAGTCCAACCCTTGCTTCCAGTTCCGCATATTTTAAGATTAAATCTATCGCTGGTTGTGAATGGATCAGACATATTATACAAGCACTAACTATTCAGGTAGTTAAGGCCAAATTTGCTGAGAGTTCTATGGGAACAGCTGAGCTGCCTCTGCTCCTTGTCCACGCAGAGAAGAGTCTGACTGCGAGCAAGCCAAGCTGAAGATTTACGCACTGTCAGATATTTATCTAGGGATGTGTCTGTAAATACATATATATATACATAAGTATAATTTTGGGCATAAAAAAGATAGACATAGTTGCTTTTAATACAAACTCTTTTAGTTTTATTGGAAGAGAAATGCTAGCTGGATTATTCTACAGATTTGGCTGAGATTCCCGGAAATCATCAGGCCTTGCTACTTTAATAGCTTCAGGTGCTTCACGTATTTGTGCACCGCATCCTTCACGTAGGGCTTGAGGGCCACGCAGGTGGGTGTATTCTCTGGCTGTTCGATCCACAGCTTATGCTTGATCTCGTGCTCCTTTAGCTTCTCGCTGAGCTTGAGCAGCGCCGCCTCGTCCTTGGCCTCGAGCACCACCTTGTGCATGTTGTCCAGGTCCTTCAGATACGCCTGCGTTTCCTCATCCTCGACATGGACACTCATCACCGCGGCCGTTGCATGGCAGCATTGCGCTATCACCGCGCCCAGTGGCCAGTTTAGCGCGGTGCGCAGGTCGCCTCGCACCACAATGTACTGCACAATATTGCTCATCGTCTCGCAGAGGCTGTCCACAACGCGTTCCGGCTAATTCCCTTTTCTAAATGCTCTGTTTACATATGCTCAAGGCCAGTAGGCTGCTCATTTGTGGAGGTCGGCTAGACAAAATTCAAAAGCAGCAAAGCTTTCAACCTGTTTGCAGCAGAAGCGCCGAGCTGCGTATCCATTGTGAACGGCTGATCGGCCAGCTTTGGGGTGGCCAGACTTTTTGAAGCTAAAACTCTGGCCAGCCTACTAACCGATATTCAAATTTAAATTGCTTGCGTGCTTATTATTGTTTGTCTTTGTATATGCTGAAAGTGCTTATGAAGTTAAATATGTTTATTATTTTTCTAATCTCGAAACTGCCATGAACTTGGCATAGCCTAAATGATTTTTACATAAAAAAATTATTTTATTCAAGGTTTGCACTTAATTAATTTTAGATTATTTGTGTTATTGTTTTTTAATTTCATTCGTATTTTTTATTTATATATTTTAATACATTTTTAAAATAAATTTCATTCGAAAACTTAAATTTATTTTTTGTATTTACATTTTTCTTTTTTGTGTTTTACAAGAATTTGGAATAAAAATGTTATCATATTGCAGAAGTTTTCCTTTCCGAAATTTATACCTTCTCCCTGCTTTGTCAATATTGAACCCATTTTGGTGCGAAAAGATTTTTTATAATATTCGTTCTTTGAATTGGGCATAGGTACAATTCCGGTTTTTATCATCTAATGTTTTCTTTCAAAATAATTTTTGGGTAGCTAAGTTTACCTCTGCGACGGAGACTCAACTTGTCAAAAACAGCGGATTGCATTTGATTTTTTTTGTGTTTTCAATTTTTTGCAACATTTGCAGCTCAATTAATCACACAATGAAGTAGCGCGAGGGTAGCTCATTGAATTGCCAATTACAAAGTATTCTTTAAAAAAGTAAAAAATCTATAGTTTTTGTAAAAAATAAAACATATACAAATATTAATAATCTGAGCAAATAAGTAGGGGTGAGGCTTTAAAAGGAATTTTTGTAAACAATTTTATAGGGAATTAAGAAAGGTTCAGGATTGGTTCAGAAATGTGGCTATATATTTTACTTTGAACTTAAACCATGCAATTTAATTATAATATACATACATATGGACTTATATATTAGAAGGTGCTTTAGTTGCTAAGCAGTCTATTTAATTTAAAAAACATTTGAAAATTATTTCATAAATGTAACATTTAAATTGACAAAACGTTGAACCACCTTCTCATTCTGTTGGGTCTGCCACCGATAAAAAGCAAATAAGTAGTTTATATGTTGCACTCAGTTCAGCTGCGCATCCTAAAATGGATGGCAACATGGCGCAGAAGCGGAACAGCGGGGCGGGGGGTGTAGAGGGTGGCCCCCCTATGGAGTGCTGCGTTCCGGCGCATAGTGCCAGTGACATGCGCCCGTAATTAACGTCCCATTTTGGGTTAGATTATCCATGAATAATTGGAAATGACGATGGTCGCGCCTGGTGTTCGACTAGCTGCCCGCATTCGCACGTAATACGGTTCGCTCCGGCCACCGGAGTCGGTGCAGTGTCCGCCGGAGAGATGATAGAAGGGGGAGGGGTGGCTGGCGCAACTGCAGCAGATTGATGATGGCCGGCAAATGGTAGCAGCCACTGTTGCCACTTACTGCTGCCCCACTTCAGACGCTTCGGCCAGTCAGCAGCCGTCTATCCGTCCGTCCGTCCGTCCGTCCGTCTGTCTATCCGCCTGTCCGCTGGCGTCGGCCACGGCAGCTGAAAACTTTGCTAATTGCTTTTTGGCCACATTGGCCAAGGCGCTGGCGACGACAACAGCAAATGGCAACTGGCAACGGGACAACGGGCAACGGGACAACAGTTATGGCATCAGCATACAAAATGCCATTTGCCCAGTTGCTAGTCAAGTCCATTGCATTATGATACCCTGTACTCAAGTGACTAAGCGGGTAAGCCGTTGCATTCGATTATTATGATACATACTGTAATTAAAGAATATAGACAATCCATTTTTAATATACCCTCTCCTGCAATGACGTGGCGGGTATGCTGAATGCATCATCCAAAATACCCTTTAATCAAGTGAGTTAACCACTTTTTGATAATAATTAGGGCTTGTTAATCAAGTGAGTTAACCACTTTTTGATAATAATTAGGGCTTGTTATATGACAACAAAATCATTTACCCCCTAACACATTTTGAAAAAAATTGTTTTCCCAAAATTTAGAATTTCAAATTTATATTTTCAGTCGATTGTGGTTATCACAATTAGTATGAAAACAACATTTAAACAAATTCTGAGGGCGTCAATCTTTTTATTCGCATAGCTCCCATGTTTTAAACTCTCACTCTGTTTTCTGTCATTTTGGCTATGGTTTGTCCTGTAAATTGATTATGCATTTATAAGATACCATTTTTTTGGACTAGTTGGTAAAAAATCATGTTTTCTCCCTTGCTTATTTTTGTAAGAAATTGTTTTCAATATTTTGAATTGAAATTGATATTTTTAATCGATTGTGGTAGTTACAATTAGTGTAAAAACAAAATTAAAACAGATTTTGAGGGGGTCAAAAAACATGGCAAAATTGCCCAAAAATGTTGACATGTAAAGCTCTCGGATTCATAGCTTCCATATTTCAAAGTCCCAAAACTTTGTCAAAACTGAACCGATTTTCTTGTTTTTGGGCATTATTTGTCCTCTAGATTGATTCTGCGGATACGTGCTTAAGTTGTTATTGGGCTAGACTGTAAGATATACAATTATAAAACTAAGCACACGGTATGCTCAAGTCGGGGCAACTTTGTAAGCTCGCGCTCATTTATCTTTGTTGCTGTTGCTGTTGTTGTTGTAGCTGTGCATTTAATTGTGCCTTTTTGTGCCTCGGCCTACAAATCGCCGAGTCAGCACAGAATTAATTACACAGACAAACAAGCGAGCACACACACACACACACACATGTAGAGGGGTGGGGGTGGGAGGTTCAACAATTTGAATAGATAGTTTTTCGCATTTTGGCGTTCCATAAATTTTGCACTCACTTCTCAATTGTCAAAACAAATTTGCCAAATGTGCCATTCATTCGTTATGAGATTAGGGCACGGAGCACACATTCAAACCCACACTCACATTCATATTCGCACTCACATCCTCATCGACATCCACGTCCATATCGATGTCCAAGTCCAAGTCCAAGTCCAGGCTCATGTGCTTGGAGCTCCCCGGGGTCCAGCGCAAGAGCCACAGCTGGCGGTGCTGGGACGTGAATATGAGTGGGGTTAGGGGAAAGAGTGGGGGTCGGTGGCTGGGTGTTGGGTTTGTGGCGGTGACCGCTGCCCAAATGCAAATGTCATTTTGTGGCCATTCGAATGAATAAACGAAATTAAATCCAAAGAATGACCCAAAAAGCGAAAGAGTTTGAATGGCAGCTCAACTAGCTCAGCAGCCACGCCCCCGCCAACCACCGCTCCGCCCACACAAGAGCCACCCAGCAGACCACTTGGGACCACACATCAACCTGACGTCAATGCAAAGTCGCCTTCGCCGTCGCAGGGTTGCAAATTGAATCGAATTTGAATCGGAGTTCAGTTGGGCCATTAATCAAAACCTTATGAATGCGAAACAAACTACGAATCAACCCTCGAGACTGTACCTGGCATATGAATAGATTCTAACTACATGTTTCATTGTACAATTTGTCAAGTCGCCTCTTCAACTATGCCTCAATTTTAATTGAGAGTAAATGTTGCCGATATCAAATCAATTTTTGACCTGATCAATTTTGGTCGATATGGAATTATAGGGAACTCTTCTATATATGTACATATAAGAGAAACATTTTTAAAAAATTTGTATTTTTAATTTTAAATACAAAGTTTGTTTCAAAATCCATTCCTCATTAAAATCTCTTCAGTTTTGACAAAATATGAAACCATGATAAGACTTTGTATTTAGTATGTAGAAACAAGAGAAAACAATTTCTCAAAATTTAATCTTTGAATTTGAATGCAAATTGGTTAAATTAATTTAATGCAATTGATTGAATAATTTGTATTTTTAAATTTTAATGGAGAAAAAAATCGTAAAAGACGAACTAGATTTAGGAGATATTTCTCATGAAAATCGTTTGAAATTTGACAAAGTTATAAAGTGGGAAACTTAGATATATGCCAGAATAGTATATAAATTATAAATACAAATAATTTCTTTATGCATATCATACTATTTTGTACGATTTGGAGATCAGTTTCAACTGTAAAATATCAAACTGAAAAACAAAGTGGGGGTAGAGAAAATGAAATATCTTTACGATCCACGTTACTTAACAAAGGTTTACAGATATTTAGATAGGGAAGTTCAAATACTAACAGATCTCACGACTGGAGCTTAATTGGTGTGGGCAGGGGGGGGGGGGTGTTGGCAAGGGGCGTAGGGGCTGGGACTAGATAGTCATGTTGATTGAGGTCATTTGCAGGGGGTAAACGTGCAGTCAGAACGTATTAAGAGTTCTGCCAGAGCTGGGACAACTTGTCAGGGCTGAGACGGGCGAGTGTGAGGGGCTGGTGTGGGCTTAGTGGGGGGTGGGTTGCACATTCGATTAGCGCGACGAGCGTGTGGTAAAACTCGATGAGTTTTATTAGTAAATAATGGCGAATCATTTGGCAGTTGACACTCGTTGAGGGGATGCCAAAATGTCAGTAGCAAAAATAAATATATATATATAGCGCAGGGCGAGGGGCAAGGCGCTAAAGGACCACAAGGACCCAAAGAGCACACACACACACATTCAGCCGTTGCGGCTGCTAATGAGCAACATTAATGAGCGCTATTTTTCACTGAAGGGACAATCAGTGGGCGAGCGTGTGTGTGTGTGTGTGTGTGTGTGTGTGTGTGTGTGTGGGAATGAGGTCGCTCAAGTCTCTTGGGTATTTAAGCGTCCAGAGTGAAGCAAGTGTAGCAATGACAGCAGGTGCACACACACACACACACACACACACACACACACAGACAGGGAAGCAAGAACCACCCCCTGCACCACCCACCCACACACTCACACACGCACACCCAGCGGCCGGGGCACATGAAAATTTAATATGAATGCAAAAGAAAGCAAAGAATTTGTAATTAAATTAACCATTTGCGTCATTTTTAGCCTGAGAAACGGAAATGTTTATGTATATATATATTGTATATAGATTGTATATGTTTATATAATCATATATGTCTATATTTATACCCTTGAAGTTGGTAAAAGACGGCCGATTCGATATAGCCAAGACCGTCCGTCTCTCCCGATGCCAACTAGTCTCTCTGTCCGGATCGAACCACTATATTATAAAGATCGATCAAAATATATGTTTTTGTATGAAAACTTTGTTGTTCACAAGAACGAACTACTATATAATATAGCCTCCAATAGGAATAATCGGTCTTTAATCACATCGGTCACATCTTCTATATGTGTACAAGTGTATTTAATCTTCGCCAGTCTGAAGATAACTGCTTTTTCTTAAATTTTTTTTTTTTGCCAAGCTTGACATAACCTCAAATTTCGCTCACGACCTATCGGTACGGCCCCCACTTCAATCCCCCCCAATGCGTACGATGGGCAAAAAAAAGGGCTCAATCAGTTGCTAAGTGGCTCAGAGACCAGGGACCAAAGAGCCAGTAAGTCCGGTTGAAAAGAAGGCGTAGAAGGTGCACGGGGTAGAGGTAGGGTAGGGTGGATAGGGCAGGGGTTGAGGCATGGGCAAGGGCTAGGGGCCGGGGGAGCACTCATGAGAAATGTGAAATGAAAAATCGACTCGCAATTAGCAAACATGAAACACGTCGCGCTGTTTGAGTGGGTGGGCAGCACACACACCCACACACACACACAACCCCTCAAGCGATACACACACCCACGCATACACACAGAGAGAGAGATACAGGAACTGGCAGCGTTGTCAGCATGGTTAATAAGTTACTTTTGAGATACTTTATTACTTCCTTGGTGGCGCACGACAGCCGGAGAGGTGGGCGTTTTTGGTGTGTGTGTGGCTGTGGGCGGGGTAGGGGGCGTCCGGGTCGCACATTTAAAAACAAGCAGCAAAAATGTGGGCGCAAAGCGCAGCAAATGGCAGGCGACAGCGTTCAAAAAGGGTTGCCAGACTGTCTTTCATTAGGCATTTAAGCAAGAATGTGTGTGCGTGTGTGTGCGTTGGTGTGTATGTGCATTTTTTTTAATTTATGCGACTTTTGACTGCGCGTGTAAAATGCCAAGGGGGTTGGGGTTAAGGTTGGAGCTGTGCCCTGGGCGCACGTTTGGCATTGATTGTCGCGCGCACAAAAGTAGGCAATAGTTTTTTTTACAATGCCTTATCAGACACTCCATGTGTGTGTGTTCGTTTGTAATGCGTGCCCACACCCACACCTGACAGCTAGCAAACGACCCAGCATTTGCACTCAATAGAGTTTTATTTTTCTTAGAATACCCTAAGAGCTGAATTTAATTAAATGGGGTATCTTGAGCGCAAACAAAGCTGAATGTGTAGACAAATAAATGTATAAATAAAAGTTGGAATTGAAACAAAAAAAAGTATTGTAAGAAATATTAATTTCAATTTAAATATTAATATAAATATACATATATAAAATATAAATATAATTGTAAATAAAAGTTTAAACACAATAATTAATATAAATAAATATGAATATGAAAACTTCCTGAACTGTTAATTATCCAAAACAATTTTTACTTTTGAGAATTTTTAAATGTCTGTATTAAAGATCTTTTGGCGCCTTGTACTACGTTTTCCTGTTTTATTCAAAAAAAAAATCTACACGAATGTTTTGAAGAAGCTGCTTTTTATTGAGCCTAAGTCGATTTTAGATAAGTGATTTGGCTTTGAAACTGAATAAATCAGATTATTTGATGTTCATTAAAATAATTTTTGTTTAAAGGATTTTGTTTATAAAATGATTACACTTATTAAAAAGGTTCGATATACTTATACAACTATTACAAAATATAGAAAAAATGTATAAAGAAATATAACTTGAATTTAAAATAGTTGAAGATTATTTTAAATAAAATATATCTAAATATTTAAAATTGTTTTCGTAACACAACAATATGATATTAAACAAATGCATGTTTGCATAAATTCAGATATTATTTAATAAAGTCCTATAGGTGGCTACGAAAGGTAGGGTATTTCTGTTTCCGCAGGCTAATGAAAAGTCTTGCTTTCATGTATTTTTTAGTCTTATTTATGCAAATGAAATCAATGCTTCTTGATGTGTGTCTGTGTGTGTGTCGAAAGAATAGAATTTTTCATTTTAAATTACATGCCATGAGTGGGTGCGTGTGCGTGTGGTTGTGTGTGTGTGTGTATAAAGAAAACTTTTGTTCGTTTATATTGCGGAAGAACTTTGCATGCCGTCTACAGCCAGAAGCCCCCCCCCCCCTGCCCTTGCCCACCCGACGACCTCTTACCCCTAATTTGAACTCTAAACTGTGCACTCTTCGGTTTCAGTGTAAAACGCTGTCGAACCACATTAAAGGTAACTATGCAAATATTTTTGCGGCTCACACGAACAAACACCGAACCTTTTTATAGACCACACACACACACACTCACACACAAACGCACGCACACACATATTGGCAGTTGTTTGCGGCCTTTGAGTTGAGCGTTTAACATGTAGGTGGCAACCAAAAATATTCCATGCTGGTCAATAGCAAAACTACTCGACACAAAGCACGCTGCCCCGTGCCTTTTCCCCTGCCCCAACGCATGCCCGAGTAACGTGTTCGGCTGTAACCCGTTTTTGGAGCTTCACTAATTGTGTGCGTTTTAGTTTTTTGGCAATCACTTAGCTTGTTTTGCTCTACAAACACACACACACACACACACACACAGTCGCATACACACGCTCGCTCGCACACTCGTAGATTTTTGGCTATGTGCGGAATGTCTAATGAAGCCACATAAATCAAGTGACTGCTAACCAAGGCAAAAGGCACTGCACCACTGCCATTTGCCCCTTTTTACCTCCAGCTGTCTGTGCCAGCTTCCACAAGTCCCCATCCCCCATGCCCAACCCCCACCTTACACCCTTAGACCATCGAAACGGCTTGACCGAACCCCCTTGTGTCCAGCCCTTGAGCCCGTAGCTCTCTTTTGGCCTCAGCTTTGTTGTCGCCGTGCTAATTGAAATTAAAAACGTTGCCAATGGGAAAGAAGAAGACACTGCGGCGAATTGGCTCAGTTTTCATTTTTGATTGTCGCTTTCTGCTGCCTTTCCTTCATCTCCTTCCTCTGGCTATGGCCAATTAACGGCCTACGGAATTTCTGGCCCTGATTTATGTAATTTGCGCTAATGCAATGGCATTGCTTTTAGGCGCCAAATTCAGCGCACTTAACTCATTTCTGTCTCTTAATCCTGGATTAAAATTAGCTAGAGCTTGGACTGGGTCTCCTCCTGGGCGGCTTTTCTACTCCGACTTAACAACTACTTTTGTTTTACATTTTTTTGTTTTAAGTTTTTTGCCATTTGCCTTCAATATTTACTAATAACCTCCATGTTAATTTTCCTCATTCTATTTATGTTTTAATTACCATTTCGTATGAGTTGCGTTTTTTTTCTCTTTTGCTGATCACCTTAGTTACTTTTTTTACAACACCTCCAGGGTCACATTATTGGAATAATTTTTGTTTTTTACTATTGCTTGGAACTATCACAGCTCACTTTTCAGTAAATATGTGCAAATAATGTTTCATTAATTTTAATCCATCATGGCAATCAACCATATATACTTTCTTTTAACGATGTCCTCCAGTAGCACTTTGACAAGTAAAGCATTATTCTATTCTATTTTTATTCACATTTCCTTGTTCACATTTCTTCTGTGCTTATTATGTTTTAATTTTGTTTACCAAAAAGTAACCACCAAATACACTTACCAAGTAAGTTCACAGTAATTTCTTAAGGCCATATTGAATGAAACGCTGATATTGTGTATATCCTTTATTTGTATTTGAATTATTTATTTCTTGTAATATTATTTAAAAAAAAAAGACAATGATCACATAAAATATTTTGTAAATTACAGAATTCTTGTTATACAATACATATTACATATATGTATAATTATTTTATATATTATTTATATTTATAATCATATATTTATATTTATAGGTTTTTAGTTATTTCATTTTTTTTTGTATTTTATTTTACTTTTTTAAATACAATGATTTTTAAGCCTGCTATTTTTTTTTTTGGTTTTGTTTTAAAATTCGTCTAAATTTCCTTTCGGTTTTGGGAGTTTTTCCGTTTTTTTTTTTGTTCTTTATTTGTTTATAGTTATATTTAGTTATACATATTTATAAGTACGTAATACAATACAAAAAAAAAATGTCAACTACTTTTACTTAATTTTAACATTTCATTTTATTAAATGTATTGCACTGAACTTTTTTTTAATATAGTTTTTTTTTTTACTAATTTTTTAATATCTTCTGCTTAGTTGTTGCTTTGTGTTTTTTGCGCTTCTATTGATATCGAGTACAGTATTTAATTTTTTAACATTAAAACTTACGATCCTAAATATATTTATATAAATATAGTAGGTGTGGAAGTGTTCGTGAGTGTGTGCACGTGTGTGTGTGTTTTTTTAATTTCTTTTTTTTTGTGAGTACTTAGTTTTTATAGTGGAATATATATTATATTAAGATTACAAAAAAAAAACCATTTTGTTTAGTTTACTGTTGATTATATTTCCATAATTATCTCCCGTTTGGTGTTAGACCTTCTCGTACCACTAACTAAACTTATGATCAAATATTTACTTAGTATTTTATTTTCATTTTGTTGTTAGGGTATCTTTTGTTTTTCGCTTTTTTCTTGTTCTTGTTCAAGTTGCACGTGTAAACTATTTACGAACTTGTATTACAAAATTGACCAGACATCAACACCAAACAAATGTCCTACTATATTTAACTGCTAGTTAGTATTAGATACAGATACAGATATAGTTGCTAAAAAAAAAAATACAACTAAAAGCGCACATTTAGTTTAGTTTACTTTTAGTTTTTTTTTGGGTTTTTTTTTATTTTTTATGCTCTAATATTTTATACAATTTATCAACACGACAAGCGCCTAGGACCTAAACGTAAAACAGCTCAATCTACGCGAAACGCCAAGCGCCAGGACATCGTGTCCTTGACGCCATCAACATCTCTCTGGATCTATTTATATAATGTACCTTATCTATAGGCTCAAACATCATTATCATCTTTATCATATAAATGTGTATGGGGGATAGAAATCATCCGTTCATTCGTTGAACAATTTTCCCATTTACTTTGCGTCAATTGAATCGTATTCGTTCACCACATTTGACTATCGATTCGTGAGTTTTAAGTATTCAAAAGAATGGTCCGTGAGTATTCAATATAATAACAACAAATATATCAGTAGCATAACTCCGAATAAAATGTAAATAAAATAAATAAAACTTGAAATGATTCGAAGCTCTCCATTCATAAGTTATGAATAATGAATCACATATAAACGATCTCAGCATTTGATTCGTGTCTGCAAACTCAGGATGTATAGCTTATGATTCACAATTGATGATTTCCAATTCATATTTTTAATTCAACTCACGATCATAACTTATGATTCATTTTAAATTTATTTTCATCCTTCATAGATAGGATAGTATATTATATACCCCAAGTGTTGAATACTAACTCACAAAAAGAGAAATTCGTGATTTATAAATTACGATAAATGTTTTGTAAATTATGATCTAAATTTCGTGATTTGAGTTGTAACAAAAAATTGATTCATAATTAATAACAAATGACTGATTTATGATTCAATTCGAGTTTTGTAAATTCTGATTTATGAATTCTGATAAACTATTAACCGTGCATTCATTCGATACTCAGGACTCATAACTAACATCTTCTGCATCATATCCAATAAAGCATAAATCTTGATTGTAAACATGATGATTCCTAACTCAAGATGCATAACTCACCTTCCACGATTCAAAGTTCAGTTCTAATGATTCATAACTCAACTCGCCAACTACTCGTATTGCACGCATACTCTCGCAATGATTCGTAACTCATGATCGGCGCCTATGTACACAAAAATAGTCCGGCACGGGGCCGCCTTAGATGGGCGTGGGCATCAGCTTGCCGTAGTCCTGGTGCATGCTCGGCTTCACCGAGTTGTAGACGGGCCGGCCGCCGTCGTCGGGCAGGGCGTAGACGTCGGGCGGTACGCACAGCGACTGCAGCTTCGAGATGTACGAGTCGAAGTGCTCGTGCGGATGCGGATGCGCATGCGGATGGCCGTGCGGATAGCCGCCCGGATGGTGCACCGTATAGGCATGATGTGGCGCATGCGGCGGCGGCGGTGGCGGCGGCGGTGCCGCACCAGCACCGGCCAAGCTGCCCTGATGCCCGTACATGGCCACCGATGCGCTCGCCGTTGTCGTCGTCGTCGTCGGCGGCGGCGGCGGCGGTGGCAGCGGCGGCAACAGTGTGGAATAGGCAGCCGCCGCGGCCGTATGATGGTCACCGCTCAGCTGGACGCCGGCAATGCAGCCGTTGTCCATGCCGGACTGCAGGCCAACGATAGCGCCAGGCGGCGCTGCGCCTGCGCCAGCGACCGCCGTTGGCGGCGGCGGTGGCGGTGGTGGCGGCGGCAGTCGCACATGCTCCAGCAGCGTGATGACATTGTTGCGCAAGCTCTCATAGTAGTTGTTCAGATTGGCGTTGGGCGGACCGCCGCCGCCGTCGGTCACATGGGACATGCCGCTGGGGCCGAGATCACCGACGCCGACGCCGACGCCGCTGCTGGTGGTGGATGAGACGCCGGCGAAGGGCGACTGGCCGCTGGGCGAGGCCAGCGATGATGCAGTGGCTCCAACAACGCGTTGCTGTTGCTGCTGCTGCTGCTGTTGTTGTTGTTGTTGTTGCTGTTGCTGTTGCTGCTGATGTGCGCTCAGTGGAGAAGCCTCCTGTGGGCGTGTGTGTAAAAGAGAGAGAGGGAGAGAGAGGCAGAGAGAGATGCAATGCACATGTATTAGTGTTTGGTCATTGGCTGTCGCACAGCTTACGTGCAAATGTGTGTGAGTGTGTGTGTGCGCCTGTGTGCGTGTGTGTGCGTGTGTGTGTTTTGCCATTTGACTCATTGATTCATCGATTCAATTGCTCAAATTCAATTTGCTGAGGTGCCCAGCCCGCAGAGGGACAGGGGGCGTGGGCAGGGGGCAGGGCGCTGCCTTTGTATTTGCTGCTGCTATATAAAGCACACACACACACACACACACACACACACGAACGTGTGTACACGCATGTGCATGCATGTGTGTGCGCGCCCAAATTGAAATTCCAATAAGAACGCGCGGCCAGCAGCAGCAGCAGCGGCAGCGGCAGCAAAAGAAAAAAAAATTCGCAACAACAAAAGAAGGAAACAAACAGACAACACGAACGAAACACGACGAATGCACACGAGCACGCGCCGACTTCGTGTGAGTGTGAGCAGACGTGTGAGCGAGCGAGAGAGAGAGAGAGTGAGGCCTCTGCCTCTGCCGGGCTGCACGTTAAGCGCCCGTTTTTTTTTTTTTTTTTTTTTATTCTTCGTTTTACAAATGTGTTTTTTTTTTTTGGTTTTTTTTTGCTCATAGGAGCTAAAACGAGCTCTTGCCGAGGCCACAGAGGTTATGCAGTCGACGTCGCTGCCGGCGCTGGCGCTGGCGCTGCCGTAGCACAGTTTTGCAGCGGGGTAGCAACATTTTTAGGAGCAAACGCAAATCGAGTGGCGCTCTGCGATTTGCTGCCTGGCGTCGCTTTGGTGCCGACTGCGACTGACAGCGGCCAGACGGATGGATACCCGGAGACCGACAATTGACTGGTGGCTGTGGGTGTGTGCGTGTGCGTGTGGGTGGGGCACACACAGAGCTGCAGCTGCCTGCGCATGACCACACACAGGCAAGCACATGTGTGTGTGTGTGTGTGTGTGTGTGTGTGTGCGTGTGTTTATAGGGACATGGCATGCGTCGAGTCAAGGGGCAAGGCAGGCGGGCAGTGCCTCCTGGCAAAGCGTTCGTTTAGGGGTGGCGCTGCCGTGCGCTGATTCGTCGCTCGATGCAGTCGGCAGCGGCTGCAGCTGCAAGCTAAGCCGATTGGCTGCTGTGACGCCATTTTGAAAATGGCCTGCAATGACAAACGACAAGCGACAAGTAACTAACGACAGAGGGCGCTGCACTTGATCATTGGCCGCATGCACAAAACAAAAAAAAAAAAAAAAGAAAACACAACCGAAATAAATGCAAAATGTAACAAAGCAGCAAAACATCGAAAAAGCAAGGGCAAAAAAAGAAAACGCAACAAACAACTGTAAAAATGCGCTCGATTTCCAAGTGAAAACGGAAGTTAGTTGCTGTTGGCACCAAAAATAACCATAAACTTTGCTATTTGTGCAAAGGCAACAGCGAGGCGCGATAATTTAAATATAATAAAAGTTTCGTTTGAACGGGCAGCGGGGGCGGCGTGTGAAAAGGGGGGCGCTGTTGCAGACGTCGCCCAAGTTTCTTTGGCCATGTTTTGGGTTAAAAAGTACATTTGCCAAGAAGGAAAGTTAACACGACGTCGTCGTCGTCGTCGTCGTCGTCGGTGGCGGCTGCTAAAACTTTTGTTGGCGACTTTTGCGCCGAGTTTCGCTCGATGTTGTTGTTGTTTTTATCATTTGCTGTTGTTGTTTTTTGTTGTTGCTATTGTTGTTGGCAGCGGTTTAAACTCGCTTTATTATTGCCTTTGGTTTTGGAGTTTAGAGACGTCCTTGAAAAGTGGCCGCAACTTAGAAGCGGCTCAGGTGCCAGCAAAAACTTGCAGACAAAGTCGCAACTTTCGCTGCAGCTGGCCCCAAAAACAAAGCCGCTCAGCCTACTAAATTAGCGGCAATTTCTGTGCAGATCTAAGGTCTAGATTCGCAGCTTCTTGTTCGGTCTGTGCTTGGTTTATATTGCTGTGCTAGCGATCGCCTGCATTACGAAATTAAAAACAGTGTTCGCTCGATAAATATCACATGTGGTCAAATGTACCAATATTTGTATACTGAAACTTTCTGATAAAATTTTAAATTCTTTTACTATTCTTTTTATTTTTATTAAATGAACGTTTAAGAAGCTATTAAAAAATATTTTTCTAATATTCACATTTTAAAAAGACTTTTTTTTAAATAACAAATTTAGTTTTACTTAGAGATTGGTACAAAACAATTGAAAACCACGCCGATATTTCTCTCAATTGTATATATTATGTTACTGTTAATGTTTACTGTTTCTGTTACTATAAATTTAATTTTTGCTGTAACTGTTACTGCAACTGTTACTGTATCAATAGCTTTTACAGCAACAGTAGCTGTTACCGTCACAATTGTTGTATATGTTATGTTTTAAAATGATATAAAATACTCAAAATTTGTTGCGATCAACGAACCTGAGCCTACGTACCCGATCGCTGGTGCTCAGCTGCGATTCCATAGCGTTTATGTCCGACTTAAGACGCATCATTTGCGATTCCACGCGTGCATTTTCGCGCTGCAACTCCGAAATTTCCGCTTCCAGGGTATTGAGATCGTCGCTGCCGCCGGCAACATTAACATTGCCGCTCGCCGATTTGTCGCTGTTAAGGCTACTGTTAACGCCGACGCTGCTGCTGCTATTGCTGCTGTTGTTAATGCCGGGCGGCAATGGGACGCCAACGCCGACGCCGCTCATAACTATATCCAGGCCGCCGCCACCTAGTGCAGAAAGAGAGGAAGACAGGGCAGGGGAAAGAGAAAGAAGCAGAGAGTCGTTAGTGCCGGTGCGCTCCCTTTTTTTTTTTTTTTTTTTTTCAGTTTGTCACGTATGCAACTGGTTCAATGTTCTCTTTGAAACTAGCTCATTTGAATTTTATATAATATTTAATTTAGTTTTCTTTTTGAAAATTGTCTATTTGCTCCAAAGCTTAAGAAAAGCTCTCCACGGTTGTCTATGTGCGCGTGTGCTAGCAACTCAATTGGAGCTTTAATGTGAGAGTGACGTTACGTGACATTTGTGTGTAGTATATTGTTAAGCTGTGTGTGTGTGTGTGTGAGTGGGATAGCAGATATCACGGCTTACCTTGGTTCGTTTCTTTTGCAATTTGTTTCTAAGTTAAATTCATTTGCTTGTGTGACTTTTTTGTTGTTGCTGTTCTTGTTTTTGGTATTTTTAGTCGATCATTATTTTTGTAATTTTTTTTTTGGTATTTGTTTTTAGGTATACGTATTTTCTATATATACATGCATTTGTATATATATATATATTTATATATATATATATATGAGGGTTTTTTTTTTTTATTATTTTTTGGTATTTTTGTTTTGCTTTCTGCTTGTCTGTGGTCTATTTTCAGTATTTTCTTTTTGTCTATTTACAGTAGATATTCGGCACCGATACAAAACGTCGCGTAATCTAAAAGAAAACAACGCCAACGAAAAACCATGAAACGAAACGAAAAAGAAGGAAAGAAACGGAATTAAATTAGAATTGTAAACGTAGTATATGTATATATCGTGTTTATATATCGAGTATTATGTTGTATCGGGCATATCGGGTTTATGTTATGCACCGGGTTATTTGTCTATTTCTTCTTTTTGCGGCCCGGAATTCTCAATTCTCGTGGCCCTGTCGTCTGTCGTAAGGTCTATTTTGGTATATTTTGGTACGCATTTTTTTATTGTAATTTTTGGTATATTTTGGTATTTTTTATTTTGATATTTTGCCTGGCAGATATTCCGAAAAACCGAAACCAAAACCAAAGCCAAAACGAAAGTATTTTATTGTTTTGTTAGACGTTAGCACACGCACACAAAATTCCAACCGAAAATGTACAATACGAGAGAGCAAAGAGAGCAACAACAAAAGCAGAAGAGAGAGGCCAGCACACAAATGTCAGAGAAAGGCCTAATTATACTGGGTTTTATCATTCCGACGAATTCTTTCGAATGTAGCCGAGTGATGATGAATGATGATTTTCTGTGAATGTCTTTTTAAACACAATTTTCGATAAGTACTGTTTTTAGTGTTTCTTCTATCGATAACTTTAAAGTGTCACCTCTAATTGACAAACATTCACAATGACTTGAATGATGTCCAGTGG
This sequence comes from Drosophila colorata, assembly GCA_035041545.1. NCBI lineage: Eukaryota > Metazoa > Arthropoda > Insecta > Diptera > Drosophilidae > Drosophila > Drosophila colorata. The sequence continues at coordinate 8,590,027 of JAWNLD010000490.1, read as the reverse complement.
AATGTGACTACATATAAGGAGTTATGAGCAGCTTTCCAAGCCTTTATTCTTATTATATATTTTTTTTGTTCAACAATGACATTTGTGTTGCCTTCTTCTGTTGATGTTGCCAACTTTATGACAATGTTATGATGCCCCTTGATTGTAGGGCATAATAACAATAAGCCCAGTTCATAACAGAAAACACGCAAGAGATTTGTATGCGAGACACAATAAACAAAAAGAGCTCAAGAGAGAGAAGGAGACAGATATAGAGTAAAAGTAGGTAACGCATATAGATAGAAATAGAGAGAGAGAGAGAGAGAGAGAGGGAGAGAGAGAGAGGGAACAAGAGATAGAGCGTGAGCTAGCTGCTCACTCGCACTCACCTGTATAGCCTTTGGGATAAACCATGGTGACCTCATCGAACTTAGGTTTCTTGATGCCCTGACTGCCAACTGTGGTGCAGGCTGCGAAAGAGAGGGGAGAGGAAAAGAGAGAGAAAGATAGAGAGAGAGAGAGAACAAAGAGACAAGTAAGCGTAAGTTAATGTGCAAAAGTCATTTTTAATTACATTCGGGTGTGTCGAGTAAAAAAGAATAGTTTAGGCAGCATAAAGTAGTACCGAGTAGTAGTTAAAAGAAGTATCGAGTAGTACTTTTGACCCATTAACAATTTTGTGAGTATTTTTGAGTTGTTTTCGGTTATTTCTGAGTAAATTGAATTGTGTTTAATCACATTTTAAACTCAGCATTAATGTATATTGTAATAAGTAATTGTAGCTGAGTTTAAAGCCCATTAAAGTAGACTTAACTTTAAATTATCTAGTTTTTTGACTCAATAGCCAATGGCATAGTATTTTTAAATAACTTTCAACTTTGTAGTCTCTATTAAATGAATACATATTACGGAAGTAATTTTTTTTTTATTGTTTTTAGTGGGTATGATAGGCTTTCAGTGTTTTAAAGTAGAATGTTTGACTAACAAGTAAATATATTGATAAATTTTGATAATTTTGATTAGAAATGAAAGGTATATTTTGTAGGTTTAAAGGGATTTAATAGCCTAAATCCGTTTGCAGTAGTTTTTTTGAGACCTTCTCAATCAAATAGGTATGTTTTTTAGTTTAATGTAATTTAAGATAGTTTTCCGAAAATTTAGTGGATTTAAAATTATTATGGATAATAAATTTAAGTTTATTTAGGTGGTATTTTTGACTAGTAGTATTTTAGAGTAGTTTCAAGTAATCTAGGTTATTTTAGAGTGGCTTAACTTATTTTTGGGTGGGACTTTTTTGACTTACCATCAAATTTCATGGCCGTGGCAGCTGCCACAGCGGCCTTGTGCTGCTCCACGGTGCCGCCGGCCTCCAGAACGCGCATCTTGTTGCGATTGGCAATGGGGCAGCCCGATGCACTGCAGCAAAAGAAAAAAGACAAAGAAGAGGACAATTAATTTAAAACGCCAACGTGAGCCATTGCTTTAGAGATGAAGCTCACCTTCTGTGTGAGAGGAATTTGCCAGTGGAGTGGCCGGAGCCATCGCAGCCGGGAATGGGGCAACGCAGTGGCTCCGAGTCCTGGCCATCCCGTGGCTTGCTCTTCGGCTTGTTGGCGCGCGGACAGCCGGAGAGGCTGCGGTGCGACGAGTAGTTGCCAGTGACATGGCCGGAGCCATCGCAGCCGGGCGTCGGGCACTTCAGCTCCTGTGAGTGCGACTGCAGATGGTTGCGGTCCGAGCGCGAACAGCCCGTCAAACTAACAGAGAGAGAGAGAGATGTAGAGAGGGAGAGAAGGTGTGAGCTGGGATAAGGTACATCACATTAGTGTGGATTACGGCCTGGCCAACACACACTTGAGTACGTGGCCAAGTGGCCGACGTCAGATAAGCCTTGGGGCTCAGCTCTGGTTATCACATCTGGCGAATGGCCTCAAAACTTTACGTTGCCTTTTAAAGTTTTATTAAATTTTGCTGCCAGAGGTGCCACGTGGCAGGCGGCAGGTGGCAGGGGGCAAGGGGTACTCGTTAGTTTGTGGCACAGTTTGCGGATGCGACTGGCCGGCTTGGGCGGCTTTTATGAGCGCGCTGCGTCCGCATAGCCGTAATCATAAATATTAAAGCCTCATGTAAACACATACACACACACCCACGCACAGTGGTTCACAATTAGCCAGAGAACTGGCTTTAAATATATATTATGCATTTAAACATATTTAGCATTTAGCATTTGCTAAAGAAAGTTTGTTGTAAATTTTTTTTTCATGTTTAATACAAAACCAATTTATTGGATATTAAGAAAATTAATTGTACATTTTTCTGAGCACTTTTCTAAATAATAGTTATTTGCTGGATTAATTTTTGAAAAAAATTAGCGCAAATTTTTATTTTATTCATGCCAAATTTAATAAGCCGGTTTTTTGTGGAACTGAATAGTCACATTGAACTTTATAAAAAAAAAATTATAATTGTATTTATTCGAAACATCTTTTTGGAGTAAGAGAAAATTGTAAACGTTCACTAGAATATCTAATAAAAAAGCTCGTTAGACTCAAATTTGATTAATTGACTAGCTGGGACCTCAGATTTAAATTTGACTTTTGATTATTCTTTGCTTAAATTCTAGATACAAGTTGTATGATGTATTCTTTCTTTAGCCCATAATTTCATTAGCTGTGCTCACTGTGCCGGACAGTGACTGTGACGGTGACTGTGACTGTGACAGTGACTGTGACTGATGAGCAGCCAAGTGATTTGTTAGATCAGAGCGGAGAGCCATTGCCGACGCCTTGGCTCAAGGTGTCATCTGTGATAATTGGATATTACATTAGGGGTCCCACCCCCACCCCCTCCCACCCGTAGATCCCACACCTTGTGCACTCACCCGTCTTTGGTCTTGTCGTGCTGCGGTATGTGCTGCGGCGGTGGCATCGAGTAGCAGGTGGCCGGACTGGGCGAATAGCCGCCGGAGACGGGCGTCGGATAGCCGCCGGGCCCAACGGCCGTTGCGTACGGATTGCTGCACTGATAGGCGGCGGGGCCGTAGCCATGGTAACCAGCTGGTGGATAGTCCGATTGGACCACCATGCCATAGCCCGGATGCGGCGAATAGCCTGGAGAGCAGAAAAACAACCCATAGGAAACCCATAAAATATTATTACATTGATGGAGGCCCAGCTGAAACCTACCGCTCGGATCCCGATACGTTTCTATGTAGTGCGAGCCGCCGCTGTCCGGCGTGGACTCGCGACTGTAGGGCCGCGGCCCGCTGATGTGACCCACCAGACCAAAGCCGAGCGGACGCGGCGGTCCACTGAAGTCCACTGGCTCCATTTGCGGCGAGCGCGGCGGTCCGTTCGGTCCAATTGAGCCGGGCGCAGCGCTGCCAAAGCCCTGACCGTGGCCCACAACAAGGCCGTCGGCGCCGTACTGCGGGCTCGTGATGATGCTGTAAAATAAAAAGGGGGCGTGGTGAAATTTTAGTCATATTAGAGCTCTTATACCATCTTATAAGTCAATTGAATAGCTTAAATATAATGAGTTCGGTTTGATTTTTCTGAAATTTAAAGCCAAGCTTACAATTGAAACATTCAAGAGAGCCTACATATATAATTTCATAGCTCTAGTTCTCATAGTCTCTAAGTTCAATGAGGTCAGACCATATTTAATACTTTAATATACGTATATATACGAATAATAGCTTACACTGAATTTTACATAAACATATTTTCAGCATTTTTACCGTATATCTGAGCTATATCTTTATAATAAGTTTGTGTTGGTATATTCGACATTTTAGACAACATAAAGCTTTATGAGGTATATGAAAATCTACATACCAAATTTAATAGTCTGTGCCCTTATATTCACTGAGTTCCTTGGGATCGGAACCTCCTTTCAACTTGTTCGGATATATTAATTCAATTCAACTCAATTCAATTTGTTACTTTATATTAAATATACATCTATATTAAGTTAATGACATTATTTACCAAATCAACTATTTTATTTGACGTTTACCATTAAGAATTGAGACATAAAAGTTTTCAAAAACCCATCCAAAAACTCTGATATATCAAAAACTATGATCAATCCATCAATATGCGCAGAAGAGTGCAATTAAATTAGCACAAAACATAAAAAAATCAATGAAATTAAAGTGTTTGAGAAGAAATTATAAAGTAATTGAATGAAAATAACTGTTTTTGAATGGCTAAAATGCACTAAAAATAGCTAAATAGGCTAGTTAGCATGGGGCTTGTGGTTCTAGGTTGGATTTGGGATCACTTTATATTCGTTTTGTTCGCTTTATTTTCGGTTTATTCGTTGGCTAGGTTTGTGTCTCACCTGTGCGGTAAACGGGTAACGCTCAGGTCCAGCGTTTGGCCCTGCGGACTCGGCACTTGGGGGCTGGCGATGTTGGGGCTGGCGCCTGGCTGGGGGCTGCCGTTGCCCATGCGCTGGTTGTATTGGTTGTGCGAGGCTGGCGAGTTGAAACCGTGCGGGCTCGACGACGTCACCGATGTGGCGCCCGACAGGTCAACAGCTGGCGCTGCCACGCCCACATTGGGCGTTGGCGAACTGCTCTGCTTGCTGTGCTGCTGCTGCTGCTGCTGCTGGTGATGTTGTTGCTGCTGTTGCTGCTGCTGCTGCTGTTGCTGCTGCTGCTGTTGCTGTTGTTGCTGCTGTTGCTGTTGTTGCTGCTGCTGCTGCTGCTGCTGATTCTGATAGGCAGCCGCTGCTGCTGCCGCCTGCGCCGCCGCCATTTTCACGGACAGATTGATGGCGGAGAAGCCCGGCGGCAGCGGGCCCATGGTCGGATCGTAGTGATACATGGGCCGCGGATAGATGGGTCCGCCGCCATTGGCCAGCTCCTCGTGCTCGGCCTTGGCCATCAGCAGCTGTTGCTCCTGTAGATACTTCTGCTGCTGCGCCTGCAGATCGTCCGCACTCTGCGGCAGATAGTGGTACATGTTGGCGGGCGCTGCCGCCGCCGCCGCTGCCGCCGCCTGCCGCTGCCCGTTGCTGGGGCAGCAGTTGGGATCGTAGCG